>QQSL01000042.1:0-146356 GCA_003693665.1 Chaetothyriales sp. CBS 134920
GTGCAGATTTGCAAGTTGCGAGGCCGAAACCGCGAGGGTGAAAACGCGGATCACGTGATCGTGAAAACAGCAGAATCCTACTCTACTGTGTGCCGGGTCACGTGAGGGAGAACAGCGGCCGTTTCCAACGCAATTACTCGACGGAACCTGCGCGGATCTGGATCAAACGTTTACAGCAGGGGGAGAACGACAATACCTACGTGTATGAGCAATTACAAAGCGAGCAGAGCCGAAATGGAATTGATACAGGCGGAAAAGAAAGATGTGTGTGGTCACGTGGTACGTGTTTCTTGGCACACTATTCTATTGTATTATTAGATTCTTCCTAATCAACATCATGGGAAACAGCAAAGCATAATCCCCAGGTATTACTGTGTACACATGTGAGCCCTAGAAATCCTACTTGCTCTAAGCCCCTGAAGAAGATAGCTTGAGCTGTCTTGTCTGATGACACGGGTGTTCCGTTGGTTGATGGTTACTTGGTGGGTATTCCTCTCCTTGGTGGGATACAATTCCCTGTGATGGTTCCTTTAAGGATTGGTTGAGTGTTTTTCGTATTCTCTGTCTTCCTTATGATGGAACGGTAACCTCTATTCTACTTGTGCGGATGCCAAGGTTCTTGGCATCCTCGGAACCCACGTGATATCTGATGGGTGCCTAAAGCGAACTCAAAATACACGCCAGTGCCACTGATCGCACTAGGCCTTCCTTAGCTTGGCGCTCCTTCGGAGTTAACACCTTCCTCCGCAAAGCAATGCAGCCGCCTCTTGACCCACAGACACTAGGCCAAAATGGTCATGGCCAGCCCAAAGAGGCTTAGCAGAGATGGGGCTCTCCGGTGCAACCAGCGAGTTGTTCCTAGAATACAGTCATTTTTCACCAACACTCCCCTCATCCTTATTTGAGTCAGAGACAGATATTCAACTGAGACCTTAGCTTCATTTGCGAGTTTTTCCATCCTAAAAAAAGGTATCACGATAGTCTGGCTTGCAGACATGTCGACACCATGTGCATTGTCTGGGCAAGACGCCTGGATTCCCACATAGCACAATATGCAGACGAGCTGGCAGCACAGCATGGAGCTAGTGCTACTACATCCTACCTCTCCCAAGGCGCATTCAATCGATGTTATCAAGTGCAACTGAAAGGGGGCCCCAACACAATTTTGAGATTCCCAATCCTGAGCAAAGCCGCATTTCGCAAGGAAAAAGTCATTGACGAGGTCACCGTGATCAAGTATATCGCCAGGCACACCGCCATTCCTACACCCAGGCTGATCAAAGTGTCCGACTCCTCCTGGGGCCCCTGTGTTGTCATGGAGCTTGTCAAAGGCCAGTTGTTATCTGACTGTCTCAAAGACCCAAATAGAGAGCCTGAAAAAGTCGACATTCTGGACCCGACTGTCAATACCCACACCTTGACCCAGGCCTACAAGATCATGGCCAGGATATTGATCCAGCTGTCAAAGTGCGAATTCACGAGTATAGGAGGTCTATCTCGCGATGCATCCGCACGCTGGTGCATCGGCAAACGGCCACTGACCTTGAATGGCAACCAGCTGGTCGCGCTGGCCAACTATCCTCCCGCAGACCTGCCCGCCGGCCCGTTCGCAACCGCGACCGACTACTTCACCGCACTGGCCGAGACGCACATGAGCCATCTGCGCACGCAGCGCAACGATGCAGTCGAAGACGAGGCCGATTGTCGGAAGAAATACGTCGCGCGCTGCTTGTTCCGCAGGATTGCAAAACACTTCTCTACAGCGCATGATCATGGCCCGTTCCGGCTGCTCTGCGACGACCTGCGTCCGTCGAATGTAGTCGTTGACGACGACGAGGAGGAGATGAAGCTCCGCTGCGTGATTGATTGGGAGTTCACCTATGCCGCCCCGGCCGAGTTCACGTACTGCTCGCCATGGTGGCTGCTGTTGGCACATCCAGATGATTGGGAAGACAGCCTGGACGACTTCTGGGCTCACTATCTCCCCCGCCATCACGTCTTTGTCCACGCCCTGGAACAGACAGAAGACGAGGCGATCCGGTCTGGCGCGCTCAGCGAGTCCCAGCGGTTGTCGCCACACATGGCGCGGTCTGTACAAGACGGCACCTTCTGGTTCTGTCTGGCGGCCACGTCGAGCTTTGCCTTTGACGATATCTACTGGCGCTTCATTGACCCGCAGTATTTTGGGCCGTTTACTGGCCTTGACGAGCGGATCCGGTTGCTGAGCTCCGACGAGCAGGACGCACTGGATGAGTTTGTCCGGCTCAAGCTGCAGCAGGCAGTGGAGAGACGGCTGGATGAGCACCGCACGCTGGATGACATCCTCGGTTCGTGACTGACTATCATGGGCAGCAGGGACGCATCTTTTCATTTTTGAATCATTTATTTTCTAATAGCTATCCCCCATTCTCTATTCAAATCACCACCAAAACAGTTATCACCAAGATGCCATAGGGAGCCGCTCTCATCAGATACAGGGGCCTACGTGTGGCCCCAGCTACCTATCACTGCTGCTGCTGCTGTCTCTTCTTGAGCGCAGCCGCGGTTGGACATGCGACCTTGGCCGCCTTTCTCTCCTTGGCAGACAGCTGCCGCTTGGCCTCCGCCTTCTCGGCCTCCACCTTGGCCACGAGGCCGAGCGGGCGGAGGCCGTTGGTGCTCTGCACCTGGGCTGTCTGGGCCGTGGCCCGAGGCTGCGCCCCGGCAGCAGACTGGGCGCTTGCCGGAGATTGGGGGGATTGTGTCCCCGCTGGAGATTGGGCAGGGCGCGGGGAGGAGCGAGAAGAGCGGGCAGAGCGAGCAGAGCCACTGCTGGCACCCGGGTGTTGGCTGTTCCGACTTGCCGGGGTGGCAATATGGACCGGACCAGGGCAGCGAGGGCTGTTGTGCGCACTTGGCCGGGCGTTGGTGGCCTTGGCCTTCTCCTTCTTGTCCTAGAGTAATTGTCAGTTGTGCCAAGGTACAGTGTGCTTGATCAGGTATACATACACCAGCAGACGAGGACATGCAGTTGCCCATCTTATCGGCGATGGGTGTTGTTGTTGATGTTGGTGTTGGTGTTGTTGATGATGTCCAAGTTGATGTTGGTTGTGAAACTGTTGTTGCTGCTGGAATCACTATGAGAGTAAGTAGTACTTGCAGTGTACGAGTCAAGGCATGGCAAGCCCAGGATACTTATATCATTTGCAAGAGCCAGATGCCCCGGTATACACATCCACAGGTGTTGGAACACAACAACCGATTAGGATGCAAAATTGCTGGTACAAGGGTCGTGGTATCCTCATGTTGTATTCCATCCACAAATATCCAGCTCTCCAACAAGACCAACTGCTGGTACACGGCTTGGGGAGAGAAGAAGAATCAAGAGGCGGTATTCTGACTTCCTACCTGTGGGTAATATCCACAGGTTGGTCAAAGCTGGGTTGGTTTGTACCAAGTTATCATGGCTTGGCACATGGTTGTCGTCTTCGAATCTGAGATTCGTCTGAGATTCGTCTGTTCCTCTTCAAGGAATCTGATCTATTGTCATGGTTTGCAGACCGAGCTTTTTCTTCTTTCCCCATGGAGGGTCGTCAAAACCAGACAGCCTTGCTTGTGGAGAGGTCAAGTTCGATGCTGGACGGTTCTAACGGTCCCACATGTTGACTGGAGATGATTCCAACATCTGGACTGGAGCACGCACATATGGATACACCTGAGATGGTTGAAATTGATGAGTAACGAACGTGTGGGATCAGAGGGGTGGAGTGGTGCCAAGATGTGCTAGGCTGTATAAGGAAAGGTCCTTCCCACACTTGTGGTACACAATCTTTGCCTCCATGCTCTCTGGTGGTAGTAGAGGCGTCACAAAAACAGCAGAATATAATATATAATATTACAATATTATAATTATATTATTAGAGGACATGTTCTATTGTACTATAAGATATAGTGTAATTGGCTTGTGTGCCCAGCTGTGACTTTTCCTTTTCCGATCTCGGCCTCTTTGGCAAACATGCCAAGAGCCACGCAAGTTACCAATCAAGCTTCCGCTGAAATCACACAGCCCTTGGCATGCTTGCACGTGATAGTCGTGGTTGGCGGATCTTCAGCCTATATCCAATGATAACCATCCGGTCACGTGTAAAGTGCCCCGCAACAAAATACTCGAGCAATGCTCTTTTCCTCTGTGTACTTTGCTGTTGCTCGACCCTTTGTCCAAGCTGGCGAGCCACTCCTTTGTGATTAATTGAGCTAATACTTTGCTGTACCAACATCGGAAGATTTTCTGGCTCAGCATGTCGCAGCCGCTGCCTGTGATCTCGCTAGACCAGCTCAGAACGGTCCCCCTACTTCCACTCACGCCCCCTTCATTCGCTCCATTCGGCACTTGTATCACGCCCCCGGTGGATCGCAGCCTCAATCAAGTGCCCAGCTCCTCGCCCCCGGCCCGGTATCCGACGCACCAGCCGAGCCCGAGCTTGGCTAACAAAAACACCGCCTTGAAATCGGCGCCCATCTCTCCACTGATCAATGGCTATCCCAGCAGCCACGGCCCCAGCGTCCCGCTGATGAGCATGTTCTCCTGCTTTCCCCGCCCAGCCTCCCACACCCAGTCTGGCAAACTCGCCATCGCCGTGCTCGAACGGCATCCTTACACCACGCAGACCTTCTGCCCTCTGGCCCTGTCCTCCACCGACACATCCACTTGTTTTCTTGTCATTGTGGCCCCGTCACTCGCAACCACAACAAATGGCGTCACCAACCCGCCTGACCTGGCCAATCTCAAGGCGTTTGTGGCCCGAGGCGACCAGGCGGTCACTTATGGAGCTGGCACCTGGCATGCGCCCATGATCGTTCTCGGCAAGGCACGACTCGATTTTGTCGTCACCCAGTTTGTCAACGGGGTGGCCAATGACGATTGTCAAGAAGTCAGCGTCGAGGGCGTTGACGTCAGTCTCCATGCTCTGCCCATCCGATCTCTCCTCTGAATCTATTCTCTGCCATTCTGATTGTACCTTGGACAGGATGATATTGGAGTCGACTGCTACTGCATGTGTTGCCGAGCCGGACGATGATTTGAGAAAGGCTGGCATGACGACACGATGTGACGGATGCCGAATGATATATTGAATTAATCAGATACAACTGATGCCGCTTCATCGTAACACTCTCCTCAGCCCTTGGCTTTAACTCATGAACTTTTGCTGCCTGGCACCCATGCGGCCGGTTTGAAGTCTTGACCAGGATTGGTTGCTATGCGCGGTGGCGCCTGGGCGTCCATCGGCTCCTGCAACTGCTGCTGTGGCTGATGTTGCGGAGGAGGCTGGATATAGGGCGCCTTGTTGGCCCAGCGCTCGTCGGCCAGGCGGGCATTATGCTTCAACTGGATCTGGCGGGTGACATCGGCGGTTTGCTCTTGCAGCGAGGGTGGATCGGCACGGGTATGGCGCAGCCACTGGTGCCATAGCGGCGACACCTGAGCGTCGGAAAAGTGCGTCTTATTGCGGAAGCGCACCTTGCGGCGGAAGCGGTTTGAGTTCAGCGCGTCCTTGAATTCCCAGAACGTGTTACCGGACAGGTCCTGGCCTAGGGAGGAGGTCAGCCAGGCTCACGTCAGCAACGGCCATACAGACAGAGACGCACCGACGAGGAAGGTCTTGCGCCATGGAAGCCGTAGCATCTTCCATCGCAGCCATAGTTCGCGGAGCCTGCTCATGGTGTATGAGAGGAGGAGGAGGAGGAGGAGGCGGTGCAGTTGTTGTTGTCCTTGGTTGTTCGTTGCGCGAATTTAGTGATAAGGTTAAAACCTTATCTTGACAAATGCCCCACATCTGTGGGGTTGTTGGTGATTATGCTTAACTTAAATCCAGGCAGCAGAATTATTACTTGTGAATATCCGTATTACTGTCATAACCGACGCAAGTCAACGCGTGTCGTTTATGCTTTGGCCTGACAGCAACATATTCTCCTTTGCCACTGTCCTCCAGCACACCAGAGGTAATGGCGTCGGTCACCAGCCTGGACCATGATGTCCGCAAGTTGCGCCTCGAGAGATACACCCCCGCCGCCGCCAACGAGGTCCGGTCGTGGATCGAGGCCATGTTGGGCGAGCGCCTGGCGCCGGGCGATTTGATGGACGCGCTGAAAGATGGAACTGCGTTGTGCAAGTACGCATGGAAACCGCTTGCTGGTGTGCTGACCGCTGACCGCTGACCGCTGACCGGCGACAGACTCGTCAACCGCGCGGTGGCGCCCGGGGTCAAGTTCAAGACGTCCAACATGCCGTTTGTGCAGATGGAGAACATTTCACACTTTCTGGCTGCCTGCGAGGCGCCGCCCCTGAGCCTCCCGGCCCACGACCGATTTCTGACAGTTGACCTGTACGATGGCAAAGACCCGGCGCAGGTGCTGCAGTGCCTTGCTGCCTTTAGCCGCACCGCCAACGCCATCAACCCGGCAAAGTTCCCTTATTCCCTCGGCGGCCGGACAAAAGCCTCGTCGATGAGTCCGCAGGGCACGGGATCCAGTGCGAGTGCGCGCTCGCCTGTGTCTGCAGCGGCGGCGGCGGCGGCGGCGACGACCAGAGCACGAGGAATAAGCGCGGCATCCAACAACCCGCCCGAGTTTGCGTTCAACTCGCTTAACCGGGCTGTTTATACCGACAGCGGCCGCAAGAGCCCGGTCAAGCCCAGCTCGACCAGCCTTGGCCGTGGTGGACTCGCGACTGGTGGCACAGTCAGCAGCTGGAGCAACAAGACCGACCAAGGCACCACTGTGCCAGCCTGGAACATCCACCAATACGGCTATATGGGCGGTGCAAGCCAGGGCAAGCTCGGCGTTGCCTTTGGCGCCCGACGCCAGATCACCTCACCCGCGCCCGAGGTGCCCAGCCTGGCCGAGAAGGAGAAGCAAGTGCGGGAGAAGATTGAGCGGGAGCAGAGACAGCGCGAGGCTGAGGCTGAGCAGGCTCGGCTAGAGGAGGAGCAGGCGCGCCGTGACGAGCAGCAGCGGTGGGCAGAGGAAACACGCAAGCTGCGCGAACAGGAAGCAGCAGATGCAACAAGGGAGCAGGAGGAGCGACGCCTCGGGATCGAGCGAGAAACAGCAGCTGCGCAAGAACGGGAAGCAGCCCTGGCCAAAGAGCGCAGCAGGCAGCGCGCCACCACCGACGCTCTCCTCAATGGCCAATTCCTCAGCCAGTACCAAGCAGACCAGGCCCAGGCCCGCCCAGCGACATCCTCCCAGCCGGCAGCGGCAGCACGCGAAGCCCAGCGGATCGCCGAGTTAGAACGCCAAGTCAAAGAGCTGCAGCGACAAGTCACAGGATCACAGCCGTCGCACAGCACGCCTGAAGTGGCGACGGCCACCGCTACTACCGCCCATGAAGACGACTGGGCAGCATCAGAGCGCGAGCACCTCCGTGACGAGTGGTCCAAGGCCCAGGCCACACCGCCAGCCCGGCTGCCAGGCCCGCGGCCGCTCCCAGACCCGGCCACGGCAGCCTCTTCTCCCTACCAGCCAAGTGCAGGCACAACCCGCACCAGCCGCGTCGTCGCTAACACAACCTCATCTGCACAGGCGCACGGATCCGAATCAGCGCAGCCCGCGCAGAGCCGGGGCTGGGCATCCAAGTCGCTGCTGGAGCGTGAAATGGAGCGCGAGCGACAGCGGCAGCGCGAGTGGGAGGAGGCCCAGAAGGAGACGGCGGCCGCAAGTCGCAACTTGGCCGAGGGCAGCCGGCCCGGCCAGTCGTGGGACGTCAACCAGTACGGGTACGTGGGCGGCGACAACCTCAACCGCGGCGGCCTGGGACTCGGTGGCCTGGGCAGCGGCGGCGCACGCAGACAGGTCGTCGGCGCTGATCCTGGCAAGCGGCCACTTGGACCGCGCCCGCCTCGGTGAGGCCAGCAAGCAGGCTTCGATACTGTGTGCGTATGTAAATGTGCAAGTGATGAATCAATATTTATATCATGTCGACGACCGCCCTCATCCTGGCCTCGCCTTCTTGGAGCCACGCCCACGCCTCTCGCTCCTGAATGGCCTCGTTGTCGTCGATCTCGTCCTCGCTGTGTACAGCATCATCAGGCTGATCCGCAGCCTCGTCCTCTTCGACTATCCTCCTCCTCTTCTTCTTCCCCGCCTTGGTCCTTCTCTCCCTTTTCTCCCTCTTCTCTCTCTCCTTGGCCATAGCCACACGCGCCAGGCCCGCCCTCCGCTCAGCGCCCTTGTCCACGGCGGCCCTGAGCTCGTCGACATCGGCGAACCCGACCAAGCCGACCTCGACGGCGCGGCGCAGCATCGTCTCGAGACAAATGCCGACCTTGGCCTGCTCCACGACGCCCGCCGCGCCCGCCGCATAGGGCAGGTACTGCCTGACGAGCTTGTCGCGGGTGAGGAAGCGCTCGGCGCGCACATTGGGCGCGGCGCTCTCGAGCATCCACTGCAGGGCCATCTCGCACAGCGTGGTGTGCGCATCGATCCCGAAGCGGCGACTGGCCGCCGTGCTCGCCGAGATCAGTTGCTGGAACGTGTCGAGCGGCAGTGGCTTGATCCACTCGACAAAGTGGCCGTACAGCTCGTCCAGGTCGATAAAGGTGCTGGGCGCGCTCGAGGTCTGCGTTGCCACTGCCGACACGTGCGAGAGGAGATGGAGTAGTCGCATCCGCACCTGCAGCGACCCCGGCGGGCACTGGCTCAGGCGCAGGTTGCGGCCTGTGCTGGTGCTGCTCTCGTCGTGGTCGATGCTGGATCGACTGCTGCGCGACGACGCTCGCGAGTTCGTAGCTGCCCGGCGAGGGCGCGGCGGTCGTGTGCTCTTGCTCTTGCTCTTGCTCTTGCTGCCCCGTCTGCTCAGACGCGGCTGGCCGTTATCATCGTCGTCGTCGTCGTCGTCGTCGTCATCCTCGTCGGCTGAGCTGTCAAACAGATAGTCACCGTAGACATCCTTGTCAACATCCACCCTTTGCACATTGCGCGTGCCATTTCTCAGCCTCTGCTGGCCCGCCGACAGCGGCGCCTTCAGCTCGTTGCGAAAGACCTCGCCAAACTCGTTGAGCGCCTTTTGCGAGCCGTCGGCGAAGATGGCGCGCATCATGCGCCGCGACCGCGCGTACCCGCCCTTGGCCAGCTCGACATATTGCCAGATGATGCTTTCCTCCACCGCAGGCTGTTTGTCGTCGTCGTCGTCGTTCTTATCATCATCGTCGTCGTCATCATCATCATCATCGCCATCACCACCACCATTCTTCCCCCGAGAGTGCAACTCCCAGTCTGCCTCGAGCGCATCCAGCACAAACTCCAGCCAGGGCAGCCACCACTTCCAGCGCTCGCGATACCGCCCAGCCAGACACGAGCAGTTGAGCGCCCACCCAACCACCTGCCAGAAATCCTCGGCGCGCGTCCACAAGCTGTCGCCCTGCGCAAACCGGCTGCGCACATCGCCAATCCGAACACCACCACCACCGCCGCCGCCACCACCAAGCCGCCCGCGACCAACACCTCGCCTCGTAGAGTGCTCCACATAAGCACCACCACCACCATGCTCATCATCATCATAATCATCGTCATCATCCCCCGCCCGATCATCATACATGCCATACTTGCGAAACGCAAACGCCTCGGCCATCCGCGCGCCCACAGGCCCGACGCCGGCCAGGGCGAGCCACAGCAGGCGCAGGGCGGCATGGGCCTGCTCCCACTTGTCGCGGCGGTGGTGCCGCCCGCCTCCGCCGTCAACCCCTGCGACGACGCGGCTGGTGAAGGCCGGGTGCACGGCAATTGTGGCGGCGAGCGCGAGGATGGCCGGTGGGGGGATGATCATTGGTTGTTGTACATCTTCAATGCTGGCATTCTCTGATGGCGACACAGCCGAGGATATGGCCAGCAAAAAGCTCAGGCCGCCGGTGAACAGGCCTTCTTCAAAGTAGGTCTGCGCGTGTTTGCCCAGCTCAAAGGGGATTTCACGCGCGGGGCGGTAGTAGCGGGTTGGTTTTGTTGTTGTAGTTGGCGTTGTTGTCGCTGGGTTGCTTCGGTCAGCTGATGATTCTGGTGGCGGCGATAGTAGGGATGTGGCCTGTGACGCGTCGAATGATGCTTGATTGGGTGCTAGGCTGGTCATGGCTGTTGGTCAGGGTGCTTCGTGGGGAGTCGGATTGGTGTGGTGTTGTGCCTGGTTGCCTGGTTGCCTGGTTGCCTGGTTACCTGGTTGCCTTGTAGTATCATACTGAGCTATGCCTATTTGGGAATGCTTTCCTCAGCAATATTTTTCTCTCATCTATATTCTATAAAGACCGGACTGGCTATCACCTTGCCGCCACTGAACTCTCTTGCCACAAGGTAAACAGCGCGATGCGGGTCTGCTGTATCCTGGCCGCGTCCGTCCACTTCAATCTGTCCCTCGGCTCTCCGGGGAAGCGCAACGTCGTCGAGTATCTCAGCAGAGACAAACATGTCGGCACCGCCCCTGATTTCGATTTGCTTGCCGCCAGTCGTCGAGGCTTCCTCCCTCGATGCAAGCAGACTAAACTCAGGCTGCGCGTTATGCGGATTGCCCTTGAGTGCGTCGCCAACCTTGACATAGCCCCCGACGAGTCCAGTGATGCTGACTGAGTCGGGAAGGTCAAGCTCCCTGGGAAAGAAGATGTCAACTCCATCAAAGTCACCGCTTGTCTTGGAGTCAAAGCTGACGTGGGTTTCAGACACTAGCCTGACTGTGCTCTCGGGGTCGTCGCGGATTCCACCCAATGCTTCAATGCGTGAGGCTGTCGCACCAGTAAGCAGGATCGATCCATGCCAGACAACCTCGCGATACCGATCGAAAAGACGGGCACCACCCCAGCGAATGCGTAACTTCCTTGCCGGCCTTGGCCCTAGCCCTTTCTGTTGATTCTGCGAGACCTCTTCTTGAAGATTGCGGCGAAAGAAACAGCCGCTGGCATCCCAGGCTTCGATGGATGAGAATCCATCTCGGCCGTAAAACTGGTAGTCGAGTCTAAGAGGCAACGTGTTGGCTGCTGTCACCACCACCGTGTCGCCCTGCAAGTGCTGCCCGTCCTCAGTGCTCACGAGCCCAACCAGTCGTTCACCTGTGGTGGCAAAGGTACGGCGAGCACGTAGTGCGGCTGCGACCTCATTCCTCTCCAGTTTACCAGCAAGAACGCCAGTCAGGCCTCCCCTTGTGCCAAAGACAGCCGTGCCAGGGACGCCGCCTCCGCAGCGGCCGCGGTGCTCATCCGAATTTGCAGACACCCCCAGTTTCCACCCCCGCTGGATCGCATCACGAAGCAGCCACTCAAACAGACCCCATGCGCTGCCAATTTCGAGAAGACGCTCCAGGTTGGGGTGGTGCCAGGCCAGATTGCACCTGCGACCGCCGACGTGAGGGATCAAGAGGTGGTTCTCTGCATCGTGGGCGTACGTCGCGTACACCTGGTCAAGCGGCCATGCACCAGCGGTCAACTCAGCCGGACCGTGCTCGTTCCATTCAAAGCTCCGCGCCACGTTTCCGTGTCGATCAAAAGGAAACTCGAAAGACGCAGTGTCTGGGTCGTCGAGAAAGACGACATTGTGATCGCCGCCGGCGGCCGAGTTACCGCACCACTCAGTGCCAGGAAAGACGACAAACTGGCCCTCTGCATTTATCGACTTGATGATCTCAAGCGTCTGATTCCATCGCTCTTGCGTGATGTTGAAGTCGTTGGCGGTATATCCCACAATGTCAAGACCCCCGATCTTCTGTGCGTATGAGAAGTTGTAGGTCGTCGAATTTGTGCCCACCGTATCGTCTGAGTGGACGTGGAGATCTGCAAAGAGGATGCGCGGGACGGGAATGGAGGCAGTGACAGAGACATAGTCCGTTGCAGTGCTGATAATGGCATCTTCCTCGTCACGAATCAATGCTGATAGAATGTAGTCTCCTTCTGACAGCACAGCGAGTGCTTCCCCAACGTTCCAGCCCTCGCTGGACAATGAGAGTGTTCGATTCCACGACGGCACCGTCTCACCTTGCAATGTCAACGATACATCGGCCTTGAGACCTGCAATATCGGTGGTGGTGTTTCCCCAGAGATCGTTAGAATGCACACGCACGGGAAAGGAGACTCCTGGCCTGACAACACGCGGCGTAATGGTACGGACGCTGGCAATGGGTCCCGGGCGGATCTTGATGGCAATATCAGGCTTGACCGGCGCGAACCTCGACGTCCCAACCGGGTCGATATACCAGCGCATCAGGAACTCGTCCTCGACAAAAGTCTGCACCCGTGTACCTCTGGCACCCCATCGTCTGTCGCCCAAACGCACCACAATCTTATCGCTCGGGTTCAAGAAGCCATCGACAACATCGATAATGACAGCCTTCTGGAACGGCCGCTCGTGGCCCTTCTGGTCGAACCGCACCGCCAGCGACTGCACCGTTGCCGGCGTCTGCCCCGGATGCAAGTCCGCAGCGACATACTCGACCGAGACGTAGTTGCTCTCTCGCGGATCCGTCGTCTGGAACAGGGCCCAGTCCGAATAGAACTTGAATGTGCCCTTGAGCCAGGCCCCATCAGCGAGGCCGCTGGCTCCAACCGTATACTCGATCACCACCTCAGCCCATTGCCCGGCAGTCAGCGTCTGCGTGTTGCAGGTCAGCCTCCCAAGGAAGGGAAGCTGCTGTGTATGCTGGTACAGCCCAGTGGGAGCAAAGTACTCGCCAGCGAGTGCCCGAAGCTGGGCATCCGATAGCGTCTTCATGGCCAACAATGTTGGGGATTGAGCCCATTTGAAGCGCGGTTGGTGTTGATGGCTTTATCCTCCTGTAGACACCCATCGCTGCTGCTCCAAGCACCCATGTGCGCTGCCAGTCCCATTCTGCCTTGGCCGTTGGGTCTCGAGCCATATCCATGTGGGTCATGGCGAAGTCGCAATCACGGAGCATCATGGCGATTCATCACCCTTCTTAGCAATCACATTCATTCCATCTGCTGAGCGCCTGAGACGCGTTGGACAGTTGTCCTGGTGCACTTGTTCTGATTGAGAAAAACCAGACAATATAATTCAATTACTTTTCTCACAAAATCACACACCAACCACATGGATGGAGAGCTCTATACCTCCATCAACGAACCATTGATGCAATGTAGCTGTAAATACTCGTCCCCACTATGCTCTTGAATCCAACAACATGTCACCAATATCCTGTACAGAATTACTATCTGAGAGGCAGCAAGAAGTCTGATCCAAGCGCCGAGTTATGGGCAATAAATTGCAGTGCGGGGGAATTAAAGTTGGGCGTTCGCTAACTACAACAACCGCAAGAATAATAGACTAGTTATTTAATGCTCATCCTGAATTCCGGTCACAAATCACCCGCCAAGTTCGGGTGTTCACAACAACATCATCAGGTGCGTTGGTGTAGGGGTAGCACGTAACGTTGTGGTTCAATCCACCAACGGATGATTCAAATCATCCATTGCTTAATAAACCGTTCCGACCTGGGTTCGATTCCCAGACGCGCCAATTTCTTTTTTGCTGATTTTTCTTTTTGCCAACAAAACAGTCCATATGTGGGTGGTGGTGTGCCAGCCAGCTCGACACACACCCTCACTATCGATTCTTTTTTCGTTCATCGTTGATGAGCATCGAAATAGGGTTCCTTGACTATTATTCATTGCTACAACAAACACAGATTGTCCAGGAGGCTTGCTTAGATTTAAAGAACTACCCAGACAGAGGACGAGAACTACCCAGACAGAGGACGAGAAATACTTTTAATCGTGGGAATAAGAATAAGAAATCTATATCAGTCTATCGATTCATCCTCGCTCGCTTGATGCATGCAGCTTCTTCGTCCACTCCTGGGGTACCACCATGTCGTACGGGTGTCACAAATTCCCCATGGTGAGACGTCTTAGTGGGTGGTGCTAATTAGCGATAATGGCAATGCGCATTATCGATAGAGTCCATTCTGTAGGTCTGGGTGGGTGGGTAACAGTAGGAGTAGTAGGAGCTCCGTCGAAAGTCGGGGCTTTACTTTCGTGGAGCGACTTGGTATATCGTGACGTTTTGCTTCTTGGTCCAAGGGGCGGCGGTGAGACAGGAGTATTTTCATGGCGTTGAATTCCCTGTCTTCTCCTGACTTGGCGCAGAACAGAAGTTGCCTGGCTTACGGCGGGCGATTTCATTTGGCTTTCATATCCTCCTCATTCTGAATTTCAGAGGGCAAGGACAAGACGTCAATCCTCGGCAGAGTTCTTTCTCCCTCTCTTGCTGCTGCCGCGGTGCTTCGAGGGGCCTGCACCGCCGATACGGTGGCGGCGGACGCTGTCGCTGTCATCGCTCCCGTCAAAGAACTTGCGGTGGCTGTGTCTGACCCATGACCGGGGCAGCAGCTGCTTGACAAGGCCGCGAAAGCCGGAATGGGCTCGATCGATCGCAGCATATTCGACCAGTCGGGATTCGGCGGATGTCCAGTGCAGGATTCTGGGCTGGGTGTGGTCAGAGTTAGCGTTGACATGCTGCGGCTGTTCGACGGCTGAGGGGGAGGACGATTTGAAGGATTTCGATGCGAGGAAGTCGCGGGCATCAATTGGTGGTTGTGCAACAGAGCGGCGCCCCCCGTCTATCGACATTGTCTTCTCTGGTCTGCGGATGGGAGATCGATCTGAATTGTGGGATGCTGGCATTAGGTTTCTGGATGATGCCGAATGCTGATGCTGATGTCGATGGATCTTGATCGAGCGGAGCCTAGTGCTGACTCTTCGGCTGGCCAACTTGTCGTTCTAAAGGACATATGTTGATCTTGACGTGGTGAAGGAGATCAGTCAGTCTACCCTCCTCGGGGGATATATACACAGCAGGAAACTGGGGGGGCGGGGTGAGACTACACTTCTCTTTTGAAATATCGCCATCGGATGGCTCTACCTTGATCGGTGCCCAACAAGTGACTTTCCTCCCAGAGTGGATTGAAGGTAAATAGACGTTTCATGTGGGCTGTAAAGTTAGCCAATGGGTTAGTGGGAGATCGATACGCTGGGGACACGGCGCGGTTTCACATTGCATGGGGCTTATGAGTTAGCACGGCTGTCATGATAATCACATGAATTTTGTTTTGTCAATTCTTCATCAACTTACGGTCAGGTGGCCGATGGTCTAATAACAGTATCGGTGTGACAAAGGAGAAGAGATGGTGTCTACCGCTCTTCAATGCACGTGTTAGGGGAGCCAGTCCTGAATCGGCTTGGTCCAATTGGGGTTGGCTAGTGGGCCTTGGCAGACCCCACAAGTCACTGCCCTAACAGCGCTAATTACTAATTGGCCCGGCGTCTGGCTGACAAAGCGGCTCTTAAAAATAGCCTGCACAGCCTTGCCCCTGGAAGGCGGTCAATCAGGCTGCAGAACTGCAAAATTGCGTAGCGAGATGTTAGGTCCTGGAATACCACCTTGGATTTGTATTGTCGATAGGAGCTGGAGAATCGTCCAGTCCAAGCCAGTGTTGGCAAGGTATCCTACCCAATGATCTAGGGAGACTAGCTGCAGACCCAAGAAGTCTAGTTGCTTGCTGTTATCGTAGCACACCTGCAATACATCGCTTCCAGAGTAGGCGATACCTTCTTGCTTGCTGTTATCGTAGCACACCTGCAATACATCGCTTCCAGAGTAGGCGATACCTTCTTGCTGTTGCTGCTCGCGCTACCACCACTTTTTAGCCAACATAGAATTGGCTTACTTGTGGCATTGACTGTTCTCTCACAGTTGAGCAACAAGGCATTCTTTCCTTGAAATGTACTGTTCCATCCAGTACGTCGTGTCCATCCAACTTCTGTTGCCCTGTCCTGGCTCTTGTCTACATGCTGACAGGCACGCCTTGCGATATACTGGCCTTCAGAGGCAAGAGTCTCAAAGCAATAGGTGTAGCTGTTGCTTGGATGTGGTCGATAAATTCTATTCAATGGATGCAGAGTGTCTTGTTCTTGCACCATGTTCTTTGATGTCTGCCGCCCGTGCCTTCGCGGCAGAGACCAGTCACATGGCAGGAAAAGGTGAAGTCGATGTCAGACAGCCAGTCGGACGTGGGCTTTAACGCCGATTTCCCAAACCCTACCATTTTCACAACGGCCCGAGCCGGGAGATCAGGCCGAATGAATCGCGTCGGGATTGATCCAGGAGAGCGCCCGTTAATAAGGTGTTGACTAATTTCTCACCGAGTTGGAACGATCGGTGTGACGTACTCTGTGCGAGCTCCTGGATTTTTGTCTCAGAAATGGAAAAGGGGATGAATGCCGGGAGTTTTTTGTGTTTTATATAGATGATTATTTCTTGATTCTGTCTGTGCGCCAAGATGAGCTAATCCCGATGAGAAAAGGCGTCTTTGCTAAACAGAGAAGGAGGACGTGGCAGGTAGAAGTTCAAGGACCCGCAAAAACCTCTTCTGTGCCTTATCCGGTGGTGTATTTTTTTTTGGCTATCAGTCCCCCACTCACCCATTACAATATAGTCACTGAGGCTGAGTCATAGAGTCATCGCTAGATACAGACAATAATAGTGCCTCATTCATAACTCCTCGTAGGGTCTTGTGTATGCGAGCCAGACTCGGCCAGTTAGGCGACAGTATGAAGCAAAGACCTATGAAAAGCATCGAGCATCTCGAGACATTACACACCATCCTGGCAGCCCAGCACATCAACCCGCATTCGGGGAACTGTTCGACATCTATCAAGCCACATACTCATCCATCCAATCGCTTTCCCATGCCATTTACAATTAGGATCAAGTATGTCAACTGTGGTCGGTGTCCTGCATCGAAAGCAATCGCCCAGAGAACGCCGATGTCAGATGATGGGTGGCAATCACCCTTGTACCAAGACAGGGCGCGCGCTGAATACAGACAATCTTGCAAGCGTGCAAATGCAGTTAGAATATCCCAAATCGTTTCTTCTTTTCGCCGTCTGCCAACAGTGTTAGCGCGCCAGTGGGCATCAGGGTTGACATGAACCTACCTGGTGCTGCCCCAGTTGAATCTACCTTGGTCGGCTTGGGATTGTCTGTCTTTGCGGCAGCCTGTTCGGGATCCTCACCCATGGCTGCTTTCCGGATAGCAGCTATTCTATGCTTGGCACGTTCGTCGCCTTGGTCGGCCGCCTTGACATACCATACGTTGGCCTCGAGTGGATCTTTTCGGCAGCCGATCCCCATCTCAGTAAAGTAGGCAAGGGTGTACTGTGCCTTGGGCAGACCTTGCAGAGCGGCGCGTTTGGCCCATTCATACGCCTCTGCATCATCCCTCTCCAATACATTCTCAATGCCGACCAAGAACCAGGCGCAGAGGGCCATCTGAGAGGGAGCATAGCCACGCTCGGCAGCACCGGTGTAGAAATGGACGCTGAGCGCGGCATCTTTGGGACAATTGAGCTGTCCAAACTCATAAGCTTCGCCAAGCCGATGATTGGCCTCAAGATGACCGAGGTCTGCGGCTTTGGTATACAGTTGGGCAGCGTAGGATGGGTCCTTGAACACATCCGGTCCAAAGCCAGTCTCGTGGAGGCAACCAAGATCATACGGGGCTTGGTTGTATTGGAAATCAGCCGATTCGGCAGCTCGTTTGAGCCATCGAATGCCTTCTCGATAGCGTTTGGTCAGGCCCATCTCGCCCGTCAGACAAGCACGTCCCAGGCGCGCCATGGCACCGGGGTGGTTTTTGCTGGCGGCGTGTTGGTAGAATTGCACCGCCTTGATCGCGTCTGGACGGCAGCCCCAGCCAAACTCATAACACAAGGCGACTCGGTAGCCTGCTTCTGCATGCGCATGTTTTGCGGCCGCAAGGAAGAGGGGAAATGCCTTGTCCCAGTCTTCTCGCCCTTTGTTAAAGAGGCCAGATGCATACCCATCGCCGAGATAGTACTGGGCAAACGGATATGATCTGTCAGAGAGCTTCTGCAAAATCTGTTTTGCTTCCTTCAGTAGGTCTTGTCTAGTCGTAGAGCTGGATTTTTCTGATTTTCCGGCCTCAGAAACACCATCATGCTCCAGTCCCTCCTCTTGAGCAGCGCCAACCATGAAGACGGCGAATTCATACTGAATGGCAGGATCATTGGTCTTCTTCACGTTGGCACGGTACATCTCCAGCGTCTTTCTGGTCGACATGAGCGCCACATTGGAACCGATAACGTCTCTCAGTCCAGAATTCACCAGGTTCTCTGCCCCACTTGGGACAGTTTGAGAATATGGCACGTTGAGCATGTCGACGTATGACAGGGGCCGCGTCTCTGGGGACCTGGAATGACGAGGAGAAGGCTTGCCGGGCGAGAGATACGGCTCACTGGCTCGTCCTCGGAGGTCTGAAGTAGAGGAGAAGCCGGAGTCGGGCCGTGGGCGCGCTTGAAGGAGCGCGCTGTTTCTTACTTGCGGATCGCTCCCGATGGAGTTCTCGCTCTGGACGGTCGCAATGGTCAACCTGGAGGCCCTGTTGTCTAAAGCCCTGATAGACGGGTCTTCAGCCGGGATATGATGGTATGGCAGCGGCTCAAACGCTTCCGCCGTCTGCGAGTCCGCAGAGGGAGATAATGCTCGATCAAAACTCGTTGGCGTAGAGAGCAGCTCTCGCGGGGCCAGACTGTAGTCTGAGAGCGCAGGTGAACTCCTCTTCGGTACCGCTGCAGGGGACAGTCGGCCGGGGTCTTGAGCGGCATTTCCGTGCGAAGGGACAGGGGGCGCGAGCTCGCCATGGCCAGTGTGCGCATCCAGTCGCGGCAATACCCCATAGCCAGCAGCAGCATCAGAGCTGTGATCACGGGCATGGGCTGGGCGCGGTATAGAAACCGCCGGCCGCGGACCAGTGGTGATGTTAAAGTTATTGTCCAAGACTGCAGCTGCATGTCTATCCTCTACCTCTTGCTGAATATTGATCCATGGACTCTGTGACCTCTCGTGAGGGAAGGCATAGACTGGAGGAGGTGGGGGAGGAGAGGGGGGCGGAGGAGCAGTTGTGTGGATAGGCTCTAAGACCTGTGCCATTGGTAGGAGACTGTAGTGGTCAAGGGGAGGGTGTTCCTGCTGAGGCAGTAGGAGAGTGGTCTCCTATGCCTAGCTGTTGTTTGACCCTCTGGATATCCTGAGACTGAGAACAAGGAGGCTGATATTAGATATTGGCAGCAGCAACAGAGAGCAGGTGCAGGTGTCCAAAAGGAACCCACTGCCTGGAATGCTCTGGGCCTGGCTGTTGCTGAGAATGAGAGGCGCAGTTTCCAGGGCCACAGGGCAAATAAGGGGAAACCGCAAGGATAAGGCTGTTTGCGCAGAAAGTAAGTTAGAGATAAATGTAAATTAGATGCAATGTACCAATAGCAGACAGAAGATTAGGGGAATAAGAACAGTCAAACAGTCAATGCAGGAGAGGGAGGCGGCGGAAGAGTGTGCGCGGCTTATGGGGCATTTGGGGGGGAAGTGTAATGTGTGTAATGGGTGTAATGGGCATTGGGCCCTCTAGGCAAAGGGGCTAATAGGCATCACCCCACCCCTCCATCTCGGTCTTGTTCTTAGACTGACACCGACGACAGAATTTTGGATGAAATTCTACCTGCTGACTCGACTGCGCTCGGAAAAGGGGATGGATGGATGTACAACGAGTGTGATTCTACTGTACGGCCCGTACTGATCTCAGATTCCTGGGGGCAAACCACTCGCAATCGCTATAGGCGGTCCTTCCAATTAACGCTTTTCATTGCTTTGGCAACTGTCCCATTGGGAGCAAAAATATCCCCTTCAAGCTTCCTGGGGAGTGCTCGTATATGTACGACGGTACATGTACTGTGTACGGTACCTTCTGACCGTGGTATTATTAGAAAGTCAAGATCTTTTTTCTGCCTCCAGATCGGAGCCTTTTCTCAGCCAAGCGACGCCCGAAGGTGGAAGAGCCGACGCGTTTTTCAGTGCTGCCCCACCCCACCAAAAAGGTTGAAAATGTCACTGCAAGCACAGGAGCAGTCCTGTCAGGTCCTGTTTTGCTTCCTTGCGGTGGCTGTTGGAGTATGTAGGTAAATATAGACTGGTCATGCGGACAGAAAAACCATGCCAATCGTTGTCTTAGCCTCTCTCTTTCTGCATCCGCGAAAATTACCAGTTGTTTTTGTTTCAACAACACAGTAGTGACGACATACCGTGCCTTCCACGACACGCGCACGTGCGGGGCTAGCTAAGACCCTGAAGCCCAATGCGGCTGGCCTGGCAACGGCGTGGCCGGTATCCGCCCTAGATCCCGCCCTGGTTGGACAGCCGTTCCCCAAAACATCCCTATTCGCCACGCCAGCGCCGAGTGCGAGGGGGAACAGGCTTGTCTCTCAGGGGACGGGTCAGCAACGCAAGGTTGGCCCTTGTGTTGGGTCGCGCTAGCGTACAGCCAATAGGCGTCGGCCCAGAGTCTCACATTCTTTTCTTCGTGGAAGGAACGCACCGCCACAGCCACTGTTGTTTTCGTTACCGTTGGTTCCCGTTGTCGGCTCTGTGTCTGTACTGACACAAAGGAAGGAGCGTCCAAAAGCCTTCCTTTTTACCTCGCCGCCGCTGCTGTCGCTGCTGTCGCTGCCACCGCCAAGATTGTCATCCGTGTCAGGAGGTTAAGTTTGACGGACAGCGGACAGCACAACCTACCCGATTTTCATGGTAGACGCACAAGATCGTTGCTGCTTTGGCTACCAGATTGTGCAGGCCGCAGGGCACAGTCTCTTCTAATTGCCGCTCTTCACCATGAGAGAGCCCAAGCACCCCAAAGCTGCGTCCTCGCCCAGCCGCGACAAGACTCATTCCCCGTACCGAGACTCGCCCCGGGCACGAACTCGAGACCTTGAAACCGGAAACTACCTCCAGAGCCAGGACCCTCTTTCTTCCCCTTCTTCCCGACCGCCTCGCTTTGGTGCTCCCTTGCCGGCATCGCCAGACTCCCGAGCTGGCGACCTCGACCCCATCCTCCGAGTGACGAGTCCTCCGGCAGACAGCGATTTCGGGCGCAAGAAGTCCCTGGTCAGACCAGAACGGAATAGGATAGACAAGAGCCACCCGAATTATCACTACCGCCAACATGCCCAGCGAATGGAGGTCTTGCCCTCAACCACCGGCAATGACCCAATCGCGGAAGAATACCATGAGACGAGGACGGCCAGCTCAGGGAGCGCAACCACAGCCCCATTCAATGATGAGCCCTTCTACGACGAACCACAAGGTGGCACCCGCACCGCCAGATCCCCCGGCGCCATCGAGTCTGTTGGCAAGAAGCGCCAGACGAGAAAGCTGACCAGAAAACAAACAACGCCGCTGACGGCAGAAGAGAAGAGGCGGCAGAAAGAGCTGGATTCGATACGTCCGCCGTCGATGTGGAACATCTACTGCTCCATCATCACCTTCTGGGCACCCGATTTCATGCTCAAGTGCTTTGGTATGCCTGCAAAGGCCCAGAGGAGAGCTTGGAGAGAAAAGATAGGCCTGATCAGCATCATCCTCCTGATATGTGCCTTTGTCGGCTTCCTCACCTTTGGCTTTACCCAAGCGGTGTGCTCCTCACCCGGTCTGAGACTGAAGATCAACCATGTCGACACTGGATATATGATCTTCCACGGCCGGGCCTACAACCTGGTCGACTCGCAGCACCCTGCCGCCAAAGGCATTCCTCTCGATGCCAACGTCCTCTACGATCTCCCTCACAAATACGGTGGCCAAGATGGCAGTTTCATGTTTCAGCAAGTCAACGGTGCCTGCAAAGATCTAATCACCCTTGCCGAAGGGTCGGATGTGCCCACCAATTCCGATGGAGATCTGGCCTGGTACTTCCCCTGCACCTCCTTCAATCAGGATGGCTCCAGCGAGCCGAATCTGACCGTCCCTTACTACCTGGGCTATGCCTGCCACACCACCGGCAACTCGCGCAACTCCTTCTACAGCCTGCACCAGTCTGGTGAGGTCTTCTTCACCTGGGACGACATCAGGAACTCGAGTAGGAACCTGGCCGTCTACTCCAATGCCGTCCTGGATCTGAACCTGCTCAGTTGGTTCAACAAGAGCCAAGTCTCATACCCGGCTCAATTTGACGAGCTTGCCGCGAACCCCGATGTCAGAGGCGTCGATCTCACCCGTGTCCTGCAAAGCTCGCATGACAGACAGGTGGGCAAATGCCTAAGCCAGATCATCAAGGTTGGCTCAATTGATACCGAATCGATTGGATGCATTGCCTCCAAGGTCGTGCTCTATGTCTCACTGGTCTTCATCCTTTCCATCGTCCTCGCCAAGTTCATCCTGGCCGTCTTCTTCCAATGGTTCCTCGCCCGGAAATTTGGAGCCCCCAAAACATCGCAGAGTTCGGATAGCAAGAAGCGGAATCAGCAGATTGAAGATTGGACTGATGACATCTACAAACCAGCCCCGAAAATCACCGACCCGGCCAGCACGGCCTCTGGTTCTGATGGCAGGACGAGCAAGCGAGCCAGCACTCTCTTCCCCCAAACCTCTCGCTTTACCAGCCCTTATGCCGTCGAACGCATGAGCATAGGCAAGCCTCCTCTAACAACCATGACTAGCCAAGCTGCCAATACCGGAGCGGCCAGACCAGTGTCCATGTACAAAGATGGAGCGAATAGCAGCAGTGGCACTTTGGATCTCCTGGGATCCAGGCTCAGCGTTGGCGGCAGCCGAATGAGTCTCTTGAACCCCCCAGAGACGAATCGTTTTTCGACCGTGCTGGACGGCAGCGATGCCAAAGGGCCACAGGGCTGCATTCATGAAAATGTCGTCCCTCAGCCGCCTCCGGAGTGGCAACCGTTTGGCTTCCCTCTTGCACACGCGCTATGCCTGGTCACAGCTTATTCCGAAGGCGAAGAGGGTCTCCGCACCACTCTTGACTCGATTGCCATGACAGACTATCCCAACAGCCACAAAGCAATCATCGTGATCTGCGACGGCCTAGTCAAGGGCAAAGGCGAGGCTCTGACCACTCCAGACATTGCTCTCAGTATGATGGGTGACTTCGCCGTCCTGCCCGAGGACGTGGAAGCATTTTCATACGTCGCCGTCGCCAGCGGTTCCAAGCGTCACAACATGGCCAAGGTATATGCCGGCTTCTACGACTATGGCCAGAACTCGTGCATTCCTGTTGAGAGGCAGCAGCGTGTGCCGATGATGGTCATAGTCAAATGCGGCACTCCTGATGAAGCTGAGGCCTCGAAACCCGGCAACCGCGGCAAACGCGACAGCCAGGTCATTCTCATGTCTTTCCTGCAAAAGGTCATGTTCGATGAGCGTATGACAGAGCTCGAGTATGAGATCTTCAATGGGCTTTGGAAGGTCACTGGCATGTCTCCCGACTTTTACGAAATCGTACTGATGGTCGACGCCGACACCAAGGTCTTCCCCGATTCTCTCACCCACATGGTTGCTGCCATGGTCCATGACCCGGAGATTATGGGTCTCTGTGGCGAAACCAAGATTGCCAACAAGCGCGCGACCTGGGTATCCATGATCCAGGTGTTCGAGTACTTCATCTCCCACCACCTGTCCAAGTCGTTCGAATCCGTGTTTGGTGGTGTGACCTGCTTGCCCGGCTGCTTCTGTATGTACCGCATCAAGGCGCCCAAAGGAGGCCAGAACTACTGGGTACCGATCCTGGCCAATCCCGACGTGGTCGAGCGCTACTCGGAAAACGTGGTTGACACGCTGCATAAGAAGAACCTGCTCTTGCTGGGTGAAGATCGATACCTGTCCACCCTGATGCTGAAAACATTCCCCAAACGCAAGCAAGTGTTTGTACCGCAGGCGGTTTGCAAAACTACGGTACCGGAACAGTTCTCTGTCCTGCTGTCGCAACGTCGCCGCTGGATCAACTCGACCGTGCATAACCTGATGGAGCTGATTCTGGTCCGAGACCTCTGCGGAACCTTTTGCTTCAGCATGCAGTTCGTCGTCTTCATTGAGCTAGTCGGCACTCTGGTCCTGCCTGCTGCCATCTCGTTCACCATCTACCTAATCATCATCTCCATCGTCCGCAAACCCGTGCCAGTCATCCCGCTGATCCTGCTCGCGCTCATCCTCGGCTTACCCGCCATCCTCATTGTCATGACGGCGCACAGATGGTCGTACATCTTGTGGATGATGATCTACATTCTCTCGCTGCCCATCTGGAACTTTGTCCTCCCAATCAACGCTTACTGGAAATTCGATGATTTCAGCTGGGGCGATACGAGGAAGACAGCGGGCGAGAAGACGAAGAAGGCAGGCCTGGAGTACGAGGGAGAATTTGACTCGAGTAAGATCACTATGAAGAGGTGGGGAGACTTTGAACGCGGTGAGTACTGTTCTACACCCCTGTTTTTGATGACTCTCCGTTTAGTCTGATGGATAAATCCTTTTGTATTTATCCAGGCGTGTTGTCTTCATCAACTGACTGTGAACAGAACGACGCACAAAGGGGCAGATTCTGAACACAAGGCTGTCGCAGTATATGGGCCATGGAGCCCATGGAGCCGCTACCGAGAGCGACTTTAGTGGCAACAGTTACATGAATGTGCCTGCGATGGAACCCTACCGCGATTACTAGAGGCCTGGCCTAGAGCCTAGAGCCTAGACTGAAGCCTGGAGCCTGGAGTCCTTTCTGCTGCTTGCTGCTCCGTGAGTGGCAATTTTCAGGTAATAAGGCGGCAATCTCGACTGGCTATGTTTTTGATGCGGCGTTTTTCACGACGGAATGGAACGACAGCATGCGATCTCTAATACATGAGAGTCTGACTGAGTATATACATCTTTGTAGAGGGGGAACATATTAATTCCCGTTCCTTGGCGTGTTTGTCTCTCGGATTTTGCAAACAATTAATGACTCTTTGATCAGTTGTTTGATTGTGTGAAATTTGCCCACATTCCTCTCCTGTTCCTGTCTCTCTCCTCGCATGCCCATCCTCCTCTTCTCCCTTGTCCAGAGTATCCGCTCGTCCCGATTGCAGCTGAAGCCGAGACTGCTCGCTCCCTCTGTCTGGTCCACCCATTCGGCAGCCGGCCGTAGGTCATCGACCATGGGCAAGCAGGAATTGCTGAAGAACCCCAAGGGGACACGAGACTGGTCAGGCCAGGACGTTGACATCCTCGAGGATGTGCTTGCTCAGATATCGTCAGTCTTCCGTAAACACGGCGGCAAAAAGCTCGACACGCCGGTCTTTGAGCGGGAAGAAGTGCTCAAGGGCAAATATGGCGAGGACTCGAAGCTCATCTACGATTTGAAGGACCAGGGCGGCGAACTGCTCTCATTACGATACGACCTAACCGTGCCCTTTGCGCGCTGGTTGGCCATGAACCCCAACATCAAGGCGTACAAACGGTTTGCCATCTCCAAGGTCTATCGTAGAGACCAGCCGGCTATCTCCAAAGGGCGCATGCGAGAATTCTATCAGTGCGATATCGACTTTGCCGGTCCTTCAGATCCCATGATTGCCGATTCGGAGGTCATCTCCATCATTGTCGAGGTCTTCAACGCGCTGGAATGGCAGGGCAGGTACACAATCAAGCTCAATGATCGCAGAATCCTTGACGGCATGTTTGAGGTATGCGGCGTACCCGCCGATAAGATCAGGAGTATATCTTCGGCTGTTGACAAGCTCGATAAGCTGCCGTGGGAAGAGGTGCGGCAAGAGATGGTCGAAACGAAAGGCCTGGACGCGGCTGTTGCAGACAAGATCCAGACATATGTCACTCGCAAAGGAGGCAAGGAGCTCTTGCAATCTCTCCGCTCCGACAAAGATCTGATGGCCAATCCCAAGGCCAGCAAGGGTGTTGAGGAAGTTTCCCTGCTGTTTGACTATCTGTCCGCATGGGGCTGCGAAGATGCCGTTTCGTTTGACCTGTCTCTGGCCCGCGGCCTCGATTACTATACGGGAGTCATCTACGAAGTTGTAACAGAAGGATCCGCCCCCAAGACTGCCTCGGCCCCGAAACCGGCGACCGAGGCTTCGTCGACAGATGCTAAGCCGAAGAAGGAGAAGAAGAAGGAAGTGGCAGAAGACGAAGACAGGAGCAACGATCCCACCATCGGTATCGGCTCTGTGGCTGCAGGCGGTCGGTATGACAATCTAGTCGATCGCTTCCTGCCCAAAGGGAAGGGGCCTGAATGTGTGGGTGTGTCGTTCGGCGTGGATAGAATTTTCTCCATTACAAAAGCAAGGTTGGCCGCGGGCGAAACGTTTAGCTACATCAACTCACGCTCACCGGACGTCTATGTCATGGCTTTTGGTGGTGGGCCCGCCTTTAAAGAATCGGGCATGATCACTGAGCGAATGGCAATCATGAGGCGACTGTTGGAAGCAGGCATCAAAGCCGAGTTCCAATACAAGCAGAAGAATCTCAAATCGGCACAACAGTTTGACCGAGCACAGGATGCGCGCGCACCTTGGGCCGTCATCCTGGGTGAAGATGAACAAGCCAGGGGCGAGGTCAGGGTGAAGGAGATGGGTCTCCCGGACGGGCACCCTGAGAAAGACGGAGTGATTGTCAAGATCGAAGAGGTCGGACAAGAGGTACGGCGGAGGATTGACCTGAAAAAGGCCACAAATGGCATTGCGTCAGCCACCTTGGCGGACAAGACGGTGTCGTAGATGAGAGAGAGAGAGAGACGGTGTCGCAGCCGATGCAAGATGAGAGAGAGAGACGGTGTCGCAGCCGATGCAAGATGAGAGAGAGAGACGGTGTCGCAGCCGATGCAAGAGAGACGGCGTCGCAGCCGATGCACGCTGAGAGAGAGAGACGACTCAGACGAGATACCCATGCGACTTATTATGTATTAGGTAATACAAGACCGTTATCTCCGCCTTGCCGCGCGCCAAGCCTGGTACCTTACAGAAAGCGTGCAGACCATCGCTGCTAATCCCAATTGGTGCCCGCTAGCATCATCCGGACTCTAGTGCCAACCTTAAATGCTCCTATAGCGATTCCTTCTGTTAGTAATGCAAATTTCGCGGGGCAACGATGCCACGGTATTTTGTCTGAGACCGCCCTTTGTTTGCCTCGCCGATTTTCCTCTATACCTTCCTAACTATTCTCCCCTCAGTAAATCTTTTGTCAGCATTTCAATACCCCCTTTATCCCGCGCGACGACACCGCTGCTACCATGCGTGGCGAGGTATGCATCCCCTCCCTTACTTACCCCACTATCCAACTCAGACTCCTCCTGAGAAAGTCTCGAGTTGATCATGCTGTATTGTACAGAGTCTAACCTTGGTTCTTCTGGCTGCAGGTCCTTCATATTCACGTCGGCCAGGCGGGCACGCAACTCGGAAATGCGGCGTGGGAACTGTATCTGCTCGAACACGGGCTTGGACCAGACGGAAAGCCTGACCCCAAATCGACGGTGACGGACCCGGGCGCTCTCAACACCTTCTTCACCGACACGGGCAACGGCAAGCATGTTCCCCGCTCTATCTTCGTCGACCTCGATCCCAGCCCCATTGACGAGATTCGCACCGGCCCTTATCGGTCGCTCTTCCACCCTAGCCTGCTGATCAGTGGCAAGGAGGACGCGGCAAACTGCTACGCTCGAGGCCATTACACCGTGGGCAAGGAACTGATTGACGACACCCTGGACAAGATCCGTCGAGTGGCAGGTAGGCGCGGGGCGAAGCAAATCCCGGTCTTGTCGGACAGGCTGACGCGTCGGTGACGCAGACAACTCGTCTTCTCTCCAGGGCTTCCTCGTCTTCCACTCCTTCGGCGGCGGCACCGGCTCTGGGTTTGGATCGCTTCTCCTCGAACGACTCTCGGTGGACTACGGAAAGAAGTCCAAGCTCGAATTCGCCGTCTATCCAGCCCCCCAGGTGGCCTCGTCCGTGGTGGAACCGTACAATGCGGTGCTCTCTACCCACTCTACCATAGAGCACTCGGACTGCACTTTCCTGGTCGACAATGAAGCAGTGTATGACATTTGCAAGCGGAACCTCGACATTCCCCGGCCCGACTATCAGAATCTCAACCGTCTTATTGCGCAGGTTGTATCGTCGGTGACCTCATCTCTGCGTTTCGATGGCGCCCTGAACGTCGACCTGGCCGAGTTCCAGACGAATCTTGTACCCTATCCTCGCATCCACTACCCGCTCATCTCATACGCCCCCATCGTGTCGGAGAAGCGGGCTGGCCACGAATCGTTCAAAACCCAGGACATGACTCTGCAGTGCTTCGAGCCCAAGAATCAGATGGTGGTTTGTGACCCCCGAAACGGCAAGTATATGGCTGTGGCCCTGCTATACCGAGGCGATGTTGTGCCGCGGGATACCAATTCTGCAATCGCCAGCTTGAAGGCCAAGCAGTCGTTCAATCTCGTCGAGTGGTGCCCGACCGGCTTCAAGGTCGGCATCAACTACCAGCCACCTATGGTCGTGCCTGGCTCTGGCATCAGCAAGGTTGCCCGATCCGTTGCCATGCTCTCCAATACGACTGCAATCGCCGAGGCCTGGTCGAGACTGGACCACAAGTTCGACCTGATGTATAGCAAGCGTGCCTTTGTGCACTGGTACGTCGGTGAGGGCATGGAAGAGGGAGAATTCAGCGAAGCCAGAGAAGACCTCGCCGCGCTCGAGAAGGACTACGAGGAGGTTGCGGCCGACACGCTGGACGATGAGGAAGGGGCCGAGTTCTAAGCCGGCGAGTTCTAAGTTGGTGAGTTCCAAGCCGGTCGAGTTCTAAGCTGGTCGAGTTCTAAGCCAGGTGCGCTTGCTATTCAACCCTGTTTTTCTTTTTGTGGGTGCTTCTACGCCCAGGACATGGACGTTTTGCAATGATTTATTTGCTCTGGATGGCGAATATCGAGGACTTGGGGATTTGTGGCATACAAGACGGTTCTTGAGTGGTGTTGGCATAGGCATGCATGGCCATAGCTTTGAAAATATGGCCATCATAGCTAACTTCGGTGCAATCGATCGGCTTACAGCCGTTACCGCGTGCATTCCCGTTAACGTTCCGATCCGATCCGACAGATGCATTCTACACAGTTTGTATAGAACCGCGTTTTGGCTCCCGATTCTTGATCTTTCCTATCATGTCTACCCCTCTTGCCAGCCATTTTGTGACTGATTCTACGCCCTCCTTCTCATCCTGCAGACTGAGAAATCTTTTCCAGAGGCAATCGGAAAGCCAAACGAAGGCTGAGGTTCGTGTTTCCGTTTTGCTTCTTTTGGCACTCTGTTTTTTCCTGTTTTTTTCTCTTATTTTTTTTTTCGCTCACGTCGTATCGTATACGGGCTGCACGGCGCTCTGTTGGGACGTCCCAGTTAGACCGATTGGGCTGGGATGTTTTGTCGCTCTGCCTGCGGAGAATTAACTCGAGGATAGAAAGAGAAAAAAAAATCGGACTGTAGACTGTGTGGCAAGCACCTTCCTTTCTGTTCCTTCCTTCTCAATTGGATTCTGTCCACTAGCCAATCAGAACGGCTTTCCATTGCTAAGCTTTCCCTAATCTGACACCCACCACCAATAGGAGATCTTCCTTTATCAGTTTACTCATGTTGCTGTTCGTGGTGTTCTACTGTAATATCAACGACACTTCATTATTATGGGTGTTTGTCGAAGTTTGATCAGAGGGTTATGGGTGTGACAGAAGCTACGGCATTGGTCCTAAATCTACGCTGACAGAACGATGGCGGAGAGAAGATGGGAGGTCCGGGGATATTCGTGGTAGATAGCCCCCTTGATTCTCATTCAACTCGACATGAGAAAATATCAGAAAATACCAGAAATATCAGTCATTTTGCTATTCAATTGGTCTCTGTTCCAACATATCCCCATGTTGATCGCCTCTCGCCTCTAGTCCAGAACAGGTAAAGCACACCAGCCCTGAGCTAAAATTGGAAATATGTGGCTGTCAGGGATTAGGGGTTAGGCTGTGGTGTAACCTTAATCACAAAGCTTGTATGCCCATTAGTCCCATTTGGGAATCGCGTAGGGTGCGCACATTAAAAAAAAAAACAGTGAGCAGCTAGGCGACACCGAGCGAGAGGAAAAGGCGCAGAGCAGTCGGCCGGATTGTTTCATGCCGATCGGTTCTGTGCAGAATACAACCCCCCGTCCGCTTTTAGCTCCCGCTACGCAGATATACGCGTCAGGTTCCCATGGATAACCATGTGATCGAGTCCCCGCCTCCTGTCGGAAAAGCGGGGCACAGACGATCGACTCAACGCCCTCAACGTCAGGTTTGTTGGCGAAGAAGGAAGAATGCTGACGACGATTCGACCGCAGTCTCGATCAGATCTCTCGTTGTTCTCTTCTCCTTGTCCCCTCGTTTCTGTTCTTTCAGCGGGCTGTACAACATCTCCTTCTTTGTTTCCTCTCCCCAGTCACGTTGCGCAAATCCTCCCCCCCTTCGCGCTGTCTAACTGTCCAGGCGCTGGTCTGATCAGGTATTGGTTTGACTGAATATATAATTTACCCCTCTATACCCCCGCAGAGGAGGCCTACACAACCATGGCGGCCGAGGACGAGGCCAATCCTCAGTTCCACTTCACCGCACCCTCTTCTAATCGCACGCCCGACGAACAAGCGCCAGCTTTGACTGCAAGAGTGACCAATGAGCACTCCCACTCCCCAGACCCTCATGCTCTTCGAGCCAGACTGCGAGTCGAAGTAGCCCGGGAACCGGTCGGCCCCGATTCTCCCCTGCCCTCGCCCTCGCCCTCGCAGATTCGAGAGGAGGCTCAGCGACTGGATGATGAGCTCACAATGCAAAAGGCCGAGCGGATGGCAACTGCTTCATCGCTGGCGAATGAAGGAGGAGGAGGAGGAGGAGGAGGAGATACTGCCACAATACAGCGTTCCAGGTCGAGGAGACTAGAGCCGCTGGACGAGTTTGACACAGCGACGAATCCGCTGCACACGCGAACGGCCATCTACCAACCGCCTGAAAACCCGTCGACGAAGGTGGCAAAGTTCTTCAAGTACATCCATGGCTCAAGCTTCATTATTCGCTACTTCACCTACATTGTTCCCATTACCATTATTCTCCTCACGCCCGTGCTAATTGGCGCCCTGGCCCCGGTCGCCCAGAACGCCAACGTGGGCGGTGTCAAGTTGGCGTGGTTTGGCATCTGGCTAGAAATCGTCTGGTTGACTCTCTGGGCCGGCCGGCTCCTGGCAAAGATGATCCCCTGGCCGATGGGACTGGTGTCCAGCCTGTTCACCAACAACGCGAAGAAGTGGCGAGACTTGGGCAAGCAGTTAGAAATACCCGCCACGCTTTTTTTCTGGATGCTGGCCGTCGAGATCTCCTTCCTCCCCACGATGGTCCATCACCATATCGGAGGCAACACGCATACCAAAGAGTGGGAGAACACCATGAACAAGGTCTTGATCTCCTTTCTGGTTGCGGCTGTTCTGAATTTCATTGAGAAAATCATCATCCAGCTGATCGCCATCTCTTTCCATCTGCGCACCTATGCCGACCGCATCGAGCTCAACAAGTTCCAAATCGGCTCTCTTACCAAGCTGTACGCGTATTCCAAAGCAAAGATTGACATGGAAGACGCCGAATTTGAGGAGAAGCCGTCGGCCAAAGAGTCCGGCACTCACACGCCGGCTGTGTATGCTCAGCAAGCGACGCAGGCCGTCAACCGAGCATTTGCCAAAGTCGGCGATCTTGCTGGAACCGTGGCTGGCGACTTCACCGGCAAGAAGGTGGCCAAGAGTGGTCACCCTTCCCAGGTCGTCTTGACCTTGCTGAACTCAACCAACGGCTCTCAGGTGCTGGCTCGCCGACTGTACCGTACCTTTGTCCCTGAAGGGAAGGAGGTCCTGGACAAGGACAGCCTCGGGCCGGCATTTGAAGACGACGACGAGGCTGATGCTGCCTTTTGTATGTTTGACAAGGATATGAACGGCGATATTTCCATGGAGGAGCTTGAAGCTGTCTGTGTGGAGATCGGGCGAGAACGCAAGTCGATCACCGCATCGCTGAAAGATCTAGACTCGGTTGTGGGCAAGCTGGACGACGTTCTCTTCTTCATTGTCCTGGTCGTCGCCGTCCTTGTTCTGATATCTCTCATCTCCACCTCGGCCGCCGGTGTGCTGACGTCCGCTGGCTCCGCTGTCCTGGCCCTGTCCTGGCTCTTCTCCGCCACAGCTCAGGAATTCCTGCAGTCCTGTGTCTTTGTCTTTGTCAAGCACCCCTTTGATGTCGGTGACCGCATTTCCATCTACGGGAATACTGGCTCACAGCTCAAGGGCGATGACTACTTTGTCAAGGAAGTCTCTCTGCTCTACACCGAGTTCAAGAAGATGGAAGGCCAGGTCGTGCAGGCGCCCAACTCGTACCTGAACACGCTATTCATCCTCAACATGCGACGCTCTGGCGGCCTGGCCGAGGCTGTCCCCATCATCATCCGCTTCGGCACCACTATTGAGCAGATTGAAGCCTTGCGAGCCCAGCTTCTTGAGTTTGTCAAGTCTGAGAAGCGCGAGTACCAGGGCAATATTCTGACGGAGCTTCGCGAAGTGACCGAAGCATATTCACTCACCCTCAACGTAGTCTTCTTCTACAAGTCGAATTGGCAAAACGAACTGCTCCGTTTGCAGCGGCGAAACAAGTTTATCTGCGCCCTGATGCTCGCCCTGCAGGAAATTGGCATCGAGGGACCGCGTCGCAACCAGGCTGGCTGGGGGACCGATGTGCCGTTGTACTTGAACTATCCCCCAGGCGCTTCGCTCCAGTATAGTAGCAGAAATGACACCAATTCACCACAACTGCCACCAGTCACCATTCCAGAGGAAGGCGCTTTGCCCAACCACCCGTCAGCCTCTGTCCGACGCCGCCGAGCACCGAGCACGGGACGGCTTGGCCGCGATCGCAACGAGTCGGTCAGTAGCATTGCCAAAAGGGTCGATCTCTCACTGGGCATGAAGGACGTCAGCTCGAGCCAGAACATCTCGGACATGTACGAAGACCACTCGCTCGCACGATACCGCGACATCATTCGCGAAACTAATCGCATCGACGAGGAGCACCGGGCACTGGAAGAAGCAGAAGAGCAGCAGCAGCGCAATGCCCGCTCGCAGTCGCGCGGCCACCGGACTAGTTCCGTCTCACACCGTCCTCATCCTCATCTCCCTCATATGGCCGCCGGCGGCGGCGGCGGCGTCAGCGGCGGCAGCGGCCTGCTATTTAGACGGTCAACCGAGGCCAGTTCTTCCTCTGCGCATCATCCCCACCACCCTCACCACCTTCCTCACCTCCCTCTTCACCATCACCACCACCACCACCGCGACAGCGTCAGCAGCACGGGCACGGGCACGCATCGCAACCGCTTTCTCGACCGGCTCGGCCGCCGCGTGCATATCGGTGCCGCGGACGGACCCGATGACTCGCTCATCGAAGAAGGCCGCGCGCCCTTGGTGGTAAACAGCAACAGCAACAACTACAACTACAACAGCAGCAGCAGCCCCCATTCACATCATCATCCACACTCGGCTTCCGCAGCTGCATCTTCCGCAGCTGCAGCCTCTCTGCACCAGGCCGAACGCGTCGACTCGGTCTCCTCCTTCCCCCCTCTGCCCCACGACTTCCCCATCCTCGACCCAGTGCCCTCTTCGTCTGCCGCCTTTGCTGGCACTGCATCTTCCTCTGCAGCCGCGGCAGCCGCAGCCGCAGCCGCAGCCGCAGCCGCAGCAACAACAACAACAACAAGAACAACAGCGGCAGCATCATCTTCCTCTGGCGCTGGCGCTGGCGCTGGTGCTGGCACTCCCCCTGTACCACCACTCCCACCACCACAAGCATCATCACCATCCCTATTCACGACCCAATCGCGAGATTTTTACGAGTTGCAGCGAGTGCCTTCTTCCTCGGGCAAGAAGCAGTAGTCTCGCTTTATATATATATATATGTACTGGCAGATAAAGGCAGGCACACAAAAAAGCAGGACAGATTTTTCACTTTTTTTATAGATTGACGAAGATTTGACGAAGATAGACAGAGATAGAGATATAGAGTGTACGAGTATACAAGTGTATTCTAGAGAGAGAGAGAGAGAGAGCAAGTCACAAAGAGGATTACTTTTTTATCAGTTTCCATTTCCATTCCATTTCCAGTTCCATTGCCATCCCAATCTTTTCTCATTCTCTTCATACACTCGAAACTAGGTGTCGATTATCATTTTGAATTATCGATTAGTCAGAAACCCTAAACAGGCTGGATCAAACAGGTTGCTTTTGATCTCGTTGCTTTTGATCTCGTTGCTTTTGATCTCAAGCATTTTGATCTCGTTGCTTTTGATCTCAAGGCGAGAACCTGCCCCTCCTTCACCTCCCATCCCATCCCAACCCAACTGGCTTTGTCACTTTAACAGACATGAGATCATTACCATACCGACATTGAAAGTCTCGCTTTGTGCGTTTTACATTGAGCAGCCACCCATGAATAAGAAAAGGACAGGTGGAAAACAAGAAAAGTTGGGATCATCATCACTTCATGATGCCATTGCCAGTTCCCTGTACTAGTGAATCCCCTCAATCAACTGGGCTAAGTTGTGGTTGTGGTGTCATCAGTGTGATATCTTCATATCCGTACAATCTGTCGAAAGACAAAGGACATTGATTTGCAACATTCCGATTCAATCGCTTTTCTGCTTGATGCCGTCGCCTTTTGTCGTCATTGTTCTTGTTGCTAAACACCGGCTCACTGTCAGAGATTCATGACTTGCAGGCCGACTGGTACTCATGACTTGCAGGCCGACTGGTATGACTTGCAGGCCGACTGGTATGACTTGCAGGCCGACTGGTATGACTTGCAGGCCGACTGTCATTCACAACTTGCAGGCCGACTGCTGCATCATTGCTGCATCATAAGCAGTTCTGCCAGAAATCCAACATGGTAGTCTGTGGTCCAACAGGTGGCAAAGAGTGCTTCTGAATCCAAAACAAAATTGACCGCTGGTCGCAGGGTATCCAGATAGTTAACTTTTAAACGTCGATCATCTCAGCGTCCTCGGCCAGGACTTCGTCTGCAGGGCCCCAGTTGCCCTCATACACAGTCGCTCCCGCACGTCGTCGAGTCTCGACAAACTTCACGCCTTCTGTCAAGAGCACATCATGAGCTAGCGGGCGATCGGCCGGGGTGGGCGATATCATCCATTTGACCAGAGCATCCAGGGCCTGTGGGTGGCTTGCGTCAGTCATAAAGAGGGGAGGGTCGCGCAGCTCTCCGTTGCGAGCCTGCTGCTCCTTGTCGGCCTCGGCCTCGGTTCCGTCCATGGCCAGATCGTTGCCCGTCGATACGTCGACTCCATCAAGCGCATTGCCAGTCGAATCTCTCAGGATGCTCGACACACCTGAGCTCCATGTCAGACTGGGCACATCGCTCATGTCACCGCTGCGCAGTTTCTGCCATGAAGCCCCATTGTCTGGCAGCTCGACATTTCCGGCAATCTCAAGCATAATGAGACCGAGGGCAAAGATGTCTGCCGGCTTGTCGTACTTGCCCATCAGCACCTCAGGACCAATGTACTCGCGATCGCCTTCTCCCTCGATCCCAGCATTTGCCGGCCACTTGGTCGCCATTCCAAAATCGGCAATCTTTAGCACCCCGTCAAAGGTAATCAGCACGTTGGCCGGCTTCATGTCGAGGTGGATGTAACCGGCGTCATGAATGTGCTTGAGGCCCTGTAACCATGGTCAGCGCTAGTCAGAGCTGCAATCAACAAGGCCACCTACCTGAGACAGCTCGAGGAGAATCTTCCAGATACGGAAATCATCGAGACGGGCCTTCAGTCCAACCTGGGCCAAGAACAGGTCAAGAGTGCCTTCCTCGCAAAACTCGGTCTGGATGTACAAGTGGTTGTCATACTCCCAGCTGTCGACAAAGTCAAGCACATGGTCAGCATGGCGCAAGGCCTTGAGGATATCGACCTCCTGAATCTTGCGTTGCCTATCCCGTGGACCGCTGTACGGATACTTTGCCTTCTTGACGGCGAACACACACTCATCCTTGAGGCCGGTGGGACTGGCCGCCAGCGGTTTGGGCGTCGTTGACACAGAGTATATCTTGCGGAAGGGAGACGCCTGTGGAGGCAGCGAAACGCGGTAGACTTGGGAAAACTCGCCGGTTCCAATCAGGTCAACCTTGTCAAATCGCGAGGTCAAGCTGGCATCCGCATCGACAGCGCTGGTTTTGAGGCCAAGGCTGGCACGGGTGGAAAAGGAGGGAAAGTACTCTCGCGGACCAGTCGGCGTGGCAGGCATAGCAGCAGGAGTGCCACTTCTCGTTCTCGGACGCTCCCCCCTGGCTGAGAGAGAGAAGGCGGTCGGATCGACAGGGAAGGAAGAGTGGCATGGGGTCGGTGGTGAAGCGTCCTGGTCAAGCTTGGGGGTGACTGGAGAGCTGGTGTTAGCAGCTGCCATTACGGTCTCGGGAGACAACTTACTGATGACACGGTGTGAGCGTTGGGAGAGGGCCAATCTTGGGATAGAGAGAGGGCGATGAGGGGATGGCGACACCGACGGCTTCCGATCAATCGCTTCGAGATCTTTGGTCGGAGTGGGCGGGAAATCAGAGTCGGTCGACTGACTCTCGGTCGCCTTGGAGGGAGACTGATACGGCTTTTCGTCGCTGTCGATCGAGGCAAAGCTGGCCTTGCGCATCAGGCTCGGTCGACTGCGACGGGGAGCGAAGATGCCGGAAGAACGGGTGAATGGAAAGGCGGAGGAGCGGGAGAAGGCCAGGTTGGACTCGAGTGGACTGGCAGGAGGGCCAAACGATTCCCGGGCGGACCGGGTCAGGATGGACTTGTTCAACTTGACCTGAGCAGGAAACACGGTCGTCTGCTTCTTGCACGGCGTGTCTGGCATGTGAGCCTTGGGGAGGCCGGCATTGGCATCGTCGACATTTCGGTTCTTCTTCGAGATCAGGCCCGTCGACATGAATGCAGCAGGCAGCGGCTTGGCCGACTTGTAGTTGGCCGGCGTGGCAAACGAGGCCTGGGAGGAGCTGCCAGCTGGCTGGCCCGGGTGTGGCGAGGCCGCCGGTCTGGCAGAACCGACGGGCAGGGACTTGGAGAAGTCGTGAGAGCGTGGCCGGAGCGGCCGATGCACGGGCTCATGGGTGGGAGAGTCATCCTGGAAGCTCGAGGCCGAGGATGATTGCGTGACGGTGCGGGAGAGCGGATGGCGAGCTTGCGAGTGTTGATCATGCTGCTGGCTGTGGTGGTGGACCGAGCTTGCCGGATGAATGGACGCACTTAGCAAATGGCCCTGGGCCGAGAACGGGCTGTCTCGCGGTGGAGGGCCGATGTGGTTGTCGAGCGAGAGACGTAGGCCTTTGCCCGCCTTGGGCGTGGTTGTGTCAAGCCAGGCAGACTGGAGATCGAGAAGCGGGTTGAGTCTGAGATTCAATGCTCGATCGGGCTGGCGCTGCTGCACGGTCGACTTCCTGAGGGACGACGATCGCTTTGGGATGGTGGAGAACTTGGACGGCGTTGTTGGCGTTGGCGAGACCGCTCTGAGCCAGTCGCTGTCATCCTGAGACCGAATCTGCGCCATGGGGCTGGTCAGGGCATCCGACTCGAAGATGCTGAAGTCGATGCCGGGCGCGTGGAGGCTGCGACGCTTGGCTGACGGGCTCTGGATGTCGTCCTGGTGGTCCATCATGTCCGGCTCCGGCCGCTTCATCGGACTCTGAGGAGCGACAAAGCCGAATCCGCCACCGGCACTACGTCTTGTTTCGTGGCGGATGGGGTAGCATCGAAGGGCGACCGGGTCTTCTGGCGAGCTTGAGTTCTCCTTGTCGGGCTCGCCATCTCTGCCCTTGAAGCCATGCTCGCGTTCAGCCTCGGCAGAGCTTCTCTTACGCAGGGGCGCCAAGGCCGCATTGCCAGTGTCACCCGAGCTGGTGAGAATCCTCGCGGACGGGCTCGTAGGCGAGGCTCGTGTGCGGAAGGCGCTGGCCGACTGGGCGGAGCGGCGGATGGGCGGGCGGCCAGAGCGGACGGCAGTGCTTCTGCTGGCCAAGCACGAGCCGATCGGCGACTGCGTGTCGAGCGAGGGACGAGCAGAGGGCGAGTGCGGTGACGAATGGCAGTGGATGGCGCCGATTGCGGGCGAGATGGGCCGGAAGGAGGACTTGGAGGGCGACCTGGACAGCGAGCGTTGGATCTCGCCCAGGGCTGGATGCGAGTCGTAGAAGCGAAGCCGATGGGGAGAGTGGAGGGGACTGTCGCCAAGGCGCTGGGGCGAGTATGTCTCCAGCATGGTGTGGGTGGCGAAGATTGTCTGCGTTGGCTGACTCACTCTACCTAGGCGGCCATGCAGCGAGCAGGTCGAAGCATAGATGAGCCGATATACTAACCGCGTCTTCGGGCAACGTGATGTGTGTGGGTGTGGGGGAACAGGGGGGGGGCGGAGCGGAGTAGCGGAGATGGCGGAGATGAGTCGGTCTGTCAAAGCGGTCTGACTGACAGGGAGAAGAGTGGCGGAGGCGTGACGGCCGACTGTGCCGGCAGCGACGTGGGGGAGCTGAAAGCCGACGGGCGATAAGCATGCACAGTACAAGGTGACAGATGTTTCCAACAGAGAGGCCAAAGTTGGCAGGGAATATATGTGTCACCAGGCTCAGTGTCGACCCTTGTTTGTTGTGGCCGAGGGCGAGGTCAGGGCGAGGGCAGGGCGAGGCAGGGCGAGGGCAGGGCGGGGGGCGGCGGTGTCGAAGGGCAACGTGTCGAGCAGCCGCGCACAGAGCGTATTGCACACCCGGCAGGCGCACAGTGTCGCAGCTGCTGTCGGAGACGCGGAGAGCGAGTCACAGAAGGTGTTGAGCTGTTGAGGATTGATAGGCTGGCAGAGCAGGCGCGACTGGCGGCGACGCGCCAGCCGCCAAGACCATAAACAATTATGGGCCCCACCAACTTAGTCACACGCCAGTGCCACCGGGGCGCTGTACACTGTACATGTAAACACTGTCCACATCGGGCGGCCGATCTCCTGCTGCTCGAGGCATAACAATCCTAGCATGGGCCATGTGTATCCTTCCAGTCCTACCCTCTCTTTGGAGCGGCAAACCTTGCCGTCCTTTTAGGCCACAGTCTCTACTTTTTCTACCCCTCAACGCTAGGCGGCCAATCCGATAGCTGCCTGTCGTACTGTCTTGGTGCCCAACCTGGGGCGAGCCTTGACTGAAGAGCAGAGCCGACAGACCAAGGCCACGACAACAGGCGCCCTTCATTCAACCAAGGATACATTCTCTATTTGTTCCTTCATAATCTTGCTCACCAATTCTAGACCGCTTCGTACAGCTGGTACATTATGCTCTGAGCCTCTTTTGGAATATTCTCATTAGGGTCATTAGAGTATTCTCATTAGAGTATTCTCATTAGGGTATTCTCATTAGAGTATTCTCATTAGGGTATTCTCATTAGAGTATTCTCATTGTGGTATTCTCATTAGGTGGCTTGATGCCCTGTCTGAAGATCAGGGTGGTTATAGCGGCTAAATATAGGTCTGGCAAGCGGCAAGGACGAGGCGGCGCTCGACTGGCAGCGGTTCTGCTCAGCAGGGACGAAATTTGGCAGCTTCAAGATGGCCCTGGCGGCGACCTGAGCCGCTCTGAGCAGCTCCCAAGCTCGAGCCCAAGGTGCCAAGTGAAGAAACTAGTCACCGCCCCTTGCCAAGAACTGAACAGGAACAGGAAAAGAGGCAGGTGCGCCTGTCGAATATCTGGCCATTGAACTGTCACGCGAGATTTTCGTCTTCAAAGACGCGAGCCACTTGCCGCCCTACATGCTTGCCACCGTGGCAGCATCGAGCCAGAAATCATGCAAGAAGGCAGGCCTTGACAGTGCACTTGCAAGCCGCGTCAAGCCTGGCTTATTGGCTCGCTGGGAAGAATAATTGAATTAATTATTAATGTGGTGTCCAGATGGGCAAGTGCCTCTGCAGATGCCGATGCCGAGCGGCGGTGTGGTGGTGCACCTTGAGAGGGGAGGCCCAGACCGACGGCGCCCGTGCCTTCCATCGGTCCATCCATGACGATTGCTTGCCAACTTAACTGCGTCTAATTAATTACCTGATCCGGTGCCCTCGCTACGTATTCCCGACTTTATTCGACCTGCCCGTCCGTTCTTGCCTGTCTGCCTAATACTGTCTGTGGTCTCTTGCCCTTTCTGTCCAACCCTGTCCCTGCTTGCTCCTGCTTGCTCCTGCTTGCTCCTGCTCCTGCTGCCTCCCCTGCCCTTGTCCGCACCCTTTTCCCCTCAACTCAGCACCAACAGCATCATCATAATCATCGAATGTGTCATCCCATCCTCCGCCCCGTGCCATCCCATCCATCCGGCTCGGGCACTCGCCGCCTCCCACGCCAAAACCTATAGCAAGCTTCCGCCTGCAGCCCCAGGCCCTCCAATCGACCTGCACCGAGCACCGGCCTGTGGTTGCAACATGTCCACCAGCTAGCCCACCCAGTGGCCCTCTCAAGTGCCGCCTGAAGCAGCCTGACTGGCTCTCATGTCGGGCTCGCCTACGAAGAAAGGGGCCGGCGAAGGCCACGGCCACGGCCACGGCCAAGAGCCAAGGCTGCCACCACCCTTGACCAAGGCCGGTAACACTGTGCCTTCTGGCGCCTCGGCACCTCTGCCCAGCGAGGCTGCCAAACCCGGCCGTGCTCCGTCACCACCGCGTCTCTCGCGGAGCGTCTCGGCAGCTTCGCAACAGTTGACCCGCTCTCGCCGCGCCAGCCAAGAGTTCAGTCCGACCCGCAACACTGCACTGAGCTCAAACCTGGCTACCGTACCCTCAGCTGCTGCCGTCCAGCGTGCCCTCTCTGCCCAGCGAGCGCACTTGCCTCCCACCGGTGTTGACGGCATGCTCGAGGCCTCACGACAGGACCGCCCTCCACCGCGCAGTGGGCCAAGCTCGCCCGCCTGGCCTCCTTCACCACGCATCAAGTCACCTCCACCTCCGCCAGCGGGTGCCAGAAACACAGGGACGAGAAAGGCGGACTGGGAACAGACCCCGGGCGCGACCGCCACCTCCAATCTTCCAACCGCTCCCCCATCTCTCAAGCGGCTGGCCTCGGCCCCGGTCACCTCCACTGCCTCTTGCTCCGAACAATCTGCTGCCGCGAAGCAGACCGAAAACGGCCAGTCCGTGGCCCATTCCACCAGCAGCCTGCGCCTCCCCCCACGTACCACTACCAACCCTACCCTTGAAACTGTTGCCGAGAGCTCCGACCAGTCATCCGACCTGCTGCCATCCTCGATCAGCCTGAGTCAAAGTCAAGAGCTGGACCCAAGAGGAGATCCGGAGCTCAGATCAGAGACGTCTACGATCAAGGAAGGCGATGGCAGCGGGGACGGGGCTGAAGCCAAGCGCTCGCCCCCCGACGGCGACCAGAAGGCTGGACGCAAAGCGGGCACAGCACGGCTCTCCAGACGGTCTTTGACTAGTCTGACCGCCAAGCCGAAGCCGCCGGATCCGCCGCGCACGATGACGGTCGAGACTGAGCCAGTGACCTCGGTGCCCCCTCTTCTGGTAGGCGATCGAGGGGCGTCTGCGCGAGACGGCAACGGCAGCATCAGGACCAAGGGGAGCAGTGAAACCATCAGGCCGAGGAAGGACAAGAAGAAAAGCACACGCAAGGCACCGTCGCTGCATTCTGGACCTCGTAAGTCACGCCCAGGCCCCACTCCTGCCCATGCAATGCATGCTGACTGCAGCAGCCTCTTCCAAGGCCGATCTGTTTGAGGCCAAGGTTGCCAGTGCGGTGGAAGAAGCCGACACGTCGGATTCCGATGAGACGTTTGTGTACGAGTCGAATCCGCCCGACAACCGCACACACCGCCACCACTCGCGTACACCCAGTGCTACCTCGCTGGTCGGCCCGGACCAGTACGGCCGCAACCGGCATGGGATTAGGAGTGGCAGCCACGCGATTGGCGGCAAGAAGTCGATGAAGTTCTCCAACAGCGCCTACAACAGCCAACATGCTGAGGACGAAAACGCTGCCGAGGGTCAGGAGGCCGGCCGGAGGACGACTCACCGCCATCACCATATTGGCCGACATGGCAAGCCGGCACATGCCTCCCTTTTCGATCCCGGCTCACCGTTCCCCCAAGCCAGCAAACCGAATTCGCCGCGCAATCTGACGGCTAGCAATGGCGGCGGCCGGTCGTCGCGACCCAACAGCCCGCGCTTGGTGAATGGGCGCCTCCCATCGAGCGTTCGCACCAAGCCGGACAGTTTCGAGATATATGATGACGTTGCCGACGACGAGCGCACCCCTCTGGTTGGTTCGGTGCGTGTCAATCGATCGCGGCACAGTCGTCGACCGCAGAGCTCTGGTATGCGGGCTGCTGAGTATTATGACGACGACGAAGATGAAGAGCAGCCGCGGAGCTGGTGCTCAAGGTGGACAGGTTGCATGGTTGTGACAACTGTGCTACTGATAGTCAGCATTGCTGTGACTGTGTTTGTGCTTGCCTTGAACCAGCCGCTGCTCGATGTGCGGGTACGACATTTGCAGAACATCCTGGCCTCGGAGCAAGAGCTCATGCTTGACCTTCATGTCGAGGCCATCAATGCTAACCTGTTTGTCATCACCGTCACCGAGCTGGACGTGAACCTCTTCGCAGAGAGCGCGTACGTGGGTAGCTCGCGCCAGTGGCATGAGCGGGATGGCCGTCTACGATGGGGATGGCGTCGCTCGGACAAGGCTGCATCTGGCCTTGGCTTCGCCTGGCCTCCGCCAGATCTCAGTGACGGGTTTGAGACGGAGCCAGATCCAATCGAGGAGGATCCGGAAATACCAGCCCAGAAAATGCTGTTGGGGCGCATCCTCGAGTTTGATTCACCCCTCACATTTGAGCCGTCTCCGCTGAGCCGAAGAACGAGCAGCTCGGTGGGTGAGATCCGACTGCCACAGCCGGGCAACAAGACGGAAGTGGGAGGATCTGAAAGGTGGGAGCGAGTGCTCCAGCATCCATTCGACCTCATCGTCCGAGGCGTGCTCCGATACCAACTTCCTCTCAGTACCAAGACACGGTCTGTGAAGATCGCCAGCCGCGCCAAGATATACCCAGGCGACAGCGACGACAGCAATGACAACGGGGGAAAGCCATAAGCCGCGGGAGCGCGATAGCACCACTGGACTGTGGTAGCAGATGCCATGATTTGACGAGTTTCTTTTGTCACAGCCTCACTTCGTCTGGGCCGGCGACTGTGGAGGGCAAGATATAAAAGACGATACCCCAGAGGAGCCAGAAAAGCATTGGGTTGATTGACCACCACTGCTGTTAGCAGGACTACTAGTGCCAGCATTATTATTACGACAAGATACTGCAACTATTACAACATTCCCTTTAGCGCATCTTTGGGAGGAGTGGTTGGGAGGAGTGGCTGAGGAGGCCATGGAAAAGTAAAGAAATGATAGAAAAGAGAGAGCAAGTCGGCCTGGGCTGGCAGCTGAGTCCTGTAGATAATTTAGCTAGCATCCGGCTGTACACTTGCTCTTCCTCTTGATGAATATGTGCCAGGTGTGATGGCGATTCGCCCTGAACCTCAGCCGTCCTTGGCTCAGATGTGAAACCACGGGTGCGTAAGCAAGTCCTTTGCCTTGGGGCGCGCGGCTGGATCGTAGGTGAAGATCTTGGACAAGAGGTCAATCAGAACCGAGGCCTCGGGTTCGGCCATGCGTGGGAAGGACTTGAGCAGGACGTCTGTCAGATCACAGTAGGCGGCAAAGTAGTTCCCGGCCATACAGACGGCAGTTGGCTTCCACAGCATCGATCTCAGCGAGGCTGCGTAGGGTTTGTTGGGTCCGTCAGTCTTGATGAAGCTAGAGTAATGCACGTAAGCCTTGTGCTCCGGCTCGGGCTCCTCCTCGCCCTGGGTGTTGATGAACAGGCCAGCCGGCTCATCGATGATATCCCGCACCCGGTTGGCCAGTGGGCGGCTGTCTACCAGAATCTCAAATTCCTCGGGCTGAGCCTTAGCCTCGGTGGTGTCGTTTGGGTCTGTGACGGGCAACCCGTCTTCGCTGAACCTGGTCTGTTTCCACTCCTCAGACAGGGGCCCCATGGCTTTGGCAATCTCCCTGAGAGCGTCGGCGGGGCAGTTGGTATCGTAGTCGAAGAATATGTCGTCGCCGGTCCGGATGCGAAAGATGGCGCAGCCCAAGGCCCAGACGTCCGATGCCGGGCTGGGTGACAGTCCGACAGCGACTTCAGGTGCCAGATACTTTGCGGGGATGCCGGGGAGCTCTTGTGGTGGGCTGGTGGTGGTGAAGGATTGGTCAAAGTCAATGACACAGATTTTGCTGCTGAGCACGTTGACGGTGGCTGAGGAGGAGCAGAAGTTTAGTGCTTCCACAATGTAGTCGGGTCCATGGGGTCTCGGCGGTTTGCCAGAGTACGTCTGGAGGGGCGCGGTTTGAGGAGGACGGAATAGCGTAAGCAGATCATCCTCCTCGTACGAGTCAAACTCGTCAGTCAGGCGTAGCAATATATTGCTCGCAGTGAAGTCTCTCATCAGGTTAGCCACTGGTCCAACATGCATGGTTGGGCTGACTCACCGCCATGGCATAGCCCGTTCGAATGGAGCTGTACAAGAGCCTGAGCTGCCTGGAGAGATAGCTGCCTGGCAAAGTCGGGCTTTAATCTCGAGTAGATGCCCCTGGAAAGCCTTGACAAGTCCGGGCCCAAAGCAGGATATACAAGACAGAGATGTCGGCCATTGGGACCATCGATCCAGAACTGCCGGTCGACGGTGATGAATAGATCAGAGGAGCCGGCGAGGCTCGATTCCGACTCTGTGATGTGTCTGGCAGGCGGTGTGGGCAGCACCACGCCAGGGTGGCCTGCGATCACAGATCGGGTATTGTAGGTAGACGACTCTGTGGCAATAACGATCTTCAAGGCAACCCAGCGATTCACGAGAGTATCCCGAGCAAGCCAGACTGTAGAGAAGCCGCCGAAGAAGAGTTTGTAGACGACGCGGTACCGATTGTCGTACACATCGCCAAGATGGACGGGGTGGAAGCCTCCTGGCTCATAGTACTCGAGATCTTCGCATTCGTCCAGATCCGAGGGGCAGGTGATAGCACCTTAAGGCAAGCGGAGGCATGTTCGACCATTCAGGCAGCACAGTATTAAATAATTACCTTCAAACCGATTCCCTACTAGTTATGATTTACCTCGTATAGGTATGATTTACCTCCCTATAGTTATGATTTACTAGTTATGATTTACCTCCATAGTTATGATTTACTAGTTATGATTTACCTCCATAGTTATGATTTACTAGTTATGATTTACCTCCCTATAGGTATGATTTACTAGTTATGATTTACTTCCCTATAGTTATGATTTACTAGTTATGATTTACCCAACTCATTCCTCCTTGATTTATAAGCGTCTCCCTTGGTCTTTTGTTCTTTGTCAGCCGCCAGCTCTGGGCGACATTCTAGTGGTGTTTTACTCTGTACGACAGTAAGCAAGACTCCGATTCGTATTCTCCATTGCCTGGGCAGCAATGTGTTACCGTTAGTACCATTAGTACCGCCGCCTTTTTCGATCTGTTGAATACCGTCTTACATCGCACACCGCCAAAGTGCACAATACCCTGTCAGTCACAGCCCTCGTGTCAGCCCAACACCGCCCGAAAGTTCAAAGTTCAACCCCGCTGGAAATCTCAACCTTCTGTCCCTCCACCGTCATCTCCCCGCTTCTGCTACTACAGCCACCACCACCACCAGCAGGACGAAGAGTGGCAGTACCAATACCAATACCAGAGACTGGCAATATACTCTTGCATCTTACTCGTCCTTCCATCTTGCTGTTCCTCCATCTCGCTCGTCTTGCTCGATCGGGCACTGGCCCTTGTCAGCCTCACGCCCACCACCATGTCGACCATCTACCGCTACGATGACTCACGCACTGCCGTCTCGAGTAGTCGCCGTGACGGCGGCGTTACCAAGGTAACGAGGTACATTGTCAAAGACGACGACTCCCGCTCTGACCGCCACTCTTTTGTGCCCGAACGGGCGGGCGAGAGGGTCGAGACGACCCGGATCGTGCGGCGAGAGCGCGAACTGGATGAGCCGGTGCGAGAAGTGCTGCGCCGCGAAGAGCCCCGCCACTCGTCGGAGCAAATTGTCATTCGCCGCGACACCCGCGACGACGACCGTCGCTCCTACTACGAGCCGCCACCGCCCCGGCGTGACGACCGGGTCGATGACCGGGACGAGATCGTGATTCGGCGCACCAAAGAGGTCGCCGACCCCCGACCAGAGCGTGACGACCTCTCGGTGGTGCGGCTTGATGACCGCCGCGATTCCCATGTCATACGTCGCGACTACCGCGACGACTACGATGTTGTCTCGGCCCCGCGCCCCGTCGACGACCGTGACCTGACCCGCTACACACGCCAGACAGACCACTATGGCCTAGCGCCGCAGCCGCCGCCGCAGACGATCATCATCAGACAGGATCCCATCATTATCCGCGAGCGCGTGCGTGACGACGACTATGTGAGCGTGCGCAAATCCGATGCCGAGGAAGAGCGCAGCGTTGTGCGCCGACCGCGCACGCCGGAGCCGCCTCGGCCAGCGGAAGAGGAGTACTTCTACGAGAAGAAGGTCAAGGAGCGGGTCGATGAGCCCCGAGAGGACGAATGGCGTGAGCGCAAGTCCATGCGGCGCGAGCTCTCGCCCAACGATTCTGTCTCGCAGGCTGGTCGTCGCAGCCGCCGTAACTCGTACAGCAGCGACGACAGCATTGTCTATGTCAAGCGCACCAAAGAGGAGTACGCCTCGGATGACGAAGGCTCACGGCACCGGAAGAACCTGGCGGCCGGTGCGCTGGCTGGTGTTGGCGCTGCCGAGATCCTGCGCAACCACAGCAAGAAGAGAGGCAAGGAGACCGCGCACGGCGTTGGCCGTCTTGGCCGTGATGTTGGCGCGGGTGCGCTGGGCGCCATTGCGGCTGAAGGCATCAGCCGCGTGCATCGCAGCATGAGCCGGCATCGGGCTCGGTCTGAGTCCGAGGAGCGTGACCGCTATCGCCGCCGTCGCAGGAGCCGGGCCAGATCTCGAGCTCGCTCTGACACGCCCTCTCCACGGCGCAGACGCTCGCGCAGTAGGTCTGAGTCGCGTTCCAAGCTCAAGACCTGGGGTGCCGTCGGCCTGGGCGCCGCTGCCCTCGCCGCCGCGGCGGCAATTGCTCAGCGCAAGATGGCTGACAAGAACGAGCGCTCGCCGCCCAGAGGCCGCAGCGAGTCGCGCAGGCGATCAGCGTCGGTGCACGAGTTGGCCAATGACCCCAACGCACCTCCGGATGACGTCCGCAATCCCCAGCATAGGAACCTCCGCATTGCTGAGGCTGGTGCCGCCGGTGCCGCCGTCACCGCCCTCATTGACCACGCCAGAAGTAATGGGCGAAGCCGCTCTAGGAGCAGAATCCGCCAAGCCGTTCCTGTCGTTGCTGCCGGCCTGGGCAGTGCCGCTATTGCTGGTCTCTACGAGAAGAAGAAGGCCAACAAAGAGGCGGAAGCAATTGCGCATGAGCAGCGACGTGCTCGCCGCCGAGCGTCCAGATCGCGCAGTCGCGCGCGATCCGAGTACTCGGACTATCCACGAGAACATGCCGCCCATCCCATGATCGAGTATGGCGAGGGACCCATGTACGGCAACAACTATGGTCGAGAATACTACCCCGGCAGTGACCTGTACGGCCGGCAGCCCCCTCCGGAGCCCTACTATGCCTCACAGACAGCTGTTGTCCCCGCCACAGCCCCGCAACATGCTTCCTATCCTCAGGCTCCACGCGAACACCGTGATATCAGCCCAGAGCGACGGAGCCGATCTCGAAGCTCGTCTGCCGATGGCCATCGCCGCCGACATCGCCGCTCTCGTTCCAGGTCTGGGGCCCGCGACGTAGCCGCTGCTGTTGCCGGCGCCGGAGCGACAGCTGCTGCAATCGAGGCACATGAAGACCAAGACCACGACCGCGACCGAGACCGAGTGAGACGACGTTCACGCCGCTCTCGCAAGGGTAAGTTTGACTCGGCAAGCCCCTGCATTGTTCTGACACATCTAGAACGAGATCAATATGCTGATCCATACGACGATACCTACAACCCAGCCTATGCCACTGCCCCCCAACCGGCCCCTGCTCAAGGCTATGAGCCTCAGCAGCCCTACTACCCACAAACCAGTCAGTTTCCACCTCCACCAGGGCCAAATCCACCGCAGCAGCCTGTTCAGACCGGCCCTGCCTCTGCCCCTTCGCCGAACCCGGCCGACTACCCCCCGCCCCCGCAGTCGCAGCAGCCGCCACAGCACCAGCAGCAGTACCAGCCGAGTCCATCACCAGCACCAGGCTATCCTCCCTACGCTACCGGCGCTAATCCGTACGCACCACCACGTCGGGGCGGAGATGAGAATGTGAGTTTGCCACCGAATCCCACGCTTCCCACTGCCAACTCTGCCCCGCCACCTGGTATGTTGTGGCACCCTGTTTAGTCCCATCCCACCTCGTGGACCTTTATTCTTAATTCTGACTCTGGCCAGCTGGTGTAAGTGCACCACGCGACCTTGCTGCGACACCAGATCCAGCCGGTGCAAGTACACCACACGATTTTGCTGCGACATCAGATCCAGCCGAGTACCGGGGTCCCGCACCGATTGTCTCTCCTCAGCCAGTCCCCGTAACCAGCACTCTGGATGGCTCCACAGTCCCCACGTATATTCCACCCACTGGGCCCGAGGCATATCCTCCCCCCCCTCAACAATCTCCTCTTGCCCGCCAGATATCTCCCCAGATATACACCCCCCAGACATCTCCTCCCCAACCCTATCCTTCCCAAACATATCCTCCTCCACCATATCCACCATATCCTCAACCATATCCTCCCACGCGGCAGCCATCTCCTCCGACCGTGGCACGTGCTGTCTCTCAGCCCCCACCATCCAGTTCACGCAAGTCGGTCCAATTCGCCGAGCGACTGGATATTAAAGCTGTCGAGCCGGGTGAGCCGGTCAGGGCGGAGACACCACGGTCGCACCACCACCGCGAGCGAGGCTACGAGGCAAGCGACGATACAGATTCGCCAGCTGAGGACCGGCATCATCGATCGCGTGATAAGGGCAGCCATAGCCGCTACAGTCTTGACCGTGACAACGACTCTGGCGGCGATGACGATCGGAAGCGACACCACCGTCATCACCATCACCACCGCAGCCGACGAAGTTCTGAGCCACCCGACCCCCGTTCTGCAAATGGCGGTGATGGACGTCAAGCTGCGTCGCCCAACGATTCCGATTCAACTGTGGATCTGCCCCCACGGTTCGACAGCAAGGGCAACAAGAAAAGTGAGTCAGAAGACCCGCTAGTCGATCGGATAGAAGAGATACTACAGGGTAAGGGTGCCGCCGGCAAGCTGCTTGGCAACTTTGTCGAAGGCATCTTCGATGGCCGGAAGAATCATCATTAGGCCTCCTTCATCCAGACTCTTTGTGATTTTGCATATCAAGGACGATGACGATGTTTGCTTTGTGGATTTGCTTGACGAGTTTCGGGTTACGATTACAATGATAGAATGACTGAACGTCAAAATAAGTTCCATGAATGATGATGCCGATGATGACGATGATGCTGCTGCTGATGACGATGATACTGTTGCTGCTGACTACGTTATTAGCCGTGCTAGAACTGATTGGGAAAGGTTCGTGTAACAATACGCCTGCCAAGAGCCGGAAAGGGAAGTCGCGTATTGCTTGATTTGACTGCAGATGACTCTTCAGGATATTATTCTACTGCAGATGACTCTGTTCAGGATATTATTCTACTGCAGTGACTCTGTTCAGGATATGATTCTACCACAGTATTCTCACCATATCATCGTAGACTGACTCTCAAGCAGCTGCTGGAATACCAGATCTCCAAACTCGGGTGATTCCATTTCCCTGCCAAATATTGGCCAAGTCCTTGGTCACATCGCCACTTACGAGAACCAGGTCTGCTTGTTTGCCTTCCCTGACAAGGCCCCTATCGAGGAAGCCGAATCTGCGGGCGGCAACACTGGTGGCGCTTCTCAGTGCTTCCAAGGCGGTGAAGCCGCATTTTTCAACATACATGTACAGCTCCATCCACATGCTGACACCAACCATGGTTCCTTGAAGCCCGATGGAACTGTCGGTGCCGGCGACGACGTCAACACCGGCTTTCTTCAGCTGGATGATGCTGTCGTAGGCATACTGCAATTTGGCAGTGGGTGCGGCCATGCTCATGACTTCTAGCCCCTTGTCTCGCGTCCAATCGTCAATCAAGTGCCTCTGAAAGGCAATGTCGGCAAATTTCTGCCTCAGCTGGCCTTCCTCGTTGGTCAGACTGGCCAAGACGACGAGAGTGGGGATGACGAATGCGCCTTTGTCCTTGTACAGCTGCACAACAGCCGGGGTTGGAGGCTGGTCGATAAAGGTATGCGTCAGTCCGTCGGCACCGGCGTTTAGAACAAGCTCGGTACTTTCAATGCTTGTTGCGTGGCCATAGCACTTCAAGCCGACGGCATGGGCGGCATTGACGACTGCTGTTTGCAGTTCTAACGTGGCCGATGGAATGGATCCCGTTGGCAAGGCGAGTCCGCAACAGTTCTCCTGCATCAGCTTGATGTAGTCGGCACCCGCGGCTTTATGTCCGTCGACAAAGGCAGTGGCGTTGGAAGCAGCGAGGTCCGGCCAGAGAGCGACACGTTGTTTGATCTAGTGACGGTTGGCGATCAACGATGATGCATGCGTATTTACGGCATTGTCAAGATGAAAAGCAGACGAGAAGTTTACCTTTTCTGTCGGATTATGGCCTAGGACGACGGGCTTGGGCCAGCCCCCTTTGATGGTGGCACCAAGATGACTGCTCTTCAGGTCGGAGAAGGTGACCCGTCCAGCAGCTCCAAGCTTCCTTGCTTGCTCGAGATCAGCCCTGACTCCTTGCTGCAACGTGTGCACAACCTCGGGATCGGTGTGCATGTCGCACACGGTGGTGACACCAGCTCTGAGCGGGAGTACCAGAACATTGAAAGGGTCACTGCCTTCAGGCGCATGGAGCTCATGGCAATGGATATGTGTGTCAATCAAACCGGGCAAAAGAGTATGGCCGCGGCCATCAATCACCGTCGCTCCGGCCGGGTATGAGCACGGCTTGACCTGACCAGTGGAGACAGAGGTGATTAGGCCAGAGCTGGAGTCGAAGATGACGGTAGCATCATCAAGGACCGACTCGCCATCCAACAGAAGCGTATTGCGGATCACAGTTGGGCTCATGCTGGCAGAAGGGAACTACAACAGCTATTCAATTCCGCTGAGCTCTGGCAGAGCTGCGCTTGTATCTCAGACTTTACGGAGTCCGGCACCGGCAATGCTATCCAAATGGGGAATATAGCTTGAAAGTCTTGTGATAGTAATTTTATTTACCTTTTTCCTTTTTCCTTTTCTTTTCTCTTTTACCTTTTCCCTTTTTCTTTCACTATCGACAAAGTACATTCCTTCCCTTTTCAGCCAGTGGAGCTTGGCAATTAATGGTGATTTGATTGGTCAATACAGACTTGGCAGATTTGCACTGTTTGCGCCTCCACAGCTATCTATTAGCACACCACATCTACAATAGAACAGAACACTTCCACTGTACAGCCTCGCCCTTCTCTCTGGCAATGGCGTACTCACCCACACTCACCTCTCCACTTGCACGCGGCGGCCGCTCAGGCTATACATTAGGCAATGCGAATAGGTCTCCCTCGCCGCCTGCGCCACAGGCACTGTCGAAACGTGACCGGCGCCGGACGCAGCATTTGGCTCATCAGCAAGATCTGCTGGATGACTTTAGCTCCAACCGTGAGAGTCACTACCGCCGGCAGCTGATCGCGCTGCAAAGCGATATGAACCTGATCACCCACGCCGATGCGTACACGCCAGAGCCGATGGACGACTCGCCCGAGGAGATTGCACGGCTGGCAGAGCAGGCAGCCTCTGGCACGCCCTACCAGTCGGAGCTGTCGTCCCTGGCTGGCAAGTGGTATGCCGAGTTTGTGCGCGAGGTCAACGACGCAAAAGAGGCCAAGGAACTGGCCCTGATCCAGGTCACTGTCAGTGTGCCCAGCTACTGAGTTGCGGCGGCGGCGCGCGCAGCTGCTAACGTTGTACAGAACACACACAACCAGCGCCTCGAGCGACTCAAACATGAGTGCGACTTCCGTCTGCACCTCGTGGCTGAAGAGGCTGAGACGATGACGTCGACCCTGCGCGAAAGGCTCGTCCAGCAGCTTGCATCCAAGCGGCAACGGCTGGTGAAAGAGAAGGAGCAGCTGGACATTGCAGACACGAATGCGTTGCTGCTTCACCCTAGCCAGTTCACGATTGCGAACCCAGCCTCGCCCGGGGGCGCAACAAGCAGCCGCAAGACGCGCCATATGCGCCATCGCGGCGACGGCGACGAGCTCAACGGCTACGGCGAGGCTGCTCACGGTGGCAAGCGCAAGCGCAAGTTTGTCGACGATGACTACGGATCTCCGTCGCGCAATGGCGCATCGACCCCTGCCGGGCGCAAAGCCGAGGCCGGGCTGGCCCATCAGCTGGCCCCGCTCTACTCCATCCACAGCCTGTTCACAGACAAGGAGCTCAACTTCCAGTCGCACCAGGCCCAGATTGCCGCCCGTCACTTCTTCTCCACGTCGCAGAAGGAGGGCGAGGCCAATGGCGAAAGGAAGCGTGGGCGCCATCGGGATCGCGACCGCGACCCGGACGACGACGACAACGACGACGACGACGAAAGGTCAGATTCGTCGCCGCACCACTCGGCCGGTGAAGAGCCCGGCGAGGTGGCGGCGCCAGAGATGGACCGAACAGCCAGCCAGAACATGCACGTAACGCGGTCAACCCGGACCATCGGCGGCCTGGCCGGGCTGAACATCCTGAGCGACCTGGCCGAGAAGGCGGCGACACGGCCGCAGCTGCCATATGCTACCCTGCACTCGCACTCGTCCAAGTCTGGCACCGTGCTGCCCCAGCCCAGCCGGCTGATGGACACGGAGCTGGAAGAGGATCTGTTGAAGCTGGCCCAGATTGAGTCGCAGCCTCGCGGCACCGTCGACAAGAAGACCATTGACGAGGCGCTGAAGCCGTTGACCCAAGTGCGCAGCAACCTTGCCCCCGACTGGCCCGTCTACATGGACATGCATCTGGTAGACATTGATCCACGAAAGACTGCACACGCGCCTGGTAGACATTGAAAAGACTGCTCATGCGCCTGGTAGACATGTAAAGACTGCTCATGCGCCTGGCAGACATGGAAAGACTGCTCATGCGCCTGGTAGACATGGAAAGACTGCACATGCGCCCGGTAAACATTGATCGACAAAAGCCTGCGCATGCGCGATGAGGGCTTGCGTTGAAAGCGACGAATTTATGATTACAAGGGGTGTTTGAGAGCTGTGTCGAACAGCCGTAGAGGGTGTAAAGGAACCTCCCGCGGTCTCTGCTTCGTACCAAGATACATCAGGTAGATTGACCAAGATTGACCAAGATTTACCTGGAAGGGCATTCACTGCTCAGACGTAGTATCTGTCCTCCAACCGAGGATCCCCCCAGTCCACGCCCCGGAACCTGGTGGCATAAAGCTCCTTGGGCCCCAACTCTATGCCAATCCGCTGCTTCTTGTTCCTGACCGCCTCTTCCCACACCGGCCGCACCGGACACGGCTCTTCTGTGCCGATGCCAAACAGCTCCATGTCCGGCGGCTCCGACGCCTTCAGCCTGGCATTCTTTTGCTCCGCCCAGGCCACATCCAGCGTGCCGTCCAGCTTGAGATGGGTCTCCCCCCACTCGCTGTCCAGGTCCATGCCGTCGACCAGGTCGGTAATGCCGACGCGGTCGACGGTGTCCAGCAGCGCCTGGGCCAGCACCTCGAGTTTCGGGTAGGGCAGGCCCATCTTGCTGTACTCGAGGTTTGCCGGCACGCAGTCAATGTGGCAGTCGTCTGCCGGGATCAGATAGAACGAGGTGGTGTTACCTTTGAGCCTGAGCAGGGGAAATACATGGTGTAAAGACCGGGGGTTTATCGTTTGCGGTGGCAGACGTTCATACTGCTCGCTGTATGGTGGGGTTGTGAATATCCTGGTTGCCGTCTCGAACTTGTCTGCCGGCACACAGACTTCCCAGTGCTTCGGTGCGAGTTAGCCAATCCAATTCACTGGAATACACACAAAGGGAGTAAGTAGTGTTTGCTGCTACTTGCATGCAAGACCCGCCATGCACCAAAGTACTTGAGTGCTCCCACCCCGACCATGCAGCAGGTAATGCCAGCTTCATTGAGGGTTTTGACAACATCCAACATCTCCAAGGTGCCAGCACCGCGATAGCTGCCGCGTTTGATGCCTGGGGGTAGTTGCAGAGGGATCCAGGGCACGGCAACAGGCTTCCAGTTGTCATCACTAGCACTTGAAGTGGAAGCCGGACTCGAAGCTGGGCTGGGAGTGCATGAATCTGAAGTTAACTCGGGTTCCATGACGGCAGACTGTCGTGTCATTTTCAGGATTCGGCGCAATGGTTGCTCTCGTCTTGTCTGGCGGTGACGACAGCTCGTGGACGTTGGGTTGAAACAGAGAATCAATAATTGAAGGTTGTATGGCAAAGACAAACATGCCAAGTTCTAATAATAAACATGTGCGGGGTTATAATATTTAGCTCCGCGCTAAATCGCACCACAAAGTACACTACACGTACACTAGGGATGTGGAAAGGAGCAGTGTTGGGACTGTCGAGGCGATGAGATCAGGATTGGTCGGCCAGACCAGAACCTACTTGATGAAAGATGTGGAATCGAGACGATAGGTGAGTATTACCGCCGCCATCAAGACTTCTTAAGCGCCGTTTCGTGGTGGTGAAGTTGTCTCGAAACCAGTGGTTTCTACCGTACTTTCCAAAACAAGTGGTTTCTACCGTACTTTCCGAAACAAGTGGTTTCTCCCGTACTTTCCGAAACCAGTGCTTTCTACCGTGCTTTCTACCGTGCTTTCCACTGTACTTTCCGAACCCAGTGCTTTCTACCGCGCTTTCCTGCTGCCCATACACATGAGGGGCCCAATGTTTGATCTCGGGGTTGAACGAATGATGCTTGGAACCTCAGCCTGAATGCAAGATTCGGTATCCTGAAGTATATGTTGAGCTGTTCAACTCCAGCACCTGTTAGTTGCTCCAGCACCTGTTAGTTGCCCCAGCACCTGTTAGTTTCAACTCCAGCACCAGATCAAAATGAATCCGCGTGCTGCCCACCCCCCCCAGCCTGCTGGGACCTACACCGTGGCTCAAGGCCAGCTGCTGACCCAACAATCCTCGACTGCTGGCATTGGTGATCTTCTTATTGCCGCTGACTACATCACACGACTGTTCGACGCGAATCAAATTCCGTTTGCCTTCATGGGAGGCTTTTCTGTCAATGTCCGTGGCAGCCAGCGAGAAACCCACGATGTTGATGTTGCTGTCGGGTGTGATATGCACAAGTTGCTCATGGCCGTCAGCACTCAGCCTGACAGGTACGCGGTCCTTATCTTCCAAAAAGCAACACTGATGCTGATCATCCAGACTCTTGCGGCCACTGGGTCCAGTCTCGGGAGTCATGAGGATATTCATCAAGGGAGAGAACGAAGACGGTCTGTCGTCCCCATATGTCATGGTGGATTTGATACTCAGAGGTTTGTTTCGTTGGGCAATGTATATGGCTGCTTGCTAACAAGGGATCAAGGCTCCCTGGGTGCGCCCGATCATCTTGAAACCGAGTCAGAGGATGTCAAGGCCGGACCAGATCTTGGGGACCGACCGTTCCGGCTTATCAACCTGCCCAGCTTATTGCAGTCCAAGTTGGGCGCTTTCTTTGGAAGATCGGCAGATAATGATATGGCAGATATCATATTCCTCATTCTGCGTTACCCGGAAGAGGTGTACAATGCAAGGGCTGCACTCAACCAGGAACATCGCCAACACTTCATCAATAAGCTGGCTGTGACAAGAGATGTTCCGAAAAGCCAGATGAACAAGGCTCGACATGCCCTTGGCATCCCAGGGCCTGCTCTGCTTACTCGCTAAAGCTAAGGGGGAGGACAAGGTTCAAAGCGAGGATGGCAAAGCGCTCGTCTGCACCAATTGTGGAGAAGGCAGCCACTCGTGGCAGCAATGTTTGCGGCCGCTTGTGTGCTCGTTTTGCAAGGAAGAGGGCCACAAAGAGGAGTGGAGGTAAAGTGTTTGATGGTTATGCTCTCGTTTAGTATTAGATGAAGTCTTGTCTCTTTGCTGTTCTGTCTGCTAGTATTAGATGAAGTCTTGTCTCTTTGCTGTTCTGTCTGCGCTCTGTGAGATTGAGTTGATCATCTACAGACTGTGTCACCTACTGGCGACCTTGTCTGCCCATCTTCTTGGGTGATATCTACACACTAACCTGGTTTGGCTTAGCGCACAATCACCCCAGTCTTGGCGGCCTTGGCGGCCTTGGCGTTCTGGTCTTGGCTTTGTTTACTTTTTGGCCAAGAAGGGAAATTCTGCCACTAATTGAGTATTGAGACAGTCCTGTGTTCAGTCGTCAGTCGTCGGTCGTCAGTCGTCGGTCGTCGGTCGTCGGTCGTCGGTCGTCAGTCGTCAGTCGTCGGTTGGCCGGCTCTATCAGTCGACAGGCTCCATTGACAATACGAGTATGCCTTCCCGCCTGTCCTCCCTTGCCCAAGGCTACGACGAGTCCAGCTCTCTGGACCCGCTGACTGACGCGCTTGACGTGTACAAGTCGCCCGCCGCCACTCGCCGGCTCGGGTCGCCACTCAAATCGCCGAGTCGACAAGGGAGTGTGGTTCACAACATCAGTCACAAACCGCCGAGTCGACAAGGGAGCGTTGTCCACAACACCCACTTCAGCAGCAATCGCAGCAACATCTCGATCGTTGCAAACTCCCCGACCAAGACAGTGACTGAGAAGACTCTGAGTCCGTGGAAGGTTCGGGTCACAGTCGAGGCAGAACCAGAGGATGCGGATGCCCGGTTCACGATGGCTTCTCACGTCACGACAGTTCCATTGAGAAGAGCATCGCCGTCGCCGTCGCCGTCCGAGTCAAGAGCAAGGGGCAAGCAAAGCCAGGGCAAGCAAGGCCATGGCAGAGGCAACAGCCGCAGCCGCAGCCGCAGTCACAGTCGCCGGCAGAGTGTCACCGATCTGGACATCGTTGTGCTTGGAGACGATGCAGACAGCGACGAGTGGTCAGCCAGGAAGACATGGGCCATGAATAGGAAGAAGAGGAAAAGCGCAGGCAGAACAGACAGATCAGTGTCGGTCACGTCGGAGACGCCGTCGAATGACAACGCCGGTTTTCCGATCCACGACGATAAGGATGAAGGCATTGTCGCCAGCGAAGAGCCCACGCGTGCGACTTCAGCCAGCACGGAACTGCGCCAGATCGACCTGAACCGAGTCTCTGTGCGGCCGAGAACGGTGCAGTCAATCAAGGAGCAGGACCAGTCGCTGAGAAAGGTCTCTGTCGGCAGCGCAGTCAGCTATCCCACTCCATCGCCGACGTCCTCTGGCGACGATGACAGCGATGGTATGGACAAGCCAAACGCTGGCCCTGTTGAGATCGACACCATGGACAAGCCAGGCGCTGGCCCTGTTGAGTTGGACGAGCCAAACGCTGGCCCCGTGGAGTTTGACACCATCATGGAGAGCGAGGGATTCACCATGATCGACCTCGACTCCATCCCTTCTGCCTCGCGCTTTCGGAGCACTCCCGTCGATGCCAGCGACAACGGACCCGGCCCAGCGATGCAAACGTATGGCCCAGCTGTGCAAATGTGTGGCCCAATTGTGCAATCGTATGGCCCAGCTGTGCCAGAAGCTCGAACACAGCCTCAGTACAAGCTGGTTGTGGATGAAGAGACGGAGCTGTCGTCGACGGTACCCTCATCGCCGCCCATGACCCGAAGCTGCGACGACAGCAGTCTGGTTCAGATCCCGCGACCTGCGCCTACAGGGCTCCGAAAGGTCACCCCTCAAGGCCATTACTCTTCTCCGAGGCTTCCGTCGCCACCACCGCTTTTTCGCTCGAGCCAGCGAGGGCGAGGACACCAGCGAACCATGTCCAAGGAAGCCATCAATGCCGGCCGAGTGCTGCAGGACCTTGTTTCCCTTGCCAGAAACGACAGTCTCAAGACGACACCCACTACTGTGGACCGACAGTTGTACGATGGCTTCAGTTCCGGCACCCAGCGAGAGCTCCGTGCCGGCTTGCGCTTTGGCGAGCAGCTGGCAAAGGTGCAGTCACAGGCACATGCACAGGCACCGCCCAGTCCGTTATATCCCCAGTTCAAACAAGACTTTGACACGCAGCCACAATTAAATGCCGGCGTGGAAACACCCAAGGCAGACGATCAGAGAGGTGACTCACCGCCTCTGGACACTGAAGCTCGTCGGGAGAGAACGTGGCAGCTGGAACGTGCAGCGGTTTCGAGAGAGATTGAGAGTGCCAGCCCAAGCAAGGTGCTGGTCATCAGCGATGATGATGATGATGAGGAGGAAGAAGAAGGCCACCCCGAGCAAAGCCCAGCTGCAGGAACAGCAGAAGAGGACGACGATGGCGCAGACATCTGGCTGGAAGAAGCCAAAGCCGGATCAAGTTCGCCGAGGGAAGCAGAGCAGCACCGCCAGAAGGAGCCCGTGGCTGAGGCCAAACCCAAGCCGCGAAGACACCTCCTACCGAGTCCATGGAAGCGAGGCGAGGACATCGAGCCCAGCACATTCCTGTCCAACGGCGGCGAAAACAGCGGCATCTTCTGGCAGAAGCCCCAGACTGGCGTCTTTGGCGCAGGGGATATCGCACAGGCAGAGAAGCGATGGAAGAGCCGGACTACGACGTCTACCTTTGACCTGGACAAGATGCTCAACAGCCCAGTCAAGTTTGCAGAGCTGGGCAAGGAGAGCACGCTGCTGCATCTGACGGTTGAAAACTCACAACCACAACCATCGCCATCGCCATCAGTTCTTGACAGCTCTGACCATTCACAACCACCGCCATCACCCTCAGTTCTTGACAGCTCTGAACCACCTCCATCGCCATCACCCGCGCCGCAGCGTGTGCCAGTCAACTTCAACGACTCGACCCCTCCACGACTCACCCGTCTTTCTCCTCCTGCAGCCCAGCAACAACAATGTCCGTCGCCCACTCCACGGTCGGCCATGAAAGGCGCCCGCTTCTCGGCCGCTGCTGGCCCGGTCGAGTCGCCGCGCAAGGTCGTGTTTAACCGCCGCTCCATGTATCTGAATGAGGATGGCGAGGAGAGCACGATGAGTGCGAAGCTGGATAGCACGAGTGGGGGGACAGAGGGGGAGCGTGATGATGAAGAGGTGGAACAAGCAGCAGCAGCAGCAGCAGCAGCAGCAGCACAAGAAACACAGAGTGGAAATACAGCGGCCACAGCAGCAGATAGCAGAGGCAGATGGACGCCCTGGCTCTGGCGCGGCGGCGCAGACACGAAGACACCAGCAGCGGACCATAATCAATTCGACGGCACTGTCGAGCAGCAGCAGCAGCAGTCGTCGTCGTCGTCGTCAATATCATCATTACCACCCTCGCTATCACTATCACTATCACAACCCTCAAACCCCTCAAAACCGTCGCGTCAACGCCAATCCCTCCGCCTCCCATCCTACCTCCGCCCCCCCTCGTACCCCTCCGACCCAACCCGCCCGCCCACCACGCCGCTCCTGACCAGCCCCAGCAGCAGCAGCAGCAGCAATAACAACAAGGCCGGATCACCATCATCATCCTTTACAAACTCCCACTTCCGCACGCTGCACATCATCCACGCCAAATCGCTGCGTCCGCGCTTCCACGCGCCGCGCCAGCTGCGCCCCAGCTTGCGTCGCTTGGTCGACAGCGGCTGGAACATGGATGTTGATGTTGACTGGGAGCGAAATCAAGAGGAGGAGAAGAATAATAGCAAGAATGATAGGAATAAAAATATTGATGGAGATAGCAGCCTCGGCGAGGTCTTTACCTGGACCCTGGGCCCGCTCGAGGCTAGTGTGGTTGAGCGCTTCATGCAGGAGTGCGAGTATAGCTGTGTGCTGGCTGGGCTGGCGCCGGATATGGCCAGTGTGCAGTGGGGGTGGAGTGTCCAAGACGTCGTGCGCAATCTGGGAATGCTCGTCGTTGGCGATGTGGTCAGACAAGAGGAGCGCAAGACAAGTCAATGAGCGAAGAGATGAGTGAAAGAGATGAACTCAATGAGCGCAAGACATAGCTCAATGAGCGAAGAGATGAGTAAAAGAGATGAACTCAATGAGCGCAAGATAACTCAATCAGTTTGATTAGCTTCAGTTTGATTAGCTTCATTTTATAACTTCGTTTGGACTCGTCTTGGTTTCGCTGTGCTCATCCAAGCCAAAGGCACAGGTACTTGCACCGGACACCGCGAGGAGGTGCGAATCCTTCGTCCACTGGCCTGCCAGACCAGGCGCCGCGTGCTCGCGACAGGCTATTGTTTTGTCTTCTCCTCTCTCTCCCTCTCCCTATTCTTCATCTTCCCAGTCGCTCTCGCCGTCCGCTCGCCTCAGACTCCGCCCTCGCCCGCGTCGGCTCTGCACAACCGTGCTCGCGGCTGCCATGTGCGCCTGCAAACAGTCCAGCAGACTCGACAGCTCGTTGGCCACCTCCTCGGCCGAGGCCTGGTTGGACATGGCCATCAGAGAGGGCGGTGCTGCTGTCGGGACTTCAATAATCGGCCGCATCTCACTGCTGGGCACGCTCGAGTGTGCTCGCGACGACGACCGAGCACCTGTCGGCATCACCGTCGCCATGTCAAGCTGGCCTGGAAACGAGGGCGAGTCAATACGGATCGGCTGGCCAAAGGCGTACGGCTGCAATAATGTCGACGCCGGCTGTTGCTGCTCCGCCGCCGACGGTTCGCGGATCGTGCCCGCGGGTATGTCATCATATTCATGGCCACGAGAAGCATACAGTGCGCCAACTGCTGCCTGGTCAATCCCGGGCAGCGGCTCGCCTTCTTCAAGGCCAAAGGGATCGACATCTGCACTGCTCTGCGACGACTCAGAGTATGCCTCGCTCATTGCCGTTGACGGCCGGCCAAGCTCAAGCATGCTCGAGTCAGGCGCGTTGGCTTGTGAGAAATCGCTGTTGGTCACCGGCATCGTCATTTGCCGCACCAGAGGAGCCCGGCTGGGTGTCGTGTGCTGTCTCGTCGACGTAGAGGAATCAACATGCAGCTCCGACATGGCTGTGCTGAAAGACCAGTCAAGCGTTGCCCGCGCTGACTTGGGTGCTGAAATAGAAGGTCTGACGGTGTTGTGTGACAGCACCGGGAATTCGTCCTCTTCTTCCACTGGCCCTGGCTCGGAAAAGGGGGCTTGATCCAGAATAAGCTGTGCCTGGTCTTGTTCGAGCTGATGTTGCAGCGGGCTGTGAACCTCTTCCGGCTCGGCATGCGACGGGATCATACCGGCCATTGCACTACTAAATGACCAGTCCATGGTCGCATGCCCTGGACGTGACCCGCTCGGGGTATCTTCTTCGCCAAACGCAGGGCTCAAGCCAGTCGTCTTGGGCTTGCTCATTATCGGCCAATTGTCCAGTTGGGCGCTGGCAAAGTCCGAGACGGCAACATCAGACGGACGACTGGTCCCGTCGTCGACGCTGTTGGCGCGGCGAATCGTGAGCAACGGCGGAACGGTATCGCGTGGCCCCTTTGAGTCTGCTCTCTTTTGTCGCAGGGTCGACGCATCAGCCAGGCGGATGGTCTCGCCCTTGATCGGAGCGGCATATGCTGTTTGCACGTGGATGTTGTCGTCTGTGCGCGGCGCGGCTGCAGCATAGTCTGCTTGGTCAAAATCCCCCAGGTCAATGACATTGGACGCGATCGAACTGGGCCGCTCCTCGGCCATGGCGCGAAAGGGGAGATCCGAGATGCGCCGGGGCTCTGGAATAGGAACAAAATCGGTTTTGGCCTTGTATTCGTATGCTGGCGCCGACTGGTCAAACAGATTTGAAAGGTCGGCCGCGCCTCGGTTGACGCGCATCTCAAAGTTTGCTCGCTGTGCCGCCGTCAAGGTCCGTGGTGGCGAAGGCTGGCCTGTCTTGGCCTGCTTCGGCGTGTCGTCGCCGCCCGGGCTGGTGGTCGAGGGAGAAAGATCGCTCTCGTCTGGAATTTCCAGCATCTGCGACATTCGCCGCTCAAAGTCCTGGGTCATGCTAAAGTTCCAATCGTCGCTGTCCTGGATGCCGACGTCTGGATCTTCGCTTGCTGCGGCTGCGCCGCCGGGTATGAAGAGCGAGACGCGCTGACCGCCTCGGTACAGCCAGCCGTAATAGTTCTGAACCAGTTCGGTCAGCCACGAGGTCGGATGCGTCTCTTCAGAACTGATCAAGTAGGCATGCTCCAGGACCTCTTTCATCGATGGCCGGGTGGCAGGGTCAGGATTAAGAACAAACTCGATCAACGACTGCAGTCCCTCGCTGAATTTGTCCTTTTCTGCTTCAGGCAAGCAGACAGCGGCTTTCAATCTCCTCATGCGCGATTTGAGCTGCTGTCGTTCCCGCAAGTCCGAATTGGGCGGGCGGCCGATAGCGCACTCATGAAGCGTGCATCCAAAGCCCCAGACATCGACCTAAGACATGTCAGAAGGTGGAAAAGGACAGGGGGGAGGGCAGTGCTGACCTCGTCCGAATATTCGGGCTTTTCAGACCACAGCTCTGGCGGCATCCAGTGCAGGGTGCCGATGAACGTCCGTCTCTTGTCTGTTCTCGTGTCCAGCACGTTGGCAACGCCAAAATCACAGAGCTCGAGTCGGCCTTCTTCGTGTATGAGGACATTGGCGCCTGCAAAGAATCAGCGTAAGCAGAGGGGGCCGAGATCGCGGTGGCCGAGCACTGACACTTGACATCACGATGGATGATCCCTGCGTTGTGTAACCCCTTCAAGGCCTTGGCGAGTTCTCGTGCAACGATGACAATGTACTTCTCGGCCAGACGATCGTTTGTTGCCCGCATCTGGAAGTACCAAGTCAGCCGGGAGGCGGTCAAGGCCAACAGAGGTGTGGGCACTTAGGACGTGCCACATCCTCACGAACCCGAGCTCTGGAGGAAAGACGTGTCCTGGAGGAAAAGACGTGTCCTGGGGGAAAGACGTGTCATACCAGGGTCTTGACACTGCCGCCAGGACAATGTTCACAGATCATCCAGAGCTGACTGTGGACTGGCAGGGCTTCAATGATCTGGTTTAGGTTTTCCGCACCGCTCTCTTGCGCCTGTCTCAGGATCTTGATCTCGCGATTGAAGTCTCTGATTTGCTCGTCTTTCTGGTCGCCGAACGCCTGGAAATCGGCATCGTCAATGTCAAGGACCTTGATGGCAACCACCTTGTTTGATGGCAGCTGGCGTCTACAGACGGGCCAAAAGTCAGCAGAATGCGAGGATGAGGCAAGGAGAGGGCGGAGAGGACGCGAACCCTTTGTAAACACGACCAAACGTGCCCTTTCCGATCAGTTCGTCAAAGGTGTACGGGGGGATCGTTTGGTTGCTTCGCCGGCATTTGTCCGCCACCGCCCGTTCTTGGGATTTTGCCAGTCTGACTGCCTCACTTCGGTGCTGGGTCATGGCCGCAGCCGAGTTAGGATGGAGATGGCTCATCGCCGCGGTGGCCGTGGCGGCAACAAGATAGGAGCACCCTTGGCAGGGGAGGGATGAAATAATTAACTTGGGAAGGAGCAGAGGGAGGATAACGTCATTCCTGCCCTAAGAATTTAAGAATTAGATTAGCATTAACTTTATTTCTCATTTCTTCTACTCCCTTTCTTCTACACCTTTCTCTCTTAGAATCCTCCCATTCTCCGCCTGCCCACTATCGGCTTCTTCACAACGCCATTGCTGCCCATTTTCTTGACCACCGCCGTGGGTCCCTTTTGCCGCGCGCCTGCAAGCAATCGCTCCTTCTCCGCTTCGACCTCCTTTCGCCTCTCATCCCTTATTCTGTCCTCGGCCATGTTCATCTCAATCTCCATCTTTCGGTTGAACTCTCCCTCAATCATCCTCTTCTCCTTGGCGCTATACTCCTTGCTCTTCAGGCTGTAAAAGACGGCCCCCAGATCGGCAAGCCAATGGGGGTCGACACTGGTCACGCAGCTCATGTACTCTTTACTCGTCAGGATCAGCTCGTGATAGACAACGTAGTCGGGCAAGTAGCCGAGACCGTACAGCGCCGACGTTGGGTGCAGTAGCATGGTCACACTGGTGCGCAGATTGATGTACTCGCCGATGCCCTTGACTCGAGCAGCCTGGTGATAGTAGCCCGAGCAGATGCACTTGCGGGCAACATCCCAATCCGTGCCACAGGAGACGAGGGGCATGTTGTGCTGTGTCAGCATAATGTCGTTGAGCTGGTCGCGGATCTCTTTCGCTCGACGCAGGGCCTTGGGGTGGAGGAAGTGGCGGGTGCACCAAGAGTCGCTGTAGCCATTGCTCTTCCACTGGTTGTAGACATGGAGCAAGGTGAGGTGGTCGGACTCTGGCACAAAGAACTTTTCGCGCGCCGCGTCCGACTCTTCTTGCCGCTCTTTGGGTCGATAGAAGACCGAGGGCACGCTGAGCATGCTGACAATGGTGAGCATCTCCTCGCTGCAGCCATACTCGGTAGCTGAGGTGATTAGCATCTTGGCCAGCGACGGATCCATGGGAAATGCAGTCATCGTTCGGCCGATGGTTGTGAGTTCACCAACGTGGTCGAGGGCGCCGAGGGCCCATAAGTCGAAGAGGGAGGTGGTGATGGTGTCTTGAGGAGGCGGATCCATAAAGTCGAAGTCGAGCAAGTCCTTGACTCCGAGTGACTTGAGGAGCAGGAGGATGTTGGCCAGGTTGGTTCGCTGAATTTCAGGGATGGTTTGTATATAGAACTCGTTCTTGAACGCCTGTTCGGTATAGAGATGGAAGGCCTTGCCAGGGCCGGTACGGCCTGCACGGCCTGCGCGCTGTGAGGCATTGGCCTGGGAAATCGGCGTGATTTGCAGCGTGTCCATGCCCATGCGTGGGTTGTAGACCTTGAGCTTGGAGAAGCCAGAGTCAACCACGTACATGATGCCGTCCACTGTCAGAGATGTCTCGGCAATATTGGTGGCAACAATAAGCTTGCGCACGCCAGGAGGCGCAGGGTCGAAGATCTTGGCCTGGAGATCGGCTGGCATTTGCGAGTAGATGGGCAGGATGAGGAGCTTGGGCGGATCAACCAACTGGCGCAGCCGTTCTTCAACCAGCTCGCATGTGGCTTCAATGTCCTCCTGGCCAGTCATGAAGACGAGGATGTCACCAGGCGGGTGGGAGACATGGATGGCCAGTGTCTGCTTGACCGCACTGTCAACGTAGTCTTCACATGGGGAGCGAGAGTATTGTATATCGACGGGGAATGTGCGGCCGGGGATGATGAACTCGGGGGCACCGCCATAGAAGCGGGAGAAACGCTCCGAGTTCATCGTGGCCGACGTGACGATCAGCTTCAGGTCCCGGCGGCGGGCGAGCACTTTCTTGATGAGGCCCATGAGGACGTCGGTGTTGAGGGCACGTTCATGCGCCTCGTCCATGATGATGCATGAGTACTTGTCCAGGTCTGGCTGGGTCAGAGACTCTCTCAAGAGGACACCATCGGTCATATCTGTGCGGAGAGAATGGTCAGTTCTGGTGTCGACACGGGGTTGGCAGGTTGACTTACACTTGATGGCCGTCTCGTTGCTGGTACAATCCTCGAAGCGAATGGCATATCCGACCAGGCCTCCCAGAGGCACTTCCATCTCCTCACTGACGCGCTTAGCAACGCTCATGGCAGCCACACGGCGCGGCTGGGTGCATCCGATCATGCCGTGCTGGCCGTAGCCATCCTCGTGCAGGAACTGGGTCAACTGGGTGGTCTTGCCGGAGCCGGTCTGGCCGACGACGATGATGACCTGGTTGTCGCGGATGACACGCATCAGCTCCTCGCGCACGGCGAATGCTGGTAGATACTCTCGCTGCTCCTTCAGTGACTTGGTCTTGCTGAACGTGCTGCTGCCCGTCTCGGCCTTTTTGAGATGGCTGGCAAACTTGCTGCCGCCATGCTTTTGCTCCCTGCCCGGTGCTGCCAGGGCGCTGTCGGTCTCTTCATCCTTGATGCCCATGATGTTGCCGAGCGCGGTGCCGGCAGCGTTGGTGGCATCGTGTGCTTGCCTCTGGCGCTCGCGCTGCTGACGACGCTCCTTGACCACCTTGCTGCCCTTGCGGCTGAAGACGGCCATGTCGCTCTGGCTGTCTCGGACCGCAGGCACAGGCTCGAGCTGCTTGGTGAAGACGGTCTTGCCATCGAGGAAGGGCGGCCTGAGGTCGTGGACCAGGAGGTGCACCCGTGTGGTCTCGTCATCGTCGTCGTCCCAGTCGCCGGCGTGATCACGACGTTGGGCAACGCCGGACCCCAGCATGCGGTTGGTCTCCCATGCATCGACTTCTCGTTGCCGCTGTGCAGCCTTGGCCGTCATGCGCTTGCCCACTCTCTTGTTCTCCAGCGCCTGCTCGCGCTCTCGGTCGGCCCAGGAGAGGTCGCCGGCGCTGCCAAAGGGATTATGGGACTCGTCGCCGAAGGTGTGGCCGAACTCATCGCCGGCATACCAGTCGCGGTCAAGCTCGTACGTATCCTCGTCGGCCACATTGGGCTCAGGCTCGACCCTGTCGAGCTCGGTCTGGCGCCGTTGGCCATTAGGGACTTTGCTGGTGCCTGGACGGGGTCCTTTGGTCAGTTGATGCCGGCGCAGGGACGGACCCAGGTCGTCGGTATCAGGCTGCGGTGGTGTCGACGTCGACCTTGACGAGTTGAGTTTGCGTCGTTTTGGGCTGTTATTGCGCTCCATCGAGCAGACGAGGCTCTCACAGTGCAGTCTTGGTTATTTTTGTTTGTCCAAGTTGTTCTACGACTTTTTCTTTATTCTTCTCCAATTCCCATTCGCCCCTCCCGTTTTCCACCCCACCGCCATGGCAGCCACCAACGAGGCGGCGGTGCGGAAGCAGCAAGGTGCGTGCGTGCGTGCGGTGGCCTGCATCCGCCATGCTCGCCATGCCAGCTATGCCATGTCTTGAGGCTGACCACACGCAGACCTGCAGACCCAGTACAGCAACTACAAGAACACGCTCCAGTCGCTGGCCCAGAAGGTGGGCGAGATTGAGCAGGAGATTGAAGAGCACAGGTCAGTCAATCTTGGCCTGTGCCAGCATTGATACTGATTGGCAGTCTAGACTTGTGATGGAATCGCTACAGCCGCTGCCCCAAGACCGCAAGTGCTTCCGACTGACCAACGGTGTGCTGGTCGAGCGCACCGTCAAGGAGGTGCTGCCGGCCCTCAAGACCAACTCGGACGGGTTCAAGCAGCTGCTGGATGAGCTAATGAAGCAGTACAAGGCCAAGCAGGACGAGATGGACCGATGGAAGAAGAAGCACAACATCCAAGTGGTGCAGAACTGACCATGGGCCACACTCTGGAAGAGGGTGTACACTGAGGGCCTGGCTGGGGCTAAGATTGGCGCGCCTTCCACTCGGACTCCTTGCCTCTGCTCTTGCCCTCTTGCCCTCTTGCCCTTGCTTCTCGGCTTGTTTCAAATCAACACACCGTGGGGTCAGAGGAGGCAGGTGCGGGCCTCAACAAGCCCCGATTGGTAGGCGTGTCTTGTCTGTACCAATCCGTAGGGGTACCTGCAGTTGTTGGCTCAGCCCTCGTCCATAGGTTCGCTGGGAAGGCGCAACAGGGCCAATCGTGCATTGACTCAGTCGGAGAAAATGCCAGAGGCTGGGGGCCAAGCCAAGCGGCAGACGGAACAGGCGAGACTTTGACACCGCAGTTTGCTGTGCGATGTTGATCAATTGTTGATCCTGCAGAGAGATTCTGCATTCATCTGTACAAGTCAGAGCACCAGTGCTTGTTATGCCAAAAGACAGAATACCTCCCCGTCCTGTGTCGTAGTTACGCTGGTAATGATTACCGCTAAACAGGCCAAGCCGTTGCCCATGCAAGGACGGTAATTAATTAGCCCCAGCGGCCTTGGCGCGTGGCTTGGGCCTACCACAGTCGCCCACAGTCGCCCACATTCCCTACCAGCCGCCTGTAACTTAACCCGAAAGGTAAAATGGAGGGAAATGGAGGAATGACAGAACTGACATAAGTTGCCATTCCTCCCATGCTCTCCATCTTCTACTGCAACTGGACACTCCTTCACTCGTGTGCTTGACTCCTCCATTGTTTCTCCATCTGCATTTGCCCTGCTCTCTGCTTTGCCCAACAACGACCCAGTCAGCGCCTGCCGTTTTTGTCAGACCGCTCCGGCACAAACGATCCGGTAGCCTTACAGTACTCAGTACAGCCACAACTCCACCTGTCAGCCGTCAACGCCAACGCCAACGTCAACGTCAACGTCAACCATTCTCTGTCGACTAGCTACGGCAATCTAGCAATACTCACCAACCTGTTCATTACCATCCAACTTGACAGCCGTAATTGGTCCTCCCCAAGATGTCTGGCCTCCTGGATATATGCCGTCTGCTCATTGCTTCCTTGCTCCTCATTCCCACATCTGCCAGCCCGATACCACAGACTGGTGCCCCCGACATCATCTCAAGGCAATCAGATGCCCCCCCTCTCGTTCAGTCTCGCGGTCGTGTCTCGGCTGCCAACTTCACTGACTGGCCGACCAACATTGTCATGCTAGGTGGTGCCCAGCAATTCGGCACATGGATCGAACCCAACTCTGGCTGGGATAACATGTGCAATGTCACCTGTCTAGATCTGCCCGCCTATGCTCTTGGGGCGTGCTGCAGTCCCACCATCCATGCTATTGGTGTCGCTGCCGGCACTGGCACCTGCGATTTCGTGGGTATTTCTGGTTGGACGGCCACCATTTCTGACGACGTGGGCAACTACACCCCGGTGGGACCTCCACAGACTATCGTTTCGGTCAAATGTTATTCCACCGGCTCGTAACAGTTGCAGCCTTGGCTTTGGGCATGAGTCACGACCACAGTTGCATCTTCATCCTTCACAAAAGCCCTGCCGGTGCTGTCTTGGTTTTGTATTCAATCTGTTGTTTATCGCTTGTTATGTACCTCTTCTGAGAAAAGAGGAAAACTTGGGCATGGAGAAGGATGGCGTCGCTGCAGCTGGGCAGCTGAGGATTGGGACATTGAAAACCATGGGCGGTATTTTCCTTTGGATCTGCATTCTAAATTATATCCCGGCTTGTTACTCCTATCTTGAAAGTCTCAAGTTACATCGTCCAGTGACCAAATAAGTTGGATGCTGTGGCGAATAGCTATGTATTAGATATGGGTATTGCCGTCAGGATCTCCTTGAATGGATTATCAGAGAGAACATTTTGACCACTGCACAGATCCGAGTGAACTATGGCTGATTCCTCTGCCAAGGGAGTCGAAATAAAATGTATATACACCCCCCCCCCTTGCCTAACTGCCCCGACTGAGGCATCAAAGATGCGCTGTGAGAATTGAACTCGGAGTCGTACATCACCATCAATCACACACTGTAAGGTTACCAACTTGACGAAAAAAACAAAAAACGCCCCAACTTGTGGGAGAGAGAAGCATATCCAGTTCGACAACAACCCCGCTTTACATAATCAAACAGGACATGTGGAGCGAGCCACAGACTGCTCCACTCCCCACTCCCCACTCCCCACTCCCCACTCGCTTACACGTACACTAGTGTAGAAACAACACGTGTGCCAAGACTCCACGGACAAATTCTTTTGGTCAAACCTTAATTTTACAATACCTTTTTGTATACAGAACGACCCAAAATATACCGTACAAAAAAAGAAAAGCAGTACGGATATATCTCTCCTCTTTTTTTTCTTCTTCAGCGGCCACAGTTCCTGCGACAGGCCCTGCGGACGATGGCGTCCGCTACAGCAGCAGCACCCTTCCTCATCTGAGGTGATAATAAAAAGTATTCCACAAGAAGAGCAGCTGGCTGGCTGGCTGGCTGGATGTGTGTGTACCCGCAAGTTGCTATATACTGTGGAAGAAGCAAAATAAATGGGTATATGACTGGACAGACGTTGTTGTCTCACCGGCAGTTACAGAACATTCAAGGCGTGGGTACATGTGGATCAAGTACGAAAGAAAAAACATGTACCAGCAAAGTTGCTGTATACAAGTGGGGGGCTGATGCCTGGTGCTTGAAGCTGTTCAGTTCCAGACGATATACATATATATCATGCACCTACCATGTCCTGACCTAGACACTGACAGGTACTGCATCACTCACATCACGACAAGACGCCTTAGCCACCTATACCAGACACGTTCATCAACAATAGCACCATCGCCATCGCCATCAGTATGGGTGGTTGCATGTCGAGACAGGCCAGCGTATGTATCCCTATCAAGTCAAGCCACACTGCTAAGATGTTACTATATATATAGAACAATAGCAACAAGAATGATAGCCTGGCCGAGGCAAATGCTGCCACCGCCACTGCCCAGCCAAGCAAGCCCAGCAGAAACATGGGCCCATGCATTGTGGAGATCGGGGCCACGGCTACCACCAGCAACAACAGCAATAGAAGCAATGCTGCTGCTGCTGCTGCTGCCAAGAAGGTGGTCATCCTCCCGGGTAGCGGCAACAACCGTCTCTGCCGCCTCGACCTTGTCGAAAAGGTGGACAAGGAAAAGAGGGAGCGGGAAGAGCGCCAACAGGGACAGGGGCAGCAGACTCGATCGGCTCCCCCATCTGCCCAGGAGAGAAGGGAGAGGCGGGCGAAGAGAGTGGTTTGCCCGACGGCGGCGAACCTGCAGAGAGTAAATCGAGGACGAGCAAATCCCAGCGGTCGATAACTTACCTCGGGCATGTAGATGGCGTCTTGGTGATAGCCTGCTTGGTTTGGTGTTGTATCTAAAGGGTGGCTGAATTTGGGCGGTGATCTGAATAGACAAAGCTTTTGAGAAATGAAATGATTGCAAAAACAAGAATGTTCTTCTTGTCTGCCTCTCACGCGCCATCAGATGATGCCGTGTCATTCTACCGCGGTCTGAGCGTAAAGCCAAACTCCCGCTCTCTACACTCAACCTGACACTCCTGTCTTGGGCCAGGACCGCAAGCAGCTGTGCCCACACCGGCGTTATCACAGTCCAACCTCAAGAGCGGAAACGATGCTTTCACAAGGTCGCAAGGATGAGCGGCCTTTTCCAGAGTTTCAGCATCATATTCAAGCAGAGCCCATTGGAAATGCTGCCGTTCCTGGGGTCCAGGCTTGTATGTGACTTCAAACCCCCTCTGACTGCCGATAGTTAGCCACCGGGTGTCGATGTGATTGCCGTTTTCTTGAGGCACGTCGTAGTGCGTTTGCAGCGATGATAGTGATGCGGTGTGGATTCCAGTGAGCTGCGAGCTGAATTTGTCTGTGTACGACTCGCCTGGTCCGCGGCCAAACCAGCTCACAGAGGACGTAGAGCTGGATATGGGCGGCAGCAGCAGATCGAGCCCGACCCGGGGCAGGGTCTTGGGCGCTGGGCCAAAGGGCTCGATGGCAGTATCAATGGTCACGGATCCATCAGCAGCAGAAATCGTAAAGTCTGTCTGCGCGCGGAAGCCCCAAGCCAGGCCTGGAGGCATGATTTCGGCAAAACGGCGAATGGTCACTGTCGTCGCCGCTGACTTGTCTGGCTCTTGCTCAGAGGCGAGGGTAGTACAGGCGATGATGGATGTTCGCATCTGATCCAACCCGTACCTTTTCCATTCTGCAGTCTGCCCAGCCTGGTCATTGTCTGTCGGTGGCCGCCAAAAGCCAATTGACAGTGGTATAAATGCGTCTTGGGCAGGTGTTGGAGCAGCCAACAAGGCCTGCCCACGCACAACCCACTCCTTGATCGTGCCTCGGATCCTGTCAAACGAGATGGAGAAAGACTGGCCGGTTAAGCGAGTGAGCTGCTCCGACTCATCGACTTGAATCACCCTTGTTGTTGGGCTTGTGTGTCTCCCCAGCAAGCTCGTCGAACTTGGGCCTGTTTCCTTCAATTTCATCTCAAACGAGCCTATCTCTGTCCCGGCTTCTGCCCATGCAGTTGAACGTTCCAGCCGAACTGATACAAAAAGGTAGACCTCTCCCAAAAACCCTCGTTCCTGCGTGAGATCAAATGGAATGTCAATCAAAGATCGATTTCCAGGTCCTGTGTTGGGCACGCTCAATATACCTGAGCTGAGGTAAATCGGCCTTTAAACCCACACATCAGTATCCATCACTCTCTGATTAAAACTCATCAACCTGTCCTAACCTACCTCTCTCTGAGTCCTTGCACCGTAAAGTCGAACACGTAGTCTCCCAGGGCCACGAAATCGTGATAGTTTATGATGGATATCATGGTGCCAGACGATTCCTCCAGGCCGACCTTGACTGGAGCAAACACCCTCTTCAACTCAACCAGTCCGGGTGTCGGGGTATGGTCGCTGTTGCATAGACCGTCCATGACGAAAGTGCCGTCGTTGGGAAAGTCATCAAAGTCACCCCCATAGGCGAAGAAGCCGGGCTGATTGTTTGCTGCATCTTGCTTCCACAAGCCATGATTGGCCCATTCCCAGACGAAGCCGCCCTGGAGCCTTCTGTGACTTCGGAACAACTCCTGGTAGTCTTCCAGTAGTCCAGGTCCGTTTCCCATGGCATGCGCGTACTCGCAAAGAATGATAGGTTTGGAAAAATCGTCTCCTTCAACGGTTGCGAGTGCTTCCAGCCGGTCAAGGGGAGCATACATGTAGGAAAAGATGTCGGCGCTTAAAGCCAGCTCATCGCCCTCATAGTGTACCGGTCGACTGGGGTCTCTCTCCTTCACCCACTCATACATTGCTTTGTGGTTTGCCCCGTAGAATGACTCGTTGCCTAGCGACCAGATGATGACACTGGCGTGATTCTTGTCCCGTTCCACGCACTGGATGATTCGGTCCAGGTAGGCCTCTTTCCACGAAGGGTTGTTGGACGTGAAGTCTGCTGCTTGTTGAGAGACAAGCTCCTTGCGCTCCGCATAGTCCATTGACTCTGGGATATTGAGAGGCCGAGCAACAGCATCATAGAAGCCGTGGCATTCCAAGTCTGCTTCGTCTATTACCCACAGACCAAGCTCATCACAGATGTCATATAAGCGGGGATCAGACGGGTAGTGGGAGCATCGCAGCGCGTTGATATTGTGCTGTTTCATTAGAAGAATGTCCTTTCTGATGAAGTCGTACGGAACGGCGCGGCCCAGGTTTGGATGATGGTCATGTCGATTAACTCCACGGAATTGAATGGCCTTTCCATTCACGCAGATATTACCATTCTTGATCTCGACCTCTCTAAATCCCACTCGATGCCTGATGCGCTGCGTTGTTTTCAGCTCGGACCCCGTAGATAGTTTCAAATCCAGTATGTACAGCCTTGGAGTTTCAGCAGTCCACTTGCGGACGTTTCGCACATCCAGCACGAGCCTGACGGTCGATGTAGATGCCGTAATAGTGCGCGAAATCCTTAGAGTCTCACGACCTGTATCGGGGTCCGTGAGAGTCACACTGATTTTGCTATTGTCCGTGACCATCAGCTGCAGGTCCAGTTCCAGGTTCGCATCAGTGTAACTTTTGTCTAGAAAGGTATTGACGAAGAAGTCATCGATTCTGTTGTAGGCAGGGAAGCCCAGCAGGTAGACATCGCGGAATATGCCTGGAAATCAGGTTAGGTGTCGGCAACGAGTCCAGTGGCAAGGAAACGTACCCGAAAGCCACCACTGGTCCTGGTCTTCGATGTAAGACCCATCGCACCACTGGTAACAGCGCACCAGGACTCGATTCTGGCCGGTAAGGTCGATGTACTTGGTGATGTCGAATTCCGCTGGATTTCGGGAGCCCTGTGAATATCCGACTTCACTTCCATTGACCCAGACATGAAAGGCACTATCGACGCCTTCGAATCGCAGCCGCAGTTGTATGTCCTTTCTGAAGGGCTCCGGGATGGAGAAATCTTTGATATATGTCCCCGTTGGGTTTTCGGACGGCGCCAGGGGAGGACGGACAGGGAAAGGATATGTTATGTTGGTATATTGCGGTTTACCCCATCCCTGGAGCTGCCAATGCCCCGGCACCAAGATATCAGACCAGGCAACGGTGTCGCTCTCCCCGATTTTGCTGTGTATGGCAGGCGGCGGTGCCTCCTCCGGCGAAGGGGCATAATGGAAAGCCCATGTCCCACTGAGCAAGACGGTAGTGATCTCTGGCAGCCAATATGAACGTGGCGGCAGCCTGTTGCGCTGGAAGACCTGCTCGTTGCAGTAGTCTGGAAGAGCATAAGCCATGGGATTTGGCTCGATGGCACCTGCCTGATTGAGTTGATAACACCTGCCTGATTGAGTTGATAACACCTGCCTGATTGAGTTGATAACACCTGCCTGATTGAGTTGATAACACCTGCTGGATTGAGTTCATATGCAACTGCCAGGTGAGAGATTGTTTGAGATTGCGCCCCGCGGGTCTAGAACTAAACTCGGTTGGAAAGAGGTCACGAGGGAAGGAACGACAGCGCCTCCCCCGCTCTATTACAGAAGGTATGTAGTATACATGTCTGATATGATACACAGCTCCCGGCAAAGACAGCATCTCTCCCGGGACTGAATGGTTGTAAAACACCATAACAAATGCTGACAGGTTTCCTACTACACCTTTGTTCGCTTCCGTTCAATCCCAGCCTCCTCCTCCCTCACCCGCTGACACCACTGCTCAAAGCTGTTCCCCTCGGCCACCCATACAGCCTTGACCTCCCACGTACGGCGATCCCATTCTTTGGCCTTCTCATGCCACTCCCTGAACGTTCTATCGTTCTCCTCTCGATTCTTCTTGGCCTGCTCGGTGTACTTGGCCTTCTCTTCTTCGTCCAGCTTCGACCACATCCTGCCCAGTTCTACTCTGACTTGGTCTCGCTCCGACTGTTTGGGTTTCTTGTGAAGCTTCTGCCGTTCTTGCGCCAGTCTTGCCTTGACACTCTCCCAGTGGTCGCCAGAGAACATCAGGAAAGAGTTTATGTTGTGTTTGGCCGGCTTAGGCGGAGGAGGGCCCAGGTCGTCATAGATTCTCACCCACATGGCCGCATCGTAGGCCTCTGTCAGGGACTTATCCTTTTCCTTGACTGGACGGCTGAACGTGCCCACTGGCAGGACAGGATCGCCCTTTCGTTTGGGCTGCTGTACAAGGTGGGCATCAACCATCTTCAGCTCCGAAGGCCGGGGTGTCGTCTGAGATATGGCAGTCGAAGTCGACTTGATAACAGGAGGCACAAGAGTGTGTGGGATGGCGATGGGGCCGACAAGAGATTCATACACCTCATTCGCAGCCCGCAGTCCGGACAAGTAGGCTCCGTGGACTGTGGCCGGATGTGTCGCAATTGTGGCTTCACCAGCAAAGAAGAGATTGGAGACGGATGCGGCGATGAGATCGTAGTCGCCTGGGCGAGCCTCTGCCGCAACATAAGAGTATGTGCCTCGAGCAAAGCGATCGGATCCCCAGCGTGTGACAATGGTCTCAAGCGGCTGGGGAACGTTGCTGGCACCGAAGATGCGGCGCAGTTGGTCAACGCAATCTGTAACGATTTCGGCATCAGGAGTCTCCTCCGCCTCGTGCGCCGAGTCCCCAGCCATGAGTGCAATGAGCACTGGCAAACCACTTGTGTCCATCGTATTCCAGAAGAGGTAGAACTTGCCTCTTCCCTGCTTGTAGTTTTCGTGCTCGTACCCATCGCCGCCTCGTGGTTCTCTCAAAATGCCAAACATATCGCGTTCTGTGTCCCAGAAGGGCCTTTCGAAGACGAGGATGAGCTTGTTGAGCAGTCCAAAGCCCATCCGGCGTATTGCATCTCGCTTCCACTGCGGCAGCGGCGGGTCAAATTGGATCGTCTCCTCTTTCAGCACACCCAATGGAGCGGTGACGATAATCCGATCAGCTTCGAAGGACTCGCCGTCCTCACAAATGACAGTCCCGCGGCCCTGTGATGCCCCGGCACTATACTTGATGCTTTTGACCGCCTTGTTTGTGCGGACGTCCAAAGGCTCGGGATACCTCCACAGGGCACGAGGGAGCTGCTGATAGCCACCGACTATTTGAGCATGCTCGCCTTCAAACTCGTTTCCAATGTCCTGATCCCAGCCTTTAAGACTGAGCTTGTCCACATTGGCTGCATTTGCGTATTCGAGGTTTGCAAAGTGCCAATTCATGAGGCGCAGTGCATATGGTTTGAGGTCGAGGAAGTGCTGGTACTGTTCGACGGATGAGGCCATGACCTTGCCCAAGGACGCGTTCTGTTGTTGAGCGAGTTCATCGAGTTCCAGTGTCTCGTGCAACCCGGTGGTCTTGCGCAGCATGAAGCCAAACTCCTTTGCTGCTTGCGCCGCAGGCAGTTGAGTCTTGGTTTCCATGCTTGTGTCAACCTCCTCTTGTGACTTGGTGTCCTTGGCCGCACGATGGCCTGCGCCACGTCTTCGAGACTTTCGACTGGAAAGAAGCTGGTCGATTGTGCCTGATGCTGTGGCCTCTTCAAACTGCTTGATCGTAATCGAGTCTTCGTCCGGGGGGTCACGACCTGCTTCGATCAAGTCTTTGTCGCCCTCTGCCGTCTTCTTGATGGTATGGCTGGTTCTGTAAGTCCCTGTGCGATCGAGAATGTCGTTGTACAGCCTCTCAATCATGGCATCACTATGGGGATTCACCGGGCTGCCGTCAATGTCGTAAAGGGTCGAGATGTCTCGGAGGAGATGGTAGTCGAGGGCGAGTTGGCCTCGAATGATGATGTCAAGAGGGTTACCCTTCTCAAAGCCAACGATGATATGGGCACCCATCTCGGCTGTTGGCCGCTGATCCTTGGATAGAACCGTTGATCGCATGCTCTTCAGCGGGTGTGAGTATATGCGGCCGCCGAGGCGACTGCGACCTTCAAGTAATATTATCTTCGGCGGCGGCCGGTCAGGGAAATGATGGAAGAGACTGAGGAGATGCCTGGCTGTACTGAGACCAGCCACACCGCTGCCGACGATGACTATAGTCTCATCCGAATGCTGCTTCTTTCTCCCGGCCCTGTGCGTGACTGGAGGGGCAATGCAGCCAAAATTGATGTATCCTCGTCGCACAAGCCATTCATAGGCAAAGCACGCCAAGCGGGCGTACCGCTCGTCTCTGACACAGCCGATGGCTTCCTCCAGGCTCACACACACGCTGGGATTGCGTGTCCATAGCCTGAGGATTCCATTTCGGATATTGAGATAGGCGGTTACATGAAGTTGGCAGAGCTTGTCCTGCAGCAACTTATGCTCTTCTTCGTGCAGCTGGAACGGGTTGAGCCTCGAGTTCTCGGCCGCTGTGATGCACTGGCTTGCATACTCGCCGGCAGACAGTCGATGAGGTATAGAGGATTTGGCTTTGCAGGTCGTCGGCGCCTTCATGTAGAGGTATGGCAGGCTACTTCCGGCCGTCTGATCATTAGATTTTGGGGCCAGATCGGCGTTCTGCTCGCCGTTGGAGGACATGATGGATGCAGACGTAAGGCTGTTGGGCGAATCTCGCGCCTCGCTCTCTTGCTGCAGACTTCGCAAGGTCGGGCTTGGGCCTTCAGACTCCACGTCCTCTCCATCATCATCGTCGTCGTCTCCTTCCTCCATTTTGAAAACGGATTCCGAGGAATCGGTAGAAGGCTCACGTTGGCTATCAGATATCAGCAACAACAGGCGACATCACATGGCGAGCAAAAACAGCGCGCAGTACACACCTTTGATAGGGGGCTTCATCATCGATATCTCCCACTTCCTGGATCTCCATGGCGGCGGGGGACTGGTCGAGTATTCTGGTCGGGTATTCTGGTCTCGTCTCTTGTGGTCTGATATGTGACAGTGCACGATGAGATATCGGGGTTTTGACGTAAGCGAGTGTGTGTTCGGGCTCAGGCCCGTGCCAGGATGGTCTCTCGATAGTTGTGAGCCGATCTGGATTATTGGTTCATGGTGTGTGCGCGAGGTGCTGGACTGGGTAGTGAGGGTCCTGATGCGATGGTCCTGCAGCCGTGTGAAGCCAAAGCCGGAACAACGTAGGAGTCATCGGGTCGAAGGGGCAATACAGGGGGATGCTGGATGTTCTTTGAGAAATTTTGATGGCTATACAACGGTCTGTAGCGAGTCTGGCTCGACTATCAAGGGGCTCGATGGTGCGTTGCTGATGGCGGACCAAGTTGACAGGTCTGGCGATTCTCGGCATTGGAGGTGTTTGATCCAACGTCAACCGTCAATTGCCATCTTCACTCTCCCTCCCATTCATCAATCTCTCGTCAATACGCCCTACTGGCCTGTTCAATTGTCGTCTAGCCTGCCTCTGCCGCCCTTCTCGAGCTTCACGCACCAAAATCAGGCCGATATGTCGCCTGCCCGCCAACTGACCGGTTGCCTGCTCTCCAGTGCAGAATTTTCACTGCCCCGATAATGCATCAAAGATCTGTCCAGAATAAAAGATAATCATCATGGCCGACTCAAATGTTCATTTCATATTTATCTGGAGGCCTGAAGCTGTTTTCGGTCTCAATATCGATGATGACCGTGGCATGGCGGCTGTGATACCAGGGGTGCATGCGTTGATGTGTTGATACCCAAGGTCGTAAGATGTGACCACCCCCCTCGAAGAAGATACGAAGCTATATCTTGTGGCATATTCTCTATCTAACCCTCAGATTTCTGCACATCTGTTGATGTTGGCATTTGCTGACACACCTCGTCGTTGTCCTACCTTGCTGCCTCTACCAATCAGCTCCCATCCAAGATCCTCAATACCGGACCAAATTTGTCTCATCGGCCAGGTTGTATTTGACGGGGAAACATGCTGGAGCCTGCTACTGAAGACAATTCCGATACCACACTGTCACGGCTCTGTATGCCGATGGGCGAAGATGTGGCAGCTGTCCCAAAGCGCCACCAAACCAGAAGTCCACAGTCAATGTTGTACATCAAGTTCAGAGAAAGAGCATATATATGCAGACAAGAGGCGAAACCCAGAGTTGAATAATCCCATGCCCTACTCCGCCGTCCGCGAGTCGTGCAGTGTGCATGCGATCTAGGATCAGTGTAGAAGACTCTGTTGTGCACAATCTATACTAGCTATACATGCACTAGAACAGATCTGATTCCTGGCTGTCTGTTTTATCCTGGATATGGTGCTTGACCGGTAGGTAACGTCTCCAGGGCTGCTTGACCTTCTGCCAATGGCATCAGACGCAGCCTCCTGCACGCAGACATATGATACGCAGTTCCAGTCTTCTGGCCAACCAATCAGCTATACCACCGCCATGAGACCGATGCTCCTCGTACGCACCCATGCAAAACGTCTCATCTCAACAACAACCAGCCTCAAGATGGCCCCCGTTAATGACTCAACTCCCCATGTGGTCCGCACGGCGCACGAGCCTCGACAGACCGGCACATGGCACGCCACCGTGAGCAAGATCGAGCAGGTGAACTCTACCGTGCGATGCTTCAGACTCACTCTGGCCAAAGACGAGGTAAGCTGGGTAATTCGGGCATGAGGAGTGAGTCCCTATTCACAGTAGTCGTCCCGTTGCCGCCTCTGCCTGCGCTGAGACCAAAGCTTGCTCACCAACCAACCCCAATATCATATCTTCTTACTCTCTCTGCCTCTGTCTAGCCTCCTCTCCGGCCCTTACCAGGCCAATACATCGACCTCCACATCCCCGGTATCTCGACCGTTGGCGGCTTTACCATCACCTCGCCGCCGCAAACCGCCGTGCCCATCACTCCCACTCCCACCACCACACCTGACGCTGCAACTGCAACTGCAACTGCACCATATATCGAACTAGCAGTCCAGAAATCGCCCGACAACCCGCCCGCAGCATACCTGTGGCAGCCGGCATCCACGATCCTCCATTCGGCAGTCTCCTTCCAAGTCGGCGGGAGATTTACATACCCACCACCACCACAACAAGAAGAGGCGGCGGGGACGTCGCTGAGCCAGGAAGAGATTGCCGCGATTGAAAATGTTGTCTTTGTCGCCGGCGGGGTCGGGATTAATCCGATTATGAGCATGATCAGTGCGCTGGATGCAGCAGCAGCAGCAGGACCTAGCAGTGGTGGTATTGGCAGAGTACGACGCGTGCGAGTGCTGTATAGCAGCCGCCGTGGCAGCACCACAGAGCCAGCATCGCTGCCGCTGCCGGAAAAGATCCTGTTTGAGGATCGGCTGGTGGCAATTGCACAGAAGTGGAAAGCTAACCCAGACATAGACTACGAGTATACCCTGTTCGAAACTGGGTCTGGGGGGCTGCAGCAGGAGCAAGAGGAAGAGCGGCCCGTGCATCGAGTTCAGAGAGGGAGAATACAGCATCAAGAGGAAGAGCGGCCCATGCATCGAGTTCAGAGAGGGAGAATACAGCATCAAGATCTCCTGGCGGCGCTCGGCCCAGCAAGCGGGTGGGCAAAGATGGTGGTATACGTCTGTGGTGTGCCACAGATGACTGATGAGTTTGCTGACTTCCTGAAAAAGCAGACGGGGTTGGAGGAGAGGAGAGTTTTGTGCGAGAAGTGGTGGTAGTACACTGCGCTAGGATAACGACCGCGTACCCTCTCTCCTTTCTGGTCAGCCTGGTGCTCGAACGCTGTAAGTGGTGAATCGATTTGGGTATCAGAGCAATGCCAAAGTTCGCCGTTTGCGCCCAAGATTTCAAAATTCCATCGCCATCTCTTCTCATCTTCAATGGCCAGACCAGGCCGGTGCAAATCAGCTCGTCGCCTTAGAATCAGACACAGAACACTTTTCAACTTTTTCGCCTCATTTGCTAGTAAACAACAACTTGCCCTCCATCGACAAGAATCGTTTCATCCCATCTCTTACTCGTGACCTCTTCACCACAGCACTCCAATCGTGTCCACGACGTAATCCTGGCCTCGTTCATGTCCATTTCCAAGACACGCAGGCGCCGGTGATAGTACGCGCTGCGGCCGTAGCCGCCAAAGCCAACTCCGCCGCCATAACACATCCAAATGGCGGGATGGCTGGGATCGGAAGTTACATGCTCAGAGGCCTGGGCAGAAGCTTGAGTCGGCACACCGGGCACGCAGTAGTCATTGACATGGTCATGGCCACACGACACCACCAGCACGTTCTGGGAGATTAGCGCGTCGAGAAAGCCGCTGTTGTAAACGGGCGCGGTGGGATTTTCTGTCCAGTTGCCCACCACCGGTAGCTTGTGTGGGTTGCGATATTCGGGCAGTGGAATATGGATGAAGGCCAGGTCCATGTGAATGTGGGTATATTCCCTGTGCTTGCGCTTCAGACCGTTGGAAGTGTTAATAAACCAGCTGACTTGGTTGGGGTGGATATAGTCGTATCCTGGATACTTCTTCTCGTCCTTGCTGTACGAGTGCGAGTCGAGCATGTAGAGCGTCAGCGCGCTATGGGTGGTGGTGCCGCGACCGAGGATCTCAACGTGGTAATTGCCTACACCGTCAACGTCGGAAGGTCCAGCAGTAGAGAGGGAGAAGGGAAGGCCGTCAATGAGAGCCATGGTCTGTTCTCGCGTCAGAGAGCCTTCGTCGTCGTGGTTTCCGAAGATGGCCGCGTGGGGAAGGCGGTGGCGTGCGAAGAGGGCCGAGTATTTGTAGATGGCGCTCTGCGCATCAGGTGAAGTGTCCCCGTTGACCTGGTCGCCGGTGAGCACAACAAAGTCCGGCTTCTCATCCTCAATCATTCTCTCAACAAAGTCGAGCGTGCGTGGATCCGCATCGCAATGAGCGGCGCCGATATCAGTGCTGGGCACGTCGCGGCAGACGCCTAGGCCGGTGGAGAGGTGCATGTCGGAGACTTGCAAGATTTTAAATTTGCCGTCTTTGCGGATGCGCGGTATTGGCTTTTCGAGCTGCAGCGGACGACCTCTGCGGAATGTGATGCGCGGCTCTGGCGCCTTGGAGTCGATGAAAAGGCCGAGGTCTTGCACCTGCCAGTTGGAACGGGGGTCGGCTGCGTCGGCGCCAAAGAGCACATCAACGCCAGTGACAAGCTCGTCGGCGCTCGGGTGCTTGGTCGTTATCATCAGCCAGAGACCGAAGGGGCGGGACTCCCATCGCGAGTCCTTGGAGCCTTTGGCATCGATCGTCGACGGCTGCAGGCGGCCAATGCGGATGTCTGCGATGACCTGCTCGTGGGGTTGCAGGTCGTCCTCCTTCTTGCGCTCCACGTACAAATATGCGGTCGAGGTATAGGAACTGTCGAGGTAGAGGTCTTTGTTGATGCGGTGCCAGTTGGGGCCTTCGAGCGCGCATTTGTTAAAGACGTTCAACTTGTTGCAGGTGATGATCTTGATATCAGTCGTCACGTAGCCGTGGGCGTGGGGTGCCGGAAGGTGGTTGTGGATTGCGTTGGGGAGGACACGGTATCGATTGTCCAAGAACAGAATGATGCATGCCGCAAGAAGGACGCAGACTGCCAGCTGGACGGCCGCACGGCGCTGGCGGAAGACTGTCAGTATCGAAATGGTGTGCCTCTTGAGGCGGTGACCGGCGGTTCTTACGAGCTTTTTCGCCATGGCACGGGGAAGGACTGATGATCATGGCTTCCCAAAGGACAAACAGAATAGAGTGTCCCGGAGGGATCTTGGGGATTCTGGCCGAAGCCAACGGTGCATGGTCAAGAACCAGCCTGTCCTGACGCCGACGGGAAAGTCGAGAATCAGCGCAGGCGGAAGTGGAAGCCACGTGACAGAGCGCGCTTTCCTGTTTGCGGTAATTTCGTAATTCACCAACTGGACAGTAATTTATGACGGTAAATTACAGTCATGAATCTTTTGCTTCTCCTGAACTTCGAGGACGAGGAAGCCGATGTCGAAGGCTGTCAGCGCTGTTCGCTCTTTTGTCAGTGCTGCGGCAAAGGCTTCACCTTCTGCTCCCCTGCGTGACTTTGGGCGCTTCGCCGAGGGTGATCGCGTGCTGATCAATGATATCAAGTTGCTGGAGCCGCTCAAGCAGGGCAGAACAACAGAGTGGAAGTATGGGCATATCGATCATGATTCAATCATTGGCGCATCTGCACGCAGCCGACTCAAGATACTGTCTTCACGAGGTGTCACCTTGACGGTCAACCATCCTACGCTCGAGCAATTCGTCTCACTGAGTCCTCGACATGTTACACCAATCTACGCCCAGTATGCGGCCTTCATCGTCAGCCAGCTTGATATCCATGTCTTCCCGCGCTCAGAGGGCGTTGGCTCCAGCACCAGTCCACCTCTAGAGATTCTTGACGCGGGCACTGGACATGGCAGTCTTACCATGCACTTGGCACGCGCGATAGCAGCCGCAAACCCTGCTCCGCCTGCGCTGCCGTATCCCCGCATGCCTCAAGCCAACTTTGCGACCACGATTACGGAGCCCGAGGCGGCACTGGCTGATGTGTGGAAGCAGTGGAAGGCCGGGAGGAAGGCGGTCATTCACACTGTCGAGGCTCAGGACGTCTGGGGCCGTGCTGCTGAGCGACTGGTCCGCAGCTTCAGGCAGGGGCTGTACTGGCCACATATCGACTTCAACATCGGCAATGTCGACGCCTGGGTGGACCAGAAGCTGGCCGAGCGCGGACACGCATTTCTGTCTGCTGCTGTCCTGGATTTGCCTGATGTCCATCTGCACTTTCCCCGAGTGTTGCCAGCGATGGAGGATGATGCCAGGCTTGTGCTGTACACCGCATCCATCACACAGCTCTGCGAGTGTGAGAAGCTGATCGAGGCCCAAGGGCTGCCGCTTAAGCAGGAAAAGGTGCTCGAGCTCGGATCTGGCATCAGCGATGGCCGGGTTTGGAATGTTCGCGTTACGGTGCCACGAGCCCGCTCCAGACCTGCCGCTTCATCTTCGTCTGACGACAGCAATGCGTCGGAAAAAGTGATGATATGCCGACCAAAGGTTTTTGAGCGGCTCATCGGAGGCGGCTTCATCGGCATATGGCGCAAGACAAGTGCACGTCCAGACGTCGACAAACCATCTACTGCACAGGAACGCGGAGAATTCGATTCTGAACAAGGCGGAGATGAAGGAGGCAAAGGCCACACCGGACCCGACTCGCATTGACGATAACGGACTGACTGTCTCATTGACGATAACGGACTGACTGTCTCATTGACGATAACGGACTGACTGTCTCATTGACGATAACGGACTGACTGTCTCATTGACGATAACGGACTGACTGTCTCTCCCCGCCACTTCATGGCCATCTGGTTGTGTATCCCAGTGGCAGAGCTCTTGTGGCTATTAAAGCATTAGCGGCACTGATGTTCAAGACTCGGCAAACCACAGAACTGGCAGCAGCTGTTTGAAACCGCCGTTGTCCATTGCCTGTGTGCTCATGGTCTCCGATCTGTTAACACACAAGAAACTTCATATCGTTCCAGAATATCATATCGAGCCATGGTCCCAAATACGCCAGAAATCATTGTTCTAGATGCCTGCAAATGCCCCCTCTTCATCCACCTCCGACATGGAAGCCGGTTCAGCTATACCAGCTTCCTGTCTTACCTCGTTGTCAAGGGCAGCGCGTCCTTTGCCTTTTCCACCACGTCTGCCGCCGCGGGTCGCAGGCGCTCCTTCAGCTGCTTACTCAATCGTGCCAGGCGTCTCTGCTTGGCCAGTGCGATGTAAGCGAACAGGACCTGGAACAGCACCTCGATCCTCTCCTTGGCCATCATAAGAACTCCCTGCACCAAAATGCCCTTGATTATTTGAGGGCCGATGCCCTTGAAGAGACCGAGTGTACCCTCGTGCTCGATAATATAGGCCATCACTTCGCCAAACGACTTGAAGGGTACTCCTTTCCGTTCTGGCGGAGGCCGAGACTGAAGGCCGACTTTGGCGACGATAAGAGGCTGTGTGGCGATGGTGGCGAGGGATTTTGAAAGGGCTCCTAGTACTATAATGGACATAAGCAGAGACACCTAATTTGGGGGGTGTTAATGCACATACGGAAGGCTTCCCATGGCTTCAGGTGCGCTCGGTCGGCGAACAGCACAACCCGAAGACGCTCATAAGCGCCGTATGTGATGGACGGATTGACGACCAGGACGAGCGAGGCCTTGAGTCCGCGCCAAAGGCCGGTCCATCCGTCCTCACTATCAATGACCTCCTTGGCTGTGTCCAAGATGCCCTTCTTCTCTCCCTTGGGCTGTGTCTGTTGCCGAGTCGTAACGACTGCGATCGGGATCGTGAAGAGCTGGGCCAGTGCTCCGGCGACGGCGCCCATAGACAGCTCGGCCGCGGTCGAGTGCCGGTCGCTTCCCGTGTATTTGGCCGCGAGCGAACGGACTAGGGAATACCAGTAGAAGTAGGCGAAGTTTGTCGATGCAACGCCGAGCAGAGCGCCTTCGATGCCGGAATAGAGGCCGGCAATGCCTTCGTCCTGTACAATTTTCTTGATGGCATCGAGAGTGCCCTCGTAGTATTCGTCACTGCCATCCCCACCCCGCTTCTTGACCTGGACCTGGAGCTTCGTCTTCACGCTGTACACCGTCAGTGTGCGAGCGCCTGGTAAGCGGGGTGGTCTAGCTCACATGTCCAAGGGATAGACAAGGGCATTGGCAAGCACAGCGCCTGATGCTCCTGCTAGAGCACTTCCCCAAGGTGGTAGGGGTTCTAGCTTTGGAGCAGACATCGCACTGGAGCCACAGTCGTGCGGTTTTCAATCTTCAGCTCAATGGACCGGACACAGCTGCTCCACGCGGGACTGGGCCGACGCCGCGATTTGAATTAACAGAGCTGTGATGCACGCGCCCAATGCGGCGTGAGAAAGCAGAGAGGACGTTCCGACTTTTCCACGAACAGTATTCTACTTGGCAAGAATCAGCAATGATGTTATAGGAAGGAACGACCCCCGGGAATGTCGTGATGGATTAAAGCCGAGGCACAGCCAGCTTAGCGGGATCTCCCGGAATTTTTTGCCGTCGCCGTCTTGGTCAGTGGTCGTCCTTGATTTCTTACAGGAGGAAGGCTAACCTCCCTAAATTAGCAGCTGATAATTAAGAAAATGACCAACTGGGGGCCCGCTCCAGCCTATCTTAGGCTTCCTTAGGCTTCCCTAGGCTTCCCTAGGCGTCATTAATTAAGCTCCAAGCACCGACCCATTGGCCGCTCATTATGAGCGCGACACGGGCAGAGCTGGAGTCCCGCGCTCGCGACGCTGAGAAGACGGCAGCCTCCAGAGTCAGCAATGCTTCGGCCGCCCTCAATGCTGCGATCGACAGCGCCGAGCTGTATATGCAGGCCTTGCGCTTGGCTGATACACCGGCAGAGCGGAAGAGGCTTGATGCCAAATGCAAGGAGCTTCTGCACACGGCTGAGCAGCTCAAGCTCGCAGCAGATAGAGCGACCACTCCTGCCTGCCAGAAGGCCCATCCTGTCTCTACTCGCAAATTAACGACGCGGGAGCAGATCATCATCCTCGAGGGCTCCAAGCTCAATGGCTTTGTCTTCAAGCCTTGGAACCAGCCGCCGGTGAAGGATGAATTCGAGCTCGGCAGTAGCCAGGTCCTGTTTTCCGACTCGCCTGCTCTGTCCCTCTCAGATGCCCAGCGCGAAGTCTTTGGTGGCTGGCAGAGGGCAAAAGAGGCTCTGAAGCTTCTTGATCTCGATGGGAATGGGCAGCATCTTCCCACCGAACCAACCATGACCGTTGAACAAGGCAAGGTTGATCTGATCCAAGACCTGACCTCGGATTGCTCCGTTGTCGCCAGTTTGTGCGCAGGATCAGCCTGTACCGAGCGAGGCCTCGTCAAGGTTGGTTCGTTTCTTCACCATTGTCTTAGCCTGACTAAGTCCAGGTCTATGACTGCTGCATCTATCCCTACGACGAGGGCAAACAGACGGTGATTCTTTCTCCCAACGGCAAATACATTCTGAAGCTCTACTTTAACGGATGCTGGCGAAGAGTTGAGATTGATGACCTTCTGCCCACCTCAACCAAAGGCAGGGTCTTGTACGTAGTTGACAGATCCCATCCTGGCCTTCTGTGGCCGGCGTTGCTGGAAAAGGCCTACCTCAAAGTGCGTGGCGGCTATGACTTCCCCGGAAGCAACTCTGGAACGGATCTGGCCGTGCTCACAGGCTGGATACCTCACCAAGTCTTTCTTCATGATTCCGATGTCGAACCCGACGCTCTGTGGACAGAACTCTCCCGCGCTTTCGAGTCTGGTCGCGTGCTGCTCACCCTAGGCACGGGCAAACTGTCTCGACGAGAGCAGAAGCAGCTTGGTCTAGCTGCTGAGCATGACTATGCCGTCCTTGACATGAAAGAGAATAATGGGTTCAGGGAGATGCTTATCAAGAACCCATGGGCTGATGGCGATGTCTGGAAGGGGGCGTCGAGGAAGAAGCCACATCCTCATCATCACGAGGACGAGGACACAGTACTGCCGCCCACAAAAGATTCCGATGAGATGTTACCAGGATCATTTTGGATGAATCTCGATAGCATCTTCCAGCACTACGAGAATCTTTACATCAACTGGAATCCTGCAATATTCCGCAATCGCTATGACCACCATTTTTCCTGGACGCTCTCGCAGCGGCAGCCTCTGTCACATATCCTGGACAGCCATCCCCAATTCACGGTGCGCACAGCGGCAAATGCCGAGATATGGATATTACTCAATCGACATTTTCGCACAGGTGATTACACAAAAGCCAGCAGTAGCAAGAACGGGTATATCAGCCTATATCTCTACGACCAGTCTGCTTACCGCGTCCTGTGCAGCTCTGGACCGTGTATTCGTGGTCCGTTTGTTGACTCACCGAACACGATTCTAAAATTTGAGGCAATGGCCGGACGCTCATACACCGTAGTAGTGGTGCAACAAGATCTTCCTGCGGGCAAGCACAACTTTACTGTCTCCTTGTTCTCCAATGTCGAAGCTGATTTCCAGGAAGCAGCGTCCCAAATGCCACGCAAACAGAGTCTGACAGCTGCCTGGACAAGAGCGTGTGCTGGAGGCAGCTCAGACTCTCCAACCTTTCTAACCAATCCTCAATTTAGAATCAGGCTGGATACCGAACAGAAAATTGCCGCTCTCCTCAAAGTCATTGGCCCCGACGGCACGCCTTCCTCTACTTCGGATATACATGCCAAGTTGCACATCATGGCTAGCGATGGTAACCGTGTCCGTCGATTGCGACTAAGAGACACTGTGGCTCACTCGGGCGACTATCAGCGTGCCAGTGCCATTGTTGAAAAGGTTCTGCCGCCTGGACTGTACACGATCATATGCTCAACGTTTGAAGAAAACGAACTGTCCAAATTTTCCCTGGATTTCTACTCTGATTCGACGTCAACCATCACTCAGCTTCCTTCAGAGGGAACAGGCAGACTGAAGATAATGCCCCCGTCACCCAGGCTTGAGGCGGGCCAAAACAGGTACTTGGCTCCAATAAGCGTCGATCGGTTGAACAAGGTCACATTTGTCGCTCGCCAGCTCCCACGCTCACCTACCTCATCACTGTTTAAACTGTCTGTCGAACAGGGCCAAGGTCCATACAAAACTGTGCTTGCAGACAGTGGCATGGATGATAACGATTTCCTCCCTGTTTCAACAGGTCTGCTGATTGAAGACCTCAACCTGCTGCCCTCGATGCATGGTCCAGGCACTGGTGGCTTGTGGCTTGTCCTCGAAAGACTGGCTCAAGGAAGCGAAAGCAGAAGCGGGTCAGAGAAAGTCAACATCACTCTGTATGCCGAAGGTGCTGTTGAGGTAGGTCCATGGGGCCAGGGTGATGGATGACAAAAGCATGCTGTCATTTGGTGTGTTCACTGCAGAACCCCATTAGAACACTGACTGGAAGGTTTACAGAATACTATGAGTTATGAGTTATGCACCTGCCTTGTTAGAGGTACAGCTGTGTGACATCATAGGGACAGCAGCAGCCAATGAGGACCCAGTTCAGGATGACTAAGAATAGTTAGTGGGGTACTCATCTAACTACCACAATCACCACCATAAGCACCAAAACTGACAGAGGGCAAACATTAGGCTAGGCAGTTCATTCTTCAGAGCTGACCCAGAGAAATGGGTTCAAAGCACAAGGTACCCACAATACTGACAGAATGTCCACTCATAATACATCAAGACAGGTCATCACTGAGGCACTGCCATTTCAGCCTTAGAAAGACATCTTCCATGCCAGGGCCAGGCCTGTTACCGGGGTCTCTCATGTGACAAGGCCCATTGGTGTAGTTCAACGGTTGTGCGATGGGGCTAATGAGCTGGTCAATAAGCCACCAAACATGTCCATCCCCTCGTTCTGTTTCCCAGTCGCTACCAAGATAATGCCAGCATGCGAGAGCCACGGCGATCTCGACGCGGACTCGCCTCTGCAAATTATGAACCAGGCCAGATCTGCTGGTTGAAGGCTAAAGATCCGCTCAGGAACGAGGACACAAGCGCGCTGCCGAACGGCTGTTACAACCATCCTGCTGTGTTCCTCTGGTGGGAAGAGCCGGGCTCCAAGGCAGCCATCTTCATCGTTAGTAACCGATATCACTTTGTCTCTTGATGGGATTACTACGGCCAAACACTGACACATCGCTTTTGATACGGTAGGTTACCTCCTTTGGCGACGTTCCCCTTCACTTAAAGCACCCAAACAGCTCGGCCAAACGACGGCTCTACCTGCCTATCCATCCAAGCCCACCACATCCCGATTCCGGGGCCTTGCTAGACCTCAAGGGTCCGCGGCTGATAAAGAATAGCTGGGTCAACATTGAGCCAGTCAGAGTCTGCAGCCGCCAGGCTCTTTGTCCCCATGGAGAGCGCAAACTGACAGTGGCGTCGTACAAACTGCTGATGAAGTATGCTCGCCCGGCTCAGGAAACTGCTGTAACGCATGTGATAACCAGCCCGTTACTGCCACCAAGCGGGCTGCAGTATGTCCAGCCACCGAGCCAGGCACCTGCTGGAACATATGTGATATCCAGGCCAATACTGTCACCAAGAAGGCCGCGGTATATCGAGCCACCGCACATGCCTTACAGGCCAGTCAGCACAACCTCAGAAGGTCCTGTTCTTGTCCTGTTGGTTTTAGTGGTCGTCGGGCTGCTGTCTTATGGACTCTTCATGTGGGCGAGAGGGCCACTAGGCTGGTGAGGCATGGAATACCAAGTGGTCAGGTCATTCCAGAGGGCTCAAGGTCTTCTCTAGCTCTCATAGTCTGCTGAAAGTCATGCTCCAACTCCTCTTCCCCCAGCTGTGATAATATCATTGTTATCGATAACTTAGGGCCGATAGTTCGTTCGGCCATTTCCGCCTAATGATTGATTGAATTTCTCCGCATCGACAAATCCCCACGTTCTCATTCGTGGCTGGCAATATCGTAGAATAAAGAGTTCTCTCATCTCCTGGGGAGCTTAATCGGCCAGAATGTCTGGCAACAGCAACGACAACACGGGCATCAGCAACGAGGAAATTGCCCGCCACGCGTCTCGCTCCAGTTGCTGGATCATTATCAAGGGCCAGGTGTATGATATAACAGACTACATTCCGAGGCACCCCGGCGGCGAGCAAATTCTACTACAATACGGCGGCAAGGACGCCACAGCTTTGTACGAGCCGCTGCATCCAGAAGGGACCATTGAACAGACTCTGCCTGCAGACAGACATTTAGGCTCCGCTGCTGAGTCTGGGCGTGCGCTGGTTAGCACGGTGAATCAGCAGAAGGACGAGGAGGAAAACGAGGAGAAAACCGAGCAGAGGGACGAGCAAAAAAACGAGCAGTCCGACGACATGGCGCCCATCCCACTGTCCCACTGTGTGAATCTTGACGATGTCGAAAAGGCCGCGCAGAGAATCATCTCGCCCAGCGCATGGGTCTTCTTCCACTCGGCAGCCGACTCGCTGGGCTCGCTTGCCAACAATCACAACGACTGGAAGAAAGTGACGCTGCGGCCGCGTATCCTGCGCAACGTGCGGCGTGTCAACATGGAACGCACACTGTTCGGGCAGAAGTGCAAGCTGCCGTTCTTCATTGCACCTGCAGCGCGGGCGAAGCTGGTGCACCCGCGCGGCGAACTGTGCCTTGCCAAACAGGCTGCGGAGAAGGGCATTTGCTACTGTCCGAGCGTGGTCTCAACTGTGCCCCACGGCGACCTAGCCAAGGAAATGACGCAGTACAGGAGGAAAGACGGCTATGGCACGTTGGTTTATCAGCTGTATGCGGCGCATGAAAAGGAGAAGACGCTCGAGAGGGTGAGGACGGCCCGAGAAACAGGCTGCAAGGCCCTGGTTCTGACGGTCGACTCGCCCGTCGTGGGCAAGCGGGAAGAGGACGAGCGATACCGGGCCGAGCTGGCAACAGCAAGCGGCGACAGCAGCCTGCTGAACGAGTGGATGAAGCCGCAGGAAAGCGAGGATGGGCCGCCTCTGAGAGGCCACCACTCCTCCACCCTGAACTGGGATGACCTGGTCTGGATCAGAGAAGAATGGCAAAACTCTGGGCCCATCGCGCTCAAGGGGATACAAACTGCCGAAGACGCTGCCCTGGCACTCGAGTACGGCATCGATGCAGTCTATCTGAGCAACCACGGTGGCAGACAATGCGACGATGCACCCAGTGCCCTCCGCACCCTCCTGGAGATCCGCAAGTTCTATCCCGAGATCCTGGGCAAGATAGAGATCTATCTCGACGGCGGGGTGAGACGAGGAGCCGATGTAATCAAAGCTCTGTGCCTTGGTGCCACGGGGGTTGGGCTTGGGCGACCATTCATGTACGGCGTGTCAATGGGTGACGAGGGCGTGGCCCATGTGATCCGGCTGGTGAGCGAGGAGCTGGAGACCACGATGCGCAACATGGGAGTCAGCTCCTTGGACCAGCTGAACCCAAGCTATGTGAATACGAAGAGACTGGAGTGGGAGTTGCCAGACCGCCTGGGCAGCCCGGGGCCAAAGACATGGCAGCGATCAAATCTGTAATAGGTGTAGGGGTATTGTAAATTATACACTGTTTTTCAGTACCTTTGTTATCGATAACCACCAAAAGTACTCCGCCGTCATCAACCATTCAGCTAACCCTTGCCCTCGTCTCAGGTGCCCTGCTCTACTACACTCTCGGCAGTATCCCACCTTCCTGACGCCTACCATTCAGCTAACCCTTGCCCTCGTCTCAGGTGCCCTGCTCTACTACACTCTCGGCAGTATCCCACCTTCCTGACGCCTACCATTCAGCTAACCCTTGCCCTCGTCTCAGGTGCCCTGCTCTACTACACTCTCGGCAGTATCCCACCTTCCTGACGCGTGTTCACCAGCACGTATCTACATCAGCCATGGCATCGCCGGACCTGGTGTCTGTGTTGCTGCAGCTAGAGGACAGGTTGGCTTCTCAGAAGCCAAAGGGATATGCTGAATTACTGACGAAACTGACCCAATCACCTGCCACCGCCTCTCAAGCGGAGAACCTGGTGGCATATATTGACTCCCTCCTATCGTCCTCGCTGGGCATCATTGCCATTAGACCCCTGCTCACAAGCCTGATACAGTCGCTCGAGTCCCTACCGTCTGAGCTCAAAGTTCGCGTCGGAGCGCACCTCGTGACATTGCTCCAACCTCAGTTGGCCTCGTTTGAAGACCAGGATGCAAGAGTGCGGGTGATTCTGGCCGATGGCTACGAGGCCGAAGAAGAATGGTCCGAGGCTGCCAAGACCCTACAGGGCATTCAGCTGGAGTCAACACAGAGGTCAGTTCCAGATGTTGCCAAGGTGCAGACCTGGATTCGAATCGTGCGGTGCTACCTCGAGGACGACGACACAGTTGCTGCCGAAACAGCCCTGAACAAAATCAAGAATTCCAACGCCGCGGTGCAAGTGCTCCAGGACAACCCGGACCTGCAGCTGCACTACCAGATTTCCCAAGCTCGCATCCTGGACTCTCGCCGCGATTTCCTCAACGCTTCGGCTGAGTACTTGCATGTCTCCTTCAATACCTCGGTGGCGGAGGAGGACCGTCTACAAGCGCTGTCGGCTGCTATCAAGACTGCTATCCTTGCACCAGCCGGGCCGCACAGAAGTCGCACGCTGGCTAAGCTGTACAAGGATGAACGATCGAGCGAGACGGACGAGTATGGCATTCTCGAGAGCATGTTTCTCGACCGCCTGCTGGCTCCGGCCGAGGTGGAAGCATTTGCTGCGAAGCTGGCACCGCATCAATTGGCCAGTACTGCCGATGGTAGCACGGTCCTGAGCAAGGCGGTAGTCGAGCACAATCTTATCGCTGCCAGCAAGCTGTATGAGAACATCTCGACTGCCGCCCTGGCAACCCTGCTGGGATTGAAAGACGGTAAAGATGAGACTGCTGCCGAGAAGGCCGAGGACTACGCTGCCAGAATGGTGGAACAGGGACGGTTGAAAGCCGAGATTGACCAGATCGATGGCATCATTACCTTTGAGCGCATTCCAGGAGTGGCTCTACATGGACCCGACCATGAGCGCCGTATTTGGGATTTTGATGTCCAAGGACTGGTGGAAGACGTGGAGCGATGTGCTGCCGCTGTCGCCGAGGCATTCCCGGTGAGTACTCCGCTATGCTCCCTGCCATTGGGACCAGGAGAGGTGCTGACCAGCGCAGACGCTTGCGGCTCCGCCTGCCGTACATTAGGTTCTGTCTCTCAGTCTTGCTTCGACTCTCCCCCTAGGGCGTACAGGGCGTACGGGCTGTTGGCAATCAAGTGTCCAGCATCCGGCATTCCGGCGACATGTCAGCAGTGGCCTGATCTCGCGCGCGAGGCTAGCGAGGACTGTCTTCTGGCGTCAACATGGTTATACTTGTACATCTGGTATCATCAAGGCGTTAATCACATGGGCCACTGGCTGGGCCAAAGACTGTTAGAAACTGCATTGTGTTATCGACTCCATTGGGGCACTGGTGTTGGCACTTTTGTCTTGATTTATTACTTGCGGTAGCTGCGACTGGTAAGCTGCGACTGCCTAATTAACTTAGTTTAATTACTAATGAACCTAGGTAAGAACCGACGACCAAATGTTGATCTCCACACGCCGTCGTTGGCCGTCCTATAGAGCCAGGGTTCCCCTCATCTTCTCCAATAACACGACTTCCTAGAAGGCTGAATTCACTACGCCGCCCACCAGAAAGGTCGGCATCGAGTGTGTCGCGGGGTAAGCTTGATGCAATCATTGTAAAGCGTGGAAGGCACGACCACAAGAGGCATAGTCGTCTGCCAAATTGCCAACTCAGAATTCCCGTGATCTTCTTCCGTCTCTGTATGCGTTGACCCGACTTGCCCACCCGACAGCACTTGTAATGCCCGCCGCAACCTTCTCTCACAGCCCTGGGATCGATATAATACTGCTCGACATCCGCAAACGCCCTCCCATGTGAGCCCCTACCCAATTCACCACACTGTCGCCATGGCTGTTGCAAATTTATTCCTCTCCCTGGCAAGCCCTTGGCTGCTCCTAATTCTCCCTGTGCTATGGTTTCTTGTTCCATACCTGCTCAACACCGCCCTCCTCGGAATACCGGCTCCATTCCCCGCCCAATTCACCAATCTATGGCTGTTCTGGCAAGCCCGGCATGGCCAAAGGTACAAGACGGTGCATGAAGCTCACCAAAAATATGGGAAGTTGGTTCGGATAGGCCCAACACACGTCTCGGTTGCAGACACCGATGCTATCCAGATCATTTATGGTCATGGCAATGGCTTCTTGAAATCGTAGGGAACTTGTTGCCTGTGCAAAGTGCCGCTGCTGACATGCCCCTGAAGGGAGTTCTACGACGCCTTCGTCTCGATCAGACGAGGCTTGTTCAACACTCGAGACCGGGCAGAGCATACCAGAAAGCGGAAGATTGTTGCGCACACCTTCTCTGCCAAGTCGATAGGCCAGTTCGAACAGTACATTCACGCCAACCTCGAGCTATTCTACCAGAAATGGACCAAGCTGGCAAATGAGGCTCAGAAGGCGGGACGGCCGTATGCCAGCATTGATTCGCTCAACTGGTTCAATTACCTGGCCTTTGATATCATTGGCGATCTGGCCTTTGGTGCTCCCTTCGGCATGCTGGAGAAGGAGAGAGATGAGGCTCAGATCCAGAAGAGCCCAACTGCAGCGCCGACTACTGCACCTGCCATCCAGGTCCTGAACCGCAGAGGAGAAGTCTCGGGCACGCTTGGCTGCATTCCCCAATTGAAGCCATATGCCAAGTACCTTCCCGACAGGTTCTTCTCCGATGGAATAGAAGCAGTCGAAAACCTGGCTGGTATCGCGATTGCTCGTGTCACCCAGAGACTGGAGAGCCCTGACATTGGCCGAGTCGACCTGCTGGCTCGTCTGATGGACGGCAAAGACGCAAATGGTGAGAAGCTTGGACGTGAAGAGCTCACGGCCGAAGCACTGACACAGTTGATCGCTGGATCCGACACAACTTCCAACACTTCATGCGCCATCCTTTACTACGTTGTGCGCACACCCGGTGTTCTGGAAAATCTTCAAAAGGAGGTCGATGCCAGACTGAGCCCCGGTGTGCCTACGTATGAAGAGGTCAAAGATCTACCCTATGTCCAGCAAGTCATCTGGGAGACGATGCGCATCCACTCGACTTCTGCCATTGGCCTTCCTCGCCTTGTTCCCTACCCTTCGGCTGAAACCCCCAACGCAAAGAATTGTGAGATTCTCGGCCACAGTTTCCCCCCGGGCACCACGCTCTCGGTCCCTTCGTACACCATTCACCATTCCAAGGAGATCTGGGGTGACGATGCGGACGAGTTTGTTCCCGAGCGATGGGATGAAGGCCGGCTGACAAGCAGGCAAAAAGAAAGCTTTATCCCCTTTTCTTATGGCCCGCGAGCCTGTGTTGGAAGAAATGTTGCGGAGATGGAGCTTAAATTAATCGTTGCTACTGTGGCGAGGAACTTTGAATTCAGAGATGAGCATGACGGACCGTTGGAGACAAGGGAGGGCTTCTTGAGAAAGCCGTTGAGCTTCCATGTTGGCATACGGTTGAGGAATGCATAAGGTGATTCGATTAAGATTTACCCTGGTTGTAAGCCATGATTGTAGTACAACAGGTTGAAAGGTGATTACCCGATTGTAGCACAACAGTTTGATGATTATATGTGGCGATATGTACACGTGTAGGCAATGGCTAGGTCCGAGAACTGCCAGAAATGTATGTTGCTGAAGGACAGACTGATAATGAAGAGTTGACTTGTGACGCTGGTGTATGGTGGACTATCGCCTTTATCCTTTTCTTTTCCTCTCTTTCTCTTCTTGCATTCTCAACCGACCATGGGTCGGGTTGGCAAATGTAAAGTTACGTACGGCTATTGAGTAACGGTGTTAATAATCCAGCTGAAGATATGCATAAGTTGCCGGCCGATAAGCTTACTTTGCACGCCATCTAGCCTGTCCAATCAAATGCTGCAGCACAGCTCGTTAACCAACCACGTGAGTTCCAGGTTTATCTGCCCCAAAGTCGTTAGTTACAACTGGCGCCAAATAAGAAGCGTCCAGTGCCTGATTACACAAAAAATGAGACTAAAAAATTAGATTGGTGTGAGTCCCGCCCCATATCAATCAGTCAGTCACTTGACAATAGTTAGGGGACTGTGTTAGCTGTGAGTCGGTGTCTGGAACAGATCGAGATTTGATGAAAGTCAGGAAGAGACAAGGGAGATGGCCAAGCTTTTACTCCGACAGTAGTAGCATTGTAACGGACGGCGTTTGAAGTTCTCCATGGGGTATCGTCCATGATTCCCTCTCCGCTCAGCGCGGGGGACAGAGGGCTCCACTTCCGCCAACCGTCGTCTCTGTCCAATGGTTTGTGTGCATAACCAAGAAATTAGTGGGGATTAGGGTTGGTTACATCCCTGCTAGTTTTCATTGGTGATACTACATCGGGTATAGCTCTATCATTGGATGGAAAGAGCTGTCCTCCTGTCAACTTTCTGACCTTCACGTTCGCGGGCTCTGAAGGAGGGATCGGGGAACTGTATCGGCACCGGGGAATCTCGAATAGGCCAGGCTGCGTTCAGGCAACGAGTTCGCTTCTTTCCGGACTATGCATGGGTAGGTACTTGTAAGTTGGCCAACGGCTATTGACTTCAAATCATGTGGTTATATATTTAGACCGAGCCTAGATTGCGGTCAATGGTTCCAGAAGAGGATGATAGTGATAGCTCGATTGGCCGTTAATGGCGACCTTTAACTTTCTGCAGTTAACATGGTACCCAAGCCGTGTGCCATGTGGTGACGTTGCCCCAAACACCGTCGCTGATGTCCGCCAGAAAGTATAAGCGAGGTCAGAGCTTGATTTGGCAAGTTAACCGATGACCACCTTCGCTCTGCCCATGTTGTCAGCAGCAAGCCACAAAGGGCCTGCTGGTAGCATGGCAAACTATATGGCACATGGAGCATAGAGCAAGCCTTCAACTCATCCCCACTCCCTTTTCCGGGTCAAGACAGCCCAGCCAGGATGGATGTTATTAAATGTCATTAATTACAAAGCACCCTTCCCGCTCTTTGAAGCTGGGGGGGGAGGAGGAGGAGGAAGAGGGGTGGCTGGCTCTCGCTTGATTGGGGAATCAGGACCGACGTTATCAGCCGAAACATGAACGAGACTTACCCCGCTCGGTAAAGTTATGGGCGATATGGTGGTATCTTTTGGGGTCTGCAGACTGTGTGGGCCTTATCTCTGGATGGATGGAAATGGCCCCTGTCGTGCCGTGAGGCTGGCCACCATCGATCCCCTGGCGGCAAATCCCATCCCATACATATTCAATCCGGCCGGTTGACACCTTGGATGCCAAGTCAATCGACCCCCGCCCCTCCCCCCAGCCCAGCAACGCGTCCAGGCCTGCATTGCCTGAGTAAATGCCCTGAGAGGAGAATTCGCTGGCTCAAAGGCCGGCCACCTGCTCAGCACAATATGAGCATCACAGAGGAGAAGAGGGGAAGCGTGGCCTCGCACCGCATCTCCGTGTCGGAAAACCCAGTGACTTCGGTGCTGGGTGCTAATGAGGTTGCCATCTTCGACCATGAGTTGACTGCGGATGAGGAGGCACTCGCGGCTCTGGGCTACAAGTGAGTGTTGGTGTCACTGGATTCAAGAAGACTCTGCTGACCGCGCTGTGTCAGATCCGAGTTCAAGAGAGAGTTTTCGCTGTGGACTTCATTCTGTGTCTCGTTTGCGGTGCTAGGACTGCTGCCCTCTTTCGCATCGACGCTGTGGTATGGCATGGGATATGCTGGAACCCCCGGCATGGCCTGGGGCTGGCCTATTGCCATGCTCTTTATCCAGTGTGTTGCCATGGGCATGGGTATGGGCTGGATTTCCCCCCTTCTCCCCCAATTTGCTCCCTACTGACATTGTACCTTTGCAAGCTGAGCTCTGCTCCTCGATGCCCACATCTGGCGGACTCTACTATGCCGCGGCCGTGCTCGCCCCGAAAGGCTACGGCCCATTCGCTGCCTGGATCACCGGATGGTCGAATTGGTTGACCCAAATTACGGCAGCACCCAGCGTCAACTACTCGCTTGCGTCCATGATTCTTGCCGCTGTTTCCATCAACAAGCCCGAATATGTACCTGAGACATGGCATATCTTCCTCCTGTGCACGCTGCTCATGGTTCTCCACGCTGCCATCTCCTCGATGCCGACGCATTGGATTGCCCTCTTCAACTCATATGGCTCGAGCTTCAACATCGTTGCTCTGGTCATCACCATCATTATAATTCCAGCCTCGACAAACCGACCGGAGCAGGGCCTTCCTCGTTTTGCAAAGTCCTCGACTGTGTGGGGCAGCTTCTACGAGGGAACCGAGTACACGAATGGGATCGCCATCCTCATGTCCTTCATCGCCGTCATTTGGACCATGTCTGGCTACGATGCCCCTTTCCATCTGTCGGAAGAATGTGCTCACGCCAACACTGCCTCTCCTCGTGCCATTGTTCTCACATCTGGCGTCGGCGGTGCCATGGGCTGGTTCCTGCAACTCGTCGTCGCCTACACCGTCATTGACATTGACTCCGTTCTCGAGTCTGATCTCGGACAGCCCTGGGCCGCCTACCTGTTGCAGACGCTTCCCAAGCAGACGGCCCTCGCCGTCCTGGGCATGACCATCGTCTGTGCATTTTCCATGGGCCAGGGATGTATGATTGCGGCTTCGCGAGTCACGTTTGCCTATGCTCGTGACGGCTGCTTCCCCCTCTCGCGATATTGGGCTCAGGTCAACCCGATCACCGACACGCCCGTTAATGCGGTCTGGTTTAACGCCGCGCTCGGCGTACTCCTCACCCTGCTCATGTTTGGCGGTGAGGTGGCCATTGGTGCCATCTTCTCCGTCGGTGCCATTGGCGCATTCGTCGCCTTCACCATTCCCATCACCATCCGAACTTTCTTCGTCGGCAACCGATTCCGCCGTGGCCCATGGCACCTGGGCAAATTTAGCTACCCAATCGGCGTGGCCTCGACCTGCTTCACCACCCTGATGATCCCTATCCTCTGTCTGCCCACTGTCACCGGCAAGGACTTGGAACCCAGCCTGATGAACTGGACCTGCCTGGTCTGGGGCGGACCCATGTTGGCTGTGATGATATGGTGGGTGGTCGATGCGCATAAGTGGTGAGTCCAACCAGGTTCCATGAGGGAGGTGCGTGTGCTAACGAGAATACAGGTTCAAGGGACCGAAGATCAACATTGAGCACGCCATGCTCGGCGCCGACGGTAATGTCATTGAGGGAAAGGAGCAGGACGGGGGCAATCTCTCGCCGCAGGACAGCACGGAGTATGCCAAAAAATCAACTGTGTAGATGTGTTCTACTGTTATAATGAAGATCTTTGTGTGGGGAAGTCATCAGCTGAGTGCACATACCACGAACATATGACTGGATCGATTCTGCTGCATCCCACTCCGTGCCTTGGCCATCCCATGCTTGACTCCTTGACTACGCGTACTCTCAGCCTAGTGTGGTGAGATGGAACATGCTCATCTTATCGATTGGCGGGGGTGGTGGCATCACGCCGGAAGGAGTTTGCGCGGGCGGCGCGTGGGTCGCGCTTTCCAAATTTTTCAAAATTACAAATAGCGGACTCCGTTCAAGTATACTTATTGTGTTGGGAGACTTGTAGATAGAAGTTGCAACTGCCAAAAAGGACATTCTTCTTCGAAACATCTACCCTCTGTCACTATGGCTGCTTCAACAAATGGCACTGCTACCCAGCAAAAGTCGTCCTTCCCCCCCGTATACATTGTTGGGGTGGCAAGGACTCCGGTGGGAATGTTCCTCGGATCGTTGGCGGGGTTGACGGCGATCCAGTTGGGCAGTCACGCCATTAAATGTTGGGGCTCTCCTTCCTTCCTTCCCAATAGAGAGGGAGTATGGGCTAACAAGGGCAACAGCGGCGATTGCGCGTGTGCCCGAGATCAAGCCATCGGATGTTGAAGAGGTCTTCTTTGGCAATGTCCTGTCTGCAAAGTCTGTACTGCCCCTCCTCTCATCTCTCTCTACCGGCTGACATGTTGCAGCCTCGGCCAAAACCCGGCCAGGCAGAGTGCCCTCGGTGCCGGGCTCGATGAGTCGACGGTGTGCACGGCGGTGAACAAGGTCTGCGCATCGGGGGCCAAGGCAATCGTGCTCGGTGCTCAGACTATCATCACAGGCAATGCAGACATTGTTGTCGCGGGCGGCACAGAGTCTATGTCGAATGTGCCACACTACCTGACCAACATCCGATCCGGAGTCAAGTTTGGCAACCAGACCTTGATCGACGGTGTCCTGCGAGACGGGCTGACGGATGCCTACGGCAAGCAAGAGCACATGGGTCTCCAGGGCGAGGAGTGTGCACAGGACCACGGGTTCAGCCGTGAGCAGCAGGATGAATATGCCATCCAGTCGTACGAGCGTGCGCAGGCTGCACAGAAGGCTGGCCTGTTCGACTTTGAGATTGCTCCCGTCGAGCTGCCCGGCGTGCGCGGCAAGCCCGGCACAACGGTTTCGCAGGACGACGAGCCCAAGAACCTGAACAAGGAGAAGCTGAAGCAGATCAAGCCCGCCTTCATCCCAGGCACCGGCACCGTCACGGCCCCCAATGCCTCGCCCCTCTCGGACGGTGCCGCCGCCGTCGTGCTTGTCTCAGAGGCCAAGTTGAAGGAGCTCGGCATCAAGCCACTGGCCAAGATCCTGGGCTGGGGCGATGCCGGCCAGAAGCCCAGCAAGTTTACCACCTCCCCCGCCCTGGCCATCCCCAAGGCCCTCAAGCACGCCGGCGTCAGCATTGGCCAGGTCGATGCCTTTGAAATCAACGAGGCTTTCTCCGTCGTCGCCCTGGCAAACATGAAACTGCTGGGTATCAAGGACGACAAGGTCAACGTGCACGGCGGTGCTGTCGCCATTGGCCATCCCCTCGGTGCCTCTGGAGCCCGAATTGTCACCACGCTGCTTGGTGTCCTGAAGGCCAGGAAGGGCAAGATTGGCGTTGTCGGTATCTGCAATGGCGGCGGCGGCGCCAGTGCATTGGTCATTGAGAGCCTGCTCTCGGAGTGACCACACTTCTTATACCTGTCATCATATTCATTCAGGAGTAATGGCAATGGCGCGCCTCGAATGCGTCTCTTCGTCACTCCTTTGCCAGCGACAAGAAAAGCAGAGAAAGAGTTTCAACCGCGTTCTATTCACAGCTTTCTACCGTATCAGAGAAAGAGTTTCAACCGCATTCTATTCACAGCTTTCTACCGTATCAGAGAAAGAATTTCAACCTCGTCTTATTGACAGATTACTTTTTTGACCATCGTCCCTCTAAAACATCTCTGTAACATGTCGCGATTTTAATCCAAAATCCCACTCTCACGCAGACTAGCCACGAGTTCAGGCTCGAGGATGCGGCGGACATCGACATCCTCGCTCAGGCCTTTGCGGCGACGGGTCTTGAGGACAAAGTCCCGGGCAGCGTGCTGGGGGGAGGCCATCTCGAGGGGCCGCAGACGGATGGACTTGTCGAGCGGATCGCCGGGGACGACCTCCCAGTGGTCAAACAGCATCTGGACCGAGGCCGCGCCCTGGGAGTGCATGCGCAGGTCGGTCTCGAAGCCGAAGCTGTCGATGACGGGGAGCAAGGCCCTGGCAGCGTAGAGGGGCGCACCGGCGACGGGCCCGTCGGCAACGACATGGCCGCGGCGCTTCAGCAGCTCGCGGTACAGCGACTGGATCGAGTCGGCCGGCCCCAGCATGTGCACGCTGTACACGGGCTCCATCAGGCGCGGGCCCGACATGAGGAAGGACGAGTAGACGGCCCGGCGCGCGGTCGGGATGACCTGGCCGCCGCCGCGGTAGATGGGCTCGGCCGCCAGGTCGGCCGCGGTGATGCGGAATTTCGCGTTGCGGATCGGCTCCTCGCACAGCGGGCCCTCGCGCGTCGCCCAGCTGAAGCCCTGCTTGACTGACTCCGACACCGACTTGAGCAGCTTCTTGTCCGTTGTCGACGGCAGTGTGTCGTCCACCAGCACGTTCGGCCCCATCTCGTCTGGCCCAAACGCCCAGATGTTGCGCGCCGCCAGCTTGTCCCAGTCGTACTTGTCCTCGAAGAACTTGGCCACCTGTCGGATTGGTTGCCGGATCGAGACGTGCCCGGCTTCGATGTCGGTTGCGATCCCATCGTCGAGCGGCTCCGCGATCATGGTCAGCTTGTTCTTCTTGTTTGGCGTCAGTGCGTAGCACATGATGGCTGATGTTTCCGTCACCGTCTCGCAGAATCGCGTGACTGGGTCGGAGATCTTGATGTCCATGTCCGCGTACAACGACCGGAGGTCGTGCAGCACACAGTCCATGTACAGCTCGCCTGTTCCCAGGATGATGTGCTCGCCAGACTCTTCCACCTTGGTAGTGGCGAGAGGGTAGGACTTGTTGATCATGCGCAGGCCTGCCAGCATTTTTGGCAGCTCCGACGGGTTGACTGGCTCGACCGCAACCTTGAAGACGGACTCTGTTAGATGTCGAATCGGTCGGAAGATGTACAGGTCCTCGGACAGGTCTTGTGCCACTACCGTTGCAGACTTGGAAATCGAGCCTTCAATGCCTGACAGAAGGACCAAGTTTCCAGCTGGCACGCCCGAAACTGGGATATTGTACCGTGAGCAGGCCAGAGATGTAGCCGAAATGGTGGCATTGGTCGAGTCCTCGTCGTCGTCAAGAGTAAAGCCCTCGCCGAGCACGCGTACCGCCTGGCCTGGATGTACGGTGCCCGACAAGATGCGGCCAAATGCCTCAAACGACTTGGCATCGGCCGACGTGTACAGCTTGGTGATTTCAACTACCAGGGGTCCATCGGAGTCGCATTTGAGCATCGCCTGAGCAAGATTCGAGTCCAAGGGGCCAGTGTAGTATTTCTCCAGCTGGCGTTTGGCGCCGTCAAGTGGAGAGGGTACGTGCTGGACCAGCATGTCGACAAAGCCGCCAGCAGGCCCAAAGAACTGAGCACACACTAGTCTGAGTAGCTCCTGAGCATCGGCCCTGAGTTGAGAAGGCTTGAGGCGAATGCCGAGCTGCTCCAAGATGCCCTCCAGCTCCTCCGGGCTGCGGCTGATGGTTTGGGAGTAGAGCTTGTAGATCGGCTCGAGAACAAAGGTGACAAACGTCCGCTTCGCACCATCCTCGAGTGCCCGTCGTGTGAACTTGCGACTCTCCGGGTTGAAGAAGATATCACCCCAGAGCCGTTTCGCAAACTCTGCACTGTCGACTTTGGCAAACGTCTCGGCGTACATGTGGGCGAAGGATGGCAGAGTGAAGACCCAGCCCATCGAGGCAGAGGCAAACGCCACATTGCCCTTCTCGGGCGACAGCCGTCTGCTCTCGCCTTTGCCAGGGATGGTATTCTCAATGATGGTGTTGACCTCCTCAACCACATGCTTCAGCTTGAAATACGCGTCCACCGGCGGTAGTTTCAGCTCCAAAATCAGGCGATCCATTTTGTTGATGACCAAGACCAGAGGCAAATCGTCGAGAACGGCGTGCTTGATAATGCTCTCAGCATTGATCTGAACGCCCTCGACCACATCGACGACCAAGACGACGCCATCCACCAGCCTCATGCTGCAGGCGACCTCATCGACAAAGTTGACATGGCCCGGCGTATCAATCACATTCAGCAGCTGGCTCTTTCCTCGAGACGCCTGCATCAACAAGGATATTGGCGCGCTCTTGATGCTCAGCCCGCGCTCGCGCTCAAGAAGGTGCGTGTCGGTGTATCTCAGCTGGTCGTCGCGCTTCTTGCCCTGTCGCTTGTCCAGGCGCTGCTGCAGGTCATGTGTCTGCATGACGAGCATGTCGACAAATGCAGTCTTGCCGTGGTGCAAGTGCCCGGCGATCGCAATATTGCGTATACTCTCTGGAAAGCTCAACAAATCTGTCATGAATTCCCTCGAGTAGTGCACCGGCGGCAGGTCGACTTCTTGCACCTGAAACTTCTTCTGCGTGACGGGGGCAATGATAGGCTGCGTCAGAGGCTGTGCGTCCTCGTCCTGGACCATCGTCTCGACATCTTCGCCGTAAACCTGGGAAGCCGTGGGGTAATACTGTTTGTCTTCGTGCAGGATCACCGCGTTCGACGGCGCTTGTTCGTCGACATCCATCGACCCATGGTCTGCAGGCCTGGCGCCGGTGGGGGCATCGTCAGGATCCGAGTCCTCGTCGTAGACGTATCTGTGGCCTGCGTCTCCTTCCTGAAGGCCGTCGTCCTCCTCCTCTGAAACTGCCTCGCCGATGAAATTGCCGAACCTGGAAAGTAGTGAGCCATCTGTGCAGCGACACCAGCAAGGAGATACGAAGCACTCACTCGTCGTAGAGGTCATCCATGGCTACTTGTTGCCTGGTTTTGCGACGCCTGTCTAGAGTATCGCAGGTGGAAACTTTTGATCGACTTGGCACAATTTTTGGCTCTGGAAAGACAAATTAAGCTTGTATTTAAGGTTAAGATAAGTCTGCAGGGGATGTTGCGACTACACGTGATAATGAGTAACACATATGGTCTAGTGTGATTTCTCCAGTACACGTGTACTAAGAATTTGCAGCTGCACAATAGTTTCTCTCTTGCCAAACAGTTTTGATTGGTGGAGACACAATTGTAAAAGTGGAGAATTGAATTGAGTTGAAACTATCTATAAATGCTGTGTTTTCTACAGGATTATATCTCTTCTAGTCCACATGCAATTGTTATCTGGCAGCTGAGGTGTTTATGTCAACAGTGAGGCATTTTACACATGTTGTCACTGTATACATCACTGTCTTGGAGGAGGCGCATTGTATATATACAAGTTTGCGTATGGCCTTGTTGCACTGTGGCAGCATGGCGAGGAGCAGAGATTTTCTGTTAGTTCAGACTAGTGTGTGGCTAACCAGATATGGATAGCTTTTGTTGCAGTAACAATTTAGTCACAATTTGAGAGTCACGTGATGTTGGATCACGTAATCAGGAGGAAATTGGCGGATGCCACTCTTGACATCTCTCTTCAAGTATGGAATCGTTATCGCGTTGGCACAGCTTAAATGGCGACGCAACACTATCAAATCTTCTCTCTCTCTCTCCCCCACTGTCGGGAGCACCTAATATTGACACCAATTACGTCCCAAAGGCAGAACTATGAAAAATGACAGAATGCCTCGAGGACCCACAATGAGAAGGCTCCCAGAGGCCCACTGACACTAGGACAAAATAGGTGTAGCGGATTGCTGGTGCGCCCTTCCGGCTCTTTCGCCCCTTAGATAGTAACAATCAAGTCACAATACACAACACAACCATCCCTGGCGGTGCCCAAGGGTCCGTCTGCCAAAAATTTCCCATACCAAAGACCGAACATGCTACGCCTGTTCTGGCCTAGTTAGTACTCTCCCAGCACTCCAGAATGAAGACCAAAAGGCACTACTCTTTGGCCTTTTTGAGGGCTGTGGCATCTATCCACAACTATTGCCAGTAAAGGTTGATCATCTCCCTCAAACGTGAAACATCAAACAATTTCTGTGGGCACCTGCAGCGGCAGTATGCACCCGCTGAGCAAACACGGAACGGTGCTTGATGACCAACTAGTTCAACGAGGCGAAGCAAAAGCTGAGAGGCCCCTTGCAGGACATTGCCTGTTCCCTGGCTCCAAGCCAATTTTGATAGGCCTCATGTCTTGTTACAGAAGGTGCAGTGCCTATACTATATGATTGTGCTATTCATAGTATACAACATCATGCAGTCTTGATTCAGTTGGTTACCTCACATACCACTCTGTGTTGCCAGTTATTGTGGAATGGTATGGCTGACGACGACACAGAGCTTCAAGTCCAAGCCTCAATCTCGGATAAACACAGCAAGGAATGTGGGCATCCTGTTTGCTCTCCTCCTGTGGTGGGGTTCTGAATGTCTTCATTGACCTCTCACCGTGTTTAGTTACTCCATGGCTTACCAACATGAAGGAAAGGCTGACTCAAGAGATTCAGACAGCTTATAGATAGCCCAGATCCCGGGCCTTCTGATCTGGATTTATATTACAGCACTCAAGTATCGGAACCCCTGGCTAGTGTCCCAATACGGTCCACAGCTTCCTCTTTCAACCACTACCTTTCAACCAACCTTACCTTTCAATCACTTTCCTTTTCAACGACCCTTACCCTTGAGCCTACGACAACATCCTAGCTCAGCAGGTGATGGGACAAGACCAAGTCGACCACTGCGGGCATGTCGCTTCCAACATGGCGGCGTCCTTCTGCCGCTCCGACCCCGCCTCCAACCTCCGTCATTCTTCTGTCCTGCCCCAGACCCGCCACCTGAGATTCCCCATATTTTGTGGAGAATATGCGCTCTCCCCCTTACTGGCGTTCCAAGGCATGACACTGAAGGACTGGAATTATCGGAGCGAAAGAGGCCAGACGTTTATGAACCAAGAGGTCATAGCAGATGGTTTGATTGGCTCTGGACTTTTAACAAGGAAAATTATAGCCGAGAACAATACATCATCTGAAGCAAAGTGGGAAGCGGGTAAGAGCGAATGCAGAACCAAGCATTCTGCTCCAAACTTTGTGAAGGCCAACATCAACCTCGCACACGAGCTGATGGAGACATTCCTAGGCGCAAGCATTGCAATCCTAACGGGCTACAGCGCCCAATACTGCCTCTTTCTCCAGATCAACTTCTATCATTACTTTTCACAAGATTCTACTCCTTCGGACAAAGTCGCCCGATGAAATGGCAATATATTCACCTCTTTCGCCTGCTCCGGCCGCGCCCCCAGCTGTGACTGCACACCCAGCTTGATTTCTCGGCGAAATGGACTTCAGAAATACTCTCCAGTAACAGTCATCAATGGAGACGACCACCAGTACAACAAGTTCTTGCATATACATATAATGGCCGTTGCCGATGTGGTTCTATCATAGGAGGTGGACACGATTCAACCTATACAAGCCAACGAAACCGAAACTTCATATTCCGCGCAAGCAGCGTCGATCCCATCACACAGAACAGAATCCTATGTCGATTTTGGCTGGGGATTGGAGTACCATGGAAGCGGAAGTGGAATTCTAAATGTCAGGTTAGCCCTGTTCTACCGAAGCAGTTGCAGAACCTGTGGTGCCTAAATATCCCAGGACTGAATGGTCAAAACAACATGCTGCGGGGGGAACAAAGTATATGAGGCCAGAGTAGATGGTCTGCTGAGGCCCAAAAGCTCGCAGACTCAGACTCAAGCGTTGGTGGAGGTAAAGCCATACCCTTGCCGAGACACAACAAGAATGCAAGAAGCTGCCCAAATGGCAGCATGAATCCTCCCTTGAGCGGTATCAAGAAGACTAAAGCGTTGGTGGAGGTAAAGCCATACCCTCGCCGAGACACAACAAGAATGCAAGAAGCTGCACAAATGGCAGCATGAATCCTCCTGTCAGCGGTATCAAGACTAAAGCATTGGTGGAGGTGAAACCTTGTCTTGGCCGAGATAACACGCGGATGCAAGAAGCTGCACAAATGGCAGCATGAATCCTCCCGTCAGCGGTATCAAGAAGACTAAAGCGAGCCGAAATTACAGTCTCGATGACATGCGATACACCCATGCGCGCGGTACCTTTTCTCTCGACTTGCGCTCGACGAAGGACAAAAGGCAAAAAACCCTGTCCTTGTCGAAGGGTGTGGTACAACTTTGCCAGCCGTCGATTTGGACCACGGATTAATTACGCACTCTCCATGCGTGCGATGAAGGATCAAGAAACATGCCAGAATATCTGACATGCCGCACCTCGCGGGGTCACTGACAGGAGGTTTGAAGAAAGGAAGCAAAGTTAAGGAGAAAGATCTGGCCTCCACTATTCAGCAATGGTATAATGATGTCTTAGAGTGGGATCTACATCTGTGCTACTAGCATACACAGCTGCTGGTCACTACCCTAGGCATAAAGATAAAGAGCCAGCAAGATAACCAGCTGGATGCTCCCGTCAGCCGCAAAACGATAAGATGGCAGCTGCTCTGGAGGCATATGTCATGAATGACACACACACATATATATATATATTGGAACACCACCTGAATAACAGCCATAGAGCTGCCTTTGGTTAAACACTCAAGCACTAATGCCACTGCTGCCTCGGATGAAATACTTTTCGGGCCAAGTGTGTCAATCTTAGCATTCTCAAACATAAGCCCAAGCAACTTGACACCCAATCCTGGGGGTTTACAATCCTGGGGAGGTCCCCAGCACCGTCGTCTAACGAGATTTCTGACATGCTCTGCAATGGACTATCCTCCTTCAACTCGAATATTGCCTTGGTGCACATCCGCCGAAAATGAGGAGAACTTACAAGTCTCACGCCTGTACTATGCCTGCCTATGCTTGTTGGTTTGTTCAAATACATTCCACAAACTGGACAAGTCGGATATGTGGTCAAAGTGTCAGACAGCTTTTGTGCATGAATTCTACCAGGAACAAGATTGGGGTGTGGTGAGAAGAGCCATCTCTCTTGGTAGGCTTATTGAGAGGCTTAACTAGAACTAGCTGATTTCCTAGGCTAATTATCAGGATAAGTGTATATATCCTTCAAACTGGACAAAGTTGAAATTCCCATCTCTAGACTTCCTTGAGGCAGAGCTAGAAAAAGGATGAAAAGCTCTGTAAAGAAATTGATGCAGTTACAGGCCTTGCTCAGCAACTGAAGGAAAACTACTTTCGAGCAAATTACGAGTTCTGTGCTCGTAGCCAACATGGCACTGGATTTTGTTATTACCCCAAGAAAGAGGCGAAGAGAGTCTGTGGATCTGGCACCTATCCGTGGTAAGTTTGGCTGAGGTTAACCTGAGCCTGCCTGACTGAAGACAACGGCATCCAGGACGGCATTGTTGCCAAAGTCATGAGTGAAGATAACAAAGACAGCAAAGGGGGGAGAAAGAAGGCGAGAGAGGGAGAGATTACTATGCTCATCAACGACCAGCTTGAGCTGTACAGCACACAGACTGTGATACTGAACAAGAGTGCTATGAATTTGGATTCAGTTCTCTTTTTGAAGCCTGGTAGTAAGAACTGCTCAACTAGATACAAATGCCACTTGTATATTAGCAAGTTCCTGCATGAGTCTTTCATCTTGATGCTTTCAACTGCCCTCGGCGACTCGCATGACGAGGCTTTTCAGGCCCAACTTGTCAAAAGCCTGCATACCCAGACCTCTGGCCCTGCCGACCAAGGCACTCACGATGCCATTGCCACTTCCGCCGAGCTGGTAGGCATAGTTGAGCAAGTCGACGCCACCGGCCATGACGAGGCCTTTGCTGAAGCGATCGCTGCTGTATCGCTCCAAGGCCATGTAGTTGCCAATGTCGACGCCGTGTTCGACATTGTACTCTATGCATTTGGCGAGAGACTGTGCATCAGAAATACCAATGTTCAGTCCCTGACCGGCGAGCGGGTGCATGGTGTGGGCTGCGTCACCGATGAGGGCGATACGGGGGTTGGTGAGAGAGGCGGCGTGGCGGAAGCGGAGTGGGAACGAGGCTACTGATCCTTGCTGGACACTCGTGATTGTCGGGGGAGGAGAGGTGATGCGTGGCTGGGCGGTGTGTTGCAGGCGCCAGCTGAGTTCGTCTGCATACCAGGATGGGTCTGTGTCTGCTGGCTGTGAGAGAAGGTATTGGATGTCGACTTGCTCCAGGCGGAGCGCAGCGTTGAGAATGTGTACCAGCGACTCAAGGGGAAGAGACTTGAGTTTCGCGGCCGTGGCTGGTGTGGTCGACCAGACCAGGGAGGCGTGGTTGTTGGGCAGTGGGAGAATGGCAATAGGACCTCCTAGGAAAGAGGCAGGCAGAAAACGCTGAAAGGCGGTCGCATGGTTCTCGGCGTCAGAATAGGGAGAGTAGTCATCCTCCCTGGGCTCGAGCTTCAGGGTGGCCACGACGCCATGTCGGCCGTAGTCCCAGCCATCGGAGGCGATGTTGGCGAATGCACGAACCGGCGAATTGAAGCCATCAGCACCAACAAGCAGCCGGGCTGTGATCTGGCTCGGTGAGGAGGTCGATGGCAGTGTAGGGGCGAGATTGATTACTGGCCATGTGGACAAGTCCAGTCCGTCAGCCTTGTCTTGGCCGTTTCCGATCGAGGAGACCTTGGTGTTGGATAGCAGGGATTGCTGGGCCCCAAGCTCGTTGATTCGGCGCAGCAAGCCTCTGGACAGGTTTGCAATCTCAGTCATTGTCGCCACCGTTCGAGGCGGCGCATTGTATTTCTGGGTTTCGGCTGTCCAGTCGAATTGGATTGCGGCATCATTGGCAGCGTCATATACTTGCATCTCATCATACGGCTGAACTCTGGCCTGGTCAACATGCTGCCAGGCGCCGATTGAGTCAAGGAAGTTGACCGAGGCTGGGGTCAAGCTGATGGCACGATTCGAGTACTTGTCTGGAGGGAGACTCCATTGGCCCTGTTTGTCGAGGTCCTGGGTCTCGATCAAGGCCGTTTTTAAATGTGCTGTTGCAGGAGACGATCCTTGAGGGATGGTCAGTATGAGGCCGCAGAAGCAGGGGGCCATCCCATCCACAAGACCTACTTAGAGCCGTGAGGAATGCGAGGCCAGCCGGGCCTCCGCCAACCGTGACCACGTCATAGATCTGAGGAGTCGACGAGGCAAACCGGCGCTGGACCTGTCTGCAAGAGCGGCACACGAAGCCGCGTGCACGAGCGCCGGCTAAGGATGCCATCACTCAAAGAACTGGTGCTGCCGTCGATCGAGGTGACATCGAATCCGTGAAGCCGAGATGATTTGCTCCTTCCATTTGGGAAACAAAAGTGGTGGTCCTCAAGCAGTTTAGCGTATTTTAATTACAAACGGGCCGTATCACTTCGTATTGCTTGATGACTCACGACAGCACCAGGCACAGCCCGCTTTAGCGCCGATAGCCTGCGATGATGCAGTCGAGCATCGGCAAAAGGCCCATGATGATCCAGCCATCCATCTCCTCTTGTAAGGCAATGTCTGCAACCACATGAGATCTCCAGACATCATCGGCGCTAACTGTGACATGAATTGTACAGACAAATTGCCGCTAAACCAAGTCAGTCAGTAGCGCTACACATCTAACCCCTCCAATTGGCCGATTTCTATTAATAGTGTACGCTATTTATAAGTAGTCAGTACCAGATAAAGACGGAAATGGAATGGCTAGAGTACAGCCTCCTGGTCAGGGAGTGACTGGTTAACTTTTTCATGTGTATCATCTGTATCAACACAACAACATCACTGATTATTTATGTATCCCCCCTGCTTCGGCCAGCAAGATGGCCGCAGCGAGGCTACTCGAAAATAAACCCGACGAACCCCAATACTTGCCACCTTTTTTTTTGGGCCTTTGGCTACTTGCCGCGCGCCTTGTTGGGACTTTGGCACTGGCCCTTTTTTGCTCCATCTAGCCTTGAAGACATGGTTGTCAAATAGATTCGCCCTTGTCGATTCGGTATGAAACTCCAGCGGTGTCACCGAGTGTGGCAGGGTTGGTAGTAGTTTTAACCCAGCCTCGCGGTCGACCTCGAGTCGACCTTGATGGAATGTAGAAGATAGACAAGGGGATATTGATTGATATAAAAACAATCATGGTGAGCCAGCCCACCCTTTCATTCAAGACAGGATCCATCCATCCATTACCATCCATCCATCGATTACCATCCATCGATTACCATCCATCCATCTACCTCTGACCTGCCGAAATTGCTTTTGAACAGGGTAAGCTAAATCCTCGAATATATTATATACCCCCGAACAAAAAAAAGAATCATTGACTGAGTGGCGGCGGCTGCGCTTTCAGGAACAAACTCTTTTCAATCCTTCAACCAACCGACGCGATCATGTGCTGGCAAGACTGGAGAAAGTACTCGTGCGGCTGCCTGGCCGAGGACGAGTTCCGGCAGTGTCGCTCACGCAGCGGGACCAACGTCAAGTGCAATCGCCTTCAAACAGGCGAGATCAAGAAGTCGTACCATATGTGCAAGAGCCACATGGTCAAGCCAGGCGCGGAGGAGATGCGCCGGGTTGGCCACAACAATCACAACAACAACAAGCACCACATCCACCACAACTGTCGCGCCGTGGTGGTATCTCACCGTCGGCGTTGAAGAGAAGAGATCGCGAGTCGTTTTGCAGGGAATACAGGCAGACAGACCGACAGACCGACAGGCAGACGACAGACGACAGACGACAGGGCAAATTGTTGGGCAAGGCTTCTTATGTTGGCTGAACTGTGGAGAGGCTCGTCTTGACAATCGCCCTCAGTGGCTCGTGTATATATAGCATTTATGTTCTGTGAGCAATATATCAGTGTCTTTTTGCATGTCCATCACTCACTTGTCAGTCTCCTTGAAGCTAAGAGGCACGATTTTCGCCTTCTTCAGCCACATGCTTGGAATCAACCACTCGACCATCCTCCCGCAGGTGAAGCCTGAAGTCAGCAGCAAGGAATTGACGGTGATGTCGTGACTTGGAGCGATTGCGACAAGCGTAGCAACAGAAGCCCCAATGAGCTCTCCCACTCTCAATGTCCAGGTAGGGTATCTCAGTAACGGCCATATACCTCTTGGGATCAAACGAAAATGGCTGCGGAGCCATACCACGAAGCCTCTGTCTTCGACGGGGAGCCGCGGCAGCGGCCCCAAGCTCTTCAGCCGTGGCCGAGTCAATCAGGAACCGCCGCCTACGGAACTTGTCTCTCAGGACTGGGTAGCTACCAGGCACGCTCATCAACGACTCGTGCGGCCAGTTCTGCGCCACAGGCAGACCACACCTAGCCCGAGCTGTCGACAACACAGTCGGTAGGTAGCTGCTGTAACCGGTGAAGCAGTCGAAGCAGACACGTGTCATAAACGCCTTATGCCAAGAGCCCCTGAACGCCTTGTGCCAAGACCACACGAGATGGAGAACGTCAACGGAGGAAAAATACATATGTACCGCGCAGCGGAGGAGCAAGGTGGTCTTCTAAGTTCTTGAGTCTTGTACGGCAGCCGCCATAGAGAATTCCAAAACCAATTGATTCCATTTACGATTGTTCTTGCCTTCCTTCTAGGAAGCCTCTAACATGTCGAGTCTGCCCAGCTTATATTGGCCTCGTCTTGCCCCATCGGTAGCGGCTCAGCGGGCAATGCTTGTCCAGCTCCTGATCACTGAGCACTAAATCTCGCTGCCCTGGCATTGGATACCAAATGTGTTCCTGCTTCTCCGCCGTTAGGGGGCTGGCGTCGTCGTCTTCTCGTTCTGGGCCCATGAGTAAAGGTGTCACAGTGCGAGTGCTCTTCACGGAGGAGGAGTGGAGGGAGTGATAATTGGGTTGATCGCTATGTAGAACTACGTCGCTTGAACAACGATTCCACACTTAAGGAGGGAGGAATAGTTGTACGGGTCTCCCTCCTACTATTAGTATGGGAGGCCCGACGCCATACCATAAAGGTGTATGCCTTGTCACGTGTGTCATATCGGTGACAAAAGGCTGACGGGGGTCGAGGCAGATGATACCAGTTATGTGATCGAGAGGATTCCGAGTTATCCAAATAGGCGCAGCTGCAGCGGAACGCGCTGGTGGCACAAGTTATGGCTTGACAGGTCTGTGTGAAGTGAACGGACTCTGTTGGAATCAACATCAGCGTGGTGTTGGGAAAGAGCCGAGCTGGTCAGGTGTCCAACCAAGAGCGCGAATGAGCACATTGAGGCGTGCCCATCAGTGGCATGCTAGACTTTGCTTCCACCAAAGACTAATATCAGCTCAAAACTTGTTACTCAGGAGCCGGAGCTCCGTTTGTCGCCAGCCTCGTAGGGAGAAGGGTCAAAGCAATATTACCAAAGCAGGTTAGCGTGAAGTTGCTGTCTGGATTGGGTATAGTGTCTTATAAACCCGCACTTGCCAGGATCGCTAAGAGGTTGTTAAGATTGCTAAGAGGTTGAGATTGCTAAGAGGTTGAGATTGCTAAGAGGTTGAGATTGCTAAGAGGTTGAGATTGCTAAGAGGTTGAGATTGCTAAGAGGTTGAGATTGCTAAGAGGTTGAGATTGCTAAGAGGTTGAGATTGCTAAGAGGTTGAGATTGCTCAGATTGCTAAGAGGTTGCATAACATCAAGTGGAGTCATTATGAGCCAGAAGAGAATATATCAGTCTCTAGCTGGAGAAAGCTGTCTCATCTCAGAGCCTTGGTCAGGCCAACCCTGCGTACGGTAAGGATGCCTGACTTGGTGTCCCCAGCATATAGGGCCTGGCCTGCAGAGCCGATGGTATAAAGTCTGTGCCCGAGAAAGATGGCTAGACAGCGAGGGGGGGTAAGGGCGGTATCTATACAGGCTATTCCATAGAAGGGTATCTCGACGTACATTTTGAACCAGACAAACCCCTGGATCAGGCGTCTTGCAACCTGGATCAGGCGTCTTGCAACCTGGATCAGGCGTCTTGCACACCTCGATCAGGCTTCTTGCACACCTGGCCCTTCAGAATCTGGGCCTGCGAGCCCGGAGACGTCACTAAAGGTGGTGGCAGAGGCTGGCTGGTTGGTATTCTGGTTGTGGTTGGCAATCAGACCGGAATCGGTCGTAGTGTTAAGCTCGTCATCGACATCAAGTTGGAGGAGGAAGGTCTCCCAGAGCTCGATGAGCTGGAGGGGCTAGTTAGCAGCAGACCAACAGTGGGCAAAGGGCAAGTAACGAACCTCTTTCTGGGCCTCGACGGCGCCTTCCAAAAAGGTCTCGACGCCGCTCTTGAAATCCTCCACCTTTTCACGCTCAAAGCGATCTAGCTCAGTGCGCATCAGCTTGCCCATGTCCTCAAACAGCAGCCTGGCCTGATGTGCTTTCTTCTCTGCATCGCTGACGCCGGCATTGACCTCGTTCAGCTTGTCTTGCTGGCTCTTGCCCTGTTTTAACAACTTTTCCTGCCCACTCCGGCGTTTCTGCAGCTCAGACTCGGCTGCGTGCCACGAGTGGAATGCCTTCTGCCGCTGCCTAAAGGCCGTCTTGACGCTGCCGATGAGCCGGATGTATTCGTCCACGGTGATCCCTAGGGTGAGCATGTCCTGTTGCGCTTGGCGCTCGTACAGCTCCTTGATCCGAACCTGTACATCAGACAGACCTTGCACTGGGCCCGAAAAGTCGGGAGAGAGCTCGACTCTGGCCAGATTGCCAAGACTGGCAGCGAATTCGCCCGCAGCTTCGGCCAGCGACTTCCTCTGGGCCATGACGGTTTCAAGGGCTTTGAGCAGCGCCTTCAGCTGGTTCTCGAGAGCGTCCAGGTAGATCTTGCGATCATGGAACCAGTCATCGTGCTCGACGAATTTGCCCGTGCTGGTCCCACCCACATTGATGCCAATAGCACTGAATACACCGCCTCCTTTGGCCTGGCCCAGGTCCGGCTCGCGGTTTTCTTTGTTCTTGATGTCGATGTTGAACGAGTCGGATTCCAGGAAGATCTTGAGGTCGGCGTCGTGCTGAAGAACCGGGTGCGCGGCAATCTTGTTGAGCATGCGCTCCAGAGCCTGGCGGCGTGACTCAACAAAGTCGGTCTCGAAGCGGCCAACTGCCTGTTTCTCCGGCGGGGGCGGGACCACGACGCCAGGGTTGTTGTTGTGGAGGGAGGTGTACAGCCAGAGAAAGTCGCGGTACCGCCGCGAGACGGCAAACTCAGGGCTCCTGTATGCTTTGGACGTCGTGCGCGTGTGGACCTGGTAGACAATGTGACTGGTGGCCAAGTCGCCCACCTTGTGGGGGTCGCCCACAGAGATGTGGAAGGTTGGCTTGGCAGCTTGCTCCAGACTCAAGCTGGGCTGGGTATGGCGTGCACTAGAGCCGGGTGGCAGTTGCACAGGCGGAGGCCCTCGTGTAGAGGCCGAACCGAGCGCCCCTGCATCGCCATCTTCTGCTATCGACGCTGGTGGCGAGCTCTTGCTTTCCTTGCGCGGCGGAGTGGGTGCCTGCGACTCGGCTGAGACTGGAGGAGGCGGCGGCGGCGAGTCTGTGCCGAGAGGCCCGAGCGGGTCGGCCGCATCGTCCACGCTCTCGAGGCTGGTTGGCTGGACGGTGACCTTGCGGATGGGCAGCTTCCGGCCAGTTGCTGTGCGAACCGTGTTGCCGGCGGTGGCAGCAACAGCCGGGGACTTGGAAGAGTCTGGCGGCCTATTAGCTGAAGTCAACCAGACAGCAAATGCAAAGCGCCATACCCGCAGGAGCGTCGTTGGTGTCTGCCTGGCCTTTGGACGGCACGTCTGATGGTCGGCAATTAGTAGTGTTCTAGTGTTCTAGCTCGAAACAGAGCAAGGCGAGGAGAGACATACCATCCCACGGCGAGCGGATGTCCATTGCTGTCAGCTGTCGAGGCGAAGCGCAGGCAAGAGGCCACACAGTATTCAGACCACTCCACAAACGTCCGTCGTCGCTGGGATGATGACGCTTTGCACGTGACTAGGCCAAGCCATGGCGCCGAGAATTTTAGGCGCCAAGATTACCCGCCGTGACAAAGATACGGTATTTCGATTACAGTGGCGGAATGAACCTCGGCTCGGCAAGATCGACAACTACTCAGCATCTTGCCCGCCTGCGACACACTCGCACTCATCAAGCATGTCGTTTCTCGGTGGCCCGGAGTGCTCGACGGCGGGCAATCCGCTGACGCAGTTTACCAAACATGTACAGAACGACACCAGCCTCCAGCGAGACCGGCTGGTGGGCCGCGCACCTGGCGGCGTTGACGAGGCCTTCCGGACGCGCGGGCCCTCGAATGGCTCTGAGCAGGTAAGCGGCGGGCGTGCAGTCTGATGGCAGTGTTGTGTAACGGGCGCACAGTCCGACCACAATGATCTGCCTGTTTCTTTGCAATGTCCACGATCTGGTTGGCCGATGCTGTGTGACACCCGAATGCTGACCAATCCAGGCCATGACAGAGTTTATGCAGCAACAAGGCCCGCAGCCATTTGCCATGGACCAGATCCGCCACGAGCTCCCCAATGTACAGCAGCTCACGCGCAGAACGCCCTCCCCCGGCGCCTGGTCGGCCGAGTTCGACCCCGGCCAACAGGCCAGCATGGAGGCCGCCTTCGCCTCGTCGCGGCTGAACCAACAGCAGAGAATGAACACCAACGCCTTCAACCCGCAGGAATACGCCCGATTCCAGCACGCACCGCCCCAGCAGGCTGCTCAACTGGCGTCGCCCTCGGTGGCACAGACCGCGTGGCAACCGTCGTTCCAGTCGTCCATGGGCTACGGCAGCAGTATGGGCCTGGGCTATGGCGGCATGGCATACGGCGGCATGGCGATGAACCAGCTCCAGCAGCCAGATATGAGCATGTCCAAGGGCAAGGGCAAACTGGTCGAGCTGGACGACCAGCACTGGGAAGAGCAGTTCAAGGAGCTGGAGCAGGACAGTCTGTCCGAACAGGCCAACCAGGCCATGGAGAAAGAGCTGGACGAGGTTGACAGGTTAGTAGAGTCCGAAACCGACCATTTTGGGGACTTGGAGAGCATTTGGCGAGGAATTCAAGCTGAGCGCGCGGACAGGCAACTGACCGAAGACGCCAACCTCTTCTCGGAAGACGACGTATCGGCGTGGGAAAACTTCGACGCCAACATGGGCCTGCACACGCACGCCTTTGAGCGCGAGCCGGTGCTGGGCGAGTACATGTTTGAGCAGAACAACCCCTTCCTCGAGACGAGCAATAGCGACAAGTCGGCTTTTGAGCAAGGTATGGAGCTGATCAAGACACACGGCAATCTATCTCTGGCCGCGCTGGCCTTTGAAGCCGCAGTGCAGCAGAACCCCAAGCACGTCGAGGCCTGGACCATGCTTGGCTCTGCCCAGGCCCAGAACGAGAAGGAATCGCCGGCCATTCGCGCGCTGGAAACGGCCATCTCACTCGATCCTAACAATCTAGATGCTCTAATGGGCCTGGCTGTGTCGTACACGAACGAGGGCTACGAGACGACCGCGTACCGCACGCTAGAGCGATGGCTGAGCGTCAAGTATCCGCACATCCACCCGCCCGAGCTGGTATCCGAGGCCGGAGACGTGGGCTTCACGGAGCAGGCCCTGCTACACGACAAGGTGACCAACCTGTTCATCAAGGCAGCCCAGCTATCGCCGTCGGGCGAGCAGATGGACCCGGACGTCCAGGTCGGCCTCGGCGTGCTGTTCTACGGCGACGACGACTTTGAAAAGGCAGTCGACTGCTTCAACGCCGCCCTGGCCTCGCACGAGACCGGGCTGACCAACCGCGAGAGCCAGATCCATCTGCTGTGGAACCGGCTGGGTGCGACGCTGGCCAACTCGGGCCGGTCCGAGGATGCGATCACGGCGTACTGCAAGGCGCTGGAGCACAACCCCAACTTTGTGCGCGCCCGCTACAACCTGGGCGTGTCCTGCATCAACATTGGCTGCTACCCCGAAGCGGCCGGCCACCTGCTGGGTGCGCTGAACCTGCACCGCATCGTCGGCGACGCCGGCCTGGACAAGGCCCGAGAGATCCTGGGCGGCGACGGCACCGCCAACGACGTGTCTGATGACGAGCTGGCGCGCATGATCCAGCATAACGAGAGCACGAACCTGTACGATACGCTACGGCGAGCATTCAGCGGCATGGGACGCCGCGATCTGGTCGACAAGGTCGGCCCCGGCATGAACTTGGACCAGTTCCGCAGCGAGTTTGATTTCTAGACTAGAACGGGGGTAGAGCAAGGCTGCTGCAGGCGTAGATACGATCCAAAAGAGATTTGATATTTGATATTTGAGATTTGAGATTTGATATTCCTCTGGCAGTGCATAACGACCAAGTAATAAGAGAGGCAGCGATTCCGGTAATTTACATTGGTAGCTCATTTGGCCAATCAGTTTCATGTTAACTTACGCCTAGTACTGATAGAGAAGCCAGCGTGTATTGATACCTGGAATTCGTGCAAGATCGTAGACTCAGTGCCCTGTCACTGGTCTCATCAATCTTTGATCGTTGCTCAGACGGGTTTTATATCATCTTATATTTCGTAGCTCGCAGGACGTCGGAGGCTCGCCTAGGTGAACTGAATGAGAAAAGGGTGATCGTAGCAATCAGCCTGACCGTGAGAATCGTCTCGCAAGCTAGTCGTTCATTAGCAAAGTCGGACCATGTCGACAAGGAGATGGTGGCAGCAGGCAGACTGCCACGAGTCTGAATGTGATCAATCCGATCAGCATCAATAATGCGAGCGGCCGTTGGCGTACCGTCACCCAATCTATTCTGAGCTGGACTTACTCAAAAGGTGGTGTGTTGCCTTCTTGATGCGCGAGCTCCGCCATGTGTCAGTTTGTCCAATCCGTTCTGACGATGACGTTAACAGTCTCTGGGGCTAGAGACGAGAGAAGATGCCAATCAAGTATACCACTAACTGTTCAGCCTTTCTTTGCCTTCTGGCGTTTAGTCTTGGCTTGTTGTCTCTTTGATATGCCCTGAGGTTTTGCAGAGCTTGCAGTTGCTGCAGAGTTGGCTGCAGCCTTGCGCCCAGGCCTTTGTCGGAGGACACGTCTGGAGAGGTTCGCAGAAGATGTCACCATTGGCTCCTCAGCTATGCTAGGGACATGCGGTTGTGTCCGCCGGCTTCGGCGGGAAGTTCCACCGACAGGCCAAGGTTGAGGTTCTGCTGCATCGGCAGCGATGTTTGGTCGTCGGCGATGCCCCATTCGCTTGTTCCCAGCAAGCGTAGAAGCTTTCGATGAGTCAACTAGGCAAGGAGATTCGTTCCCTGCCGGCTGATCCACTTGCTCTATGCCATCAGTCAAGGTATTGTTCAAGGTGCTTTGCTCGGCTGGGTCTTGTGTCAGCTGCTTCCTCTTGTCCGCATCCTCCCGCAGACGGATGAAGGATCTGTGCCACTGGGAGTCGTAGAGTTGTAGTAGAGTCTTCAGGTGCCGCAGTCGATAACGCAGCACCCTTTCACTTTCAGATTCCTCGTCACCAGTCAAAAATATCGACAACTTGTCTGTCACTTGAAGATAGTCTTCCTCCTGCCGCTGGTATTCCAAAGCTCGTTGATCAGTCTCAGTCCAGGTTGATGGATATCCTTCTGCTGAAGTATCCCTCGAACCGTCTTCTGCTGTGCGAAGCGCCGCAAGTCTAATTATCTCCTGCTCGTACTCTTCGCACATGCCCCAACCACGCAACGCAAGATTGCCAAGTGCTGCGCGTTCCTGCTTGAATTCTTCTTCGCGGGCTCTTCGCGTCGGTTCATCGCCCCAAGTTAGAGAACGCAAGTATTCGCTCTCTTGGTCTCTCTGTGCCCGTTCTTCTTCTGTTTCGGGCTTCCGATAGACTGCGGAGTGATATTGAAGCGCCTCAGAGGAGGTGCTGGCTATGGATGGCGATGCAGGGCGGGAGATGGGCTCTTCGGCGGGCCTGTCCAGAATCGCGTTGAGTTTGCCCTCTAATACATTCACGTCTAAATCCATCAGTGGTTGACTGCGGCAGAAGAGAAGATGATTGCCAACGTCACCGTCGATTGTGATGAAAGATATTTAGGCAACTTTGACGAGACATATCAAAAGATTACACGTGTATCTTGTCGCGCTAACAATCGGGCGTACCCGCGTGATGTGACATTTGTGATCATCTGATTCGCTTTCAGGCGCACCTTCAAGCCAAGTGGAGCTCGATAGCCAATCCCAGTCATTCCCTGACACCTGGTTCCACTATTTTCTCAGCTTCATTGGCTTAGTCTAACCCACGCTAAATCACTAGCTTACACAATAACTGCATTGTACGATTGCTGAGGGCTCTGCTGGCGAATGATTTAATTCCATACCTGGATGGCTGCAAACAAGGTGCTTCTTGTGCCAATAGAACAAATGCATCAAGAGCCAGGCAGCCGCTCTCTGTGTTGATATAACCTCCTGGCGCGATGCGTTCCCAACTGTTGGCCTCTGGGCGATGATGCTTCATGTCTATCCTGATCATTACATTTTTCTTCTTTCAACACCAGCAACATTTCTATGGCAGACCGCCGTTGGTTCCAGATATCCCCAAAGAATGACGTGGCACGAGCAATTGTCAATGACACCCGGAATCGCGACTGCGTGATCCACACCCCAGATGGCACGAGCACAATCGTTGTCACTTTCGATGACTATTTCAGACCCGACTGTATATTGTCGTTCGGAAGGGACAGGACTTGTAGCGTCGTCTGCGACCCTCCAGAACTGCCAGAGACGCTTTCACGGCAGTTTTCACGAAGGCAGTGCCAGTTCTTTTTGGAGAAGAACACCCTTCTGCTGCGAGATGATTCTTCTGGCAGTACGACGAGTATACGTCCCCGACAGATCGATTCTAATCTATGGGAATTCCCTAGCAAATGCACCGGCACCCCCAGACAACGAGCAGTCCTTGAAAGGGGGGATTGGGACCTCGGCCTTGGACCTGCTGAATTCCTCCTTCAGTTCTCAGACAGAGGTAGGCCTGTTGATTCCATCATTGTCGGTCCCGCGCTGACTGTGTTAGACGGTTGGTGGAACCGGTATGCTGAAGAGAAGAAAGCGCTGGCCACCAGGAAATCACCGGCCGATTGCACGCTAACCCTTCCCACCATGAGTCTTCCGCCAACTCGTTACCAAACTCGGGTGCAAACACCTCGGATGCCTGAACATAAGATCCGTGATTCAGTAATATACCACGAGCTTGAGTTCTTGGGGAAAGGAAGCGTCGGACGCGTGAGCCGAGTGCTTGATCTTCAGTGGGGTGGCATAATGGCTGTCAAGATCATCAATGTCGAACGTGACAAAGAAAAGGAGACAAAGGAAACGCTCAAACGCGAAGTCGAACTGTTGGCCAAGTTGTCACACATGAGTCCACCGCACTGCCTGTTGTACTCCGGGCATTGGCTCACCATCAGATACAGCCTCACATTGTTGAATACAAGCATTCTCAGGGCTGGCAGTTTGGAGAGCCAGTCGAAATATTCATGTCTGCTGCTGACGGATCACTTCGCAGCTTTCTGGACGACAAGAGGAGTCAGCATACGAAAATGACCAGTCAACAAATCACTCATGTCTCTCGGAACATCATTAGTGGTCTGCACTATCTGCATGGAAAGCGAATCTTACATCGAGACATCAAGCCAGAGAACATCCTTTTCAAGGATATCTTTACAAATCCCATCTTCAGTCTCGCCGACTTTGGCTTCTCCAAAGAAATAGACACCAAAGCAACGTTTGTTGGAACCCCACTCTACTGGGCACCCGAGATATGTGCTGGCGGCCCGCAGGACTTCCGAGTCGACATCTGGTCGATGGGTGTTGTCATCTATGAAATGTTGACTGGCTTGGCCCTGGACCAAGTGCCTGGCCTGACCAACCGTGTCTGCATCTCTGGAGAGTGGTGCAAGAGACTTCACCATGCATGCCGCGGAGGAGGCGATTTGGCCAAAATGGTGACTCTCAATGTTGACGAGCGGATAACTATCGACATGTGTTACGAATCTAGTATCTTCCCTGTCTTACCAGATGCGTTGCCTTCACCCGTTAAACTAAAACAGCAACCGAGGGCTCCAGGAAACAGGAATATACTTGCAGGTGGCGCCGAGCACCGCGTCGAGAAAGCTCGGGGCCCTCTTCGGGCGTCGCACTTTCGCCGCTTACAATAAATACGTCCAAGACAAGCTCAGACTTGGAATTTCTGGGTACGAGAACCATGAAATCTTGAGGGGCACCAAGATGCCTAAGGATAAGTAGGCACACAGAGCTTGAGCAGCTGCGCATCCATTGGTGTACTGATGCCAAAGCAACCTTTGTGTCAATAGCATTTGCTTAGACCTGCTTGACGACACTTATAGCCTGTACATCTTGTCAGCCTGTAGTTCCACCGTTTTAATTCATTATTCATGTCGGAGGCACTCGGTAATATCCGTCCTGAAAGCGTACGTGACGCTGCTTTTGAAATATCTCGCAGCCTCATTGAGTAGCCCTGGTATCCATTAGGAATACCCCAAGATCGATGGTCAATGCCAATCATAAGCAACCCGAATAGAGCTCTGCAGGGGTGAGCAGCACTCTGGTCATCGGCCCTCCTGACACCGAGGGAAGCCCAGTGTGAGCACAGGGTGGCATCGTGTTCGCTAATGTCAGCAGTGGCTTTAGATATGGCGAAGAGGCAGTTGAGCAGTCTGAGCCTTACACCCTCGGACTACATCACATTCACTGCCACTTCTGATTCAAGAATCTCTTTACCAGCCAACTTCAAATGAAGGGGCAATATTGTGGTCGTTATTGATGTCAAACTCTTTTCGGAGCTTCTCATCATGTATCTTCTTGCCTTGAACTTTGGCATCAACAAAGTCAAAGGCATTGCATGTCCAGTAGTAGCAAACATTAATATAGAATGCCGTCAGGTCGCTGTGTGATGTACAGTATGGCGGCTGAATTCTGTTGTAGGATAGTGGATGAAGACCTGTTGGACTCTCGAGTGCGAGAGTATACTCAAAGGTTCGATTCAGCCAACCATTGTTCATGATGGGCGTTCTCTTCAGGTGATACTCTGCTGGAGCTTTATCCTCTTCGTCCGCAAAGGCATGAACTCCTTGCGTAAAGCATCATATACATCCATATCAATGACGTCCACAGCTTGATTTGTGAGCCATTCCGGAGGCCGCATGAACTCGATGGGAAGGGAGGCAGCCCACGCCAGGTCGAGAATGCATTTAATATTCCAGCACTCGTCAACCAGAATATTCCAGGGATACAGGTCGGTCAAGCAAAAGACAAAGGGTCCGTGGTTGAGACTCGGTTCGAAATGGTGATGCGCGACTGTTCGCATCGATGACAAGGCTGTCATCTGCCGGACACAGTCACCAGGTCCCATAGCTGCGTTGGGCTGAAGTTTCATACGACTGTCGTGATAAGACAGCAGGGCGTTGACATATGAGTCAATAGAAGAGAAGGTCTGCCCCTTCGGGATTGATATATGGATTTGTTCATTTTCAAGGTCTTGCAGCATGAGAGTGAGAGGCCGATTCAGCAGCTGCAGAAAGCCGTTGTCGTCAAGCACGAAGGAGTCGATTTGAGGCAGAGGAATGCGACTCAAGGCAAGGAGAATCTTGGACAAGCCATGGAAGAGGTTGGTCCTCGGCTTCTCGTCTGTGTGCCGTTCATTCCAATTTTTGGAGAGCAGTTCTCGCTCTTCGACGTAATCCAAGAGTAGATAGGGTCCTAGATCCCCGGAGTCTGTGCATGGGTGCGACACCAAGTTAGACGGCTTGGAGGATTCGAAAAGAGACAAATACCAAAGCCTCAAGCGATGGATCTAACGCCTGAACCAGGGGAGACGTTCCAGTGCGGTGGACTGCACAAAATCAGCACTGCGCTCAGCATACACATAAGAGGGCTCCATACATACACACTGACCTGTTAATAGTGAAAACCCGTACAGATGGGGAATTGGTACTGTAGGACACTCCTGGCGCAGCCATGCATAAGTCCCGGCTTTGCATCTCACTTTCTCGTCGGCGTTTCCAGGACAAGAAGCCTCGCCCACACGCTAAGGTAGAGGCAAGCGTATAATCACACAAATAGAGCCGGGAATAGAGACAGACATACAGAGATTGAAGCTTCCATGCATCCATTCGTCCCAGTCTGCAGCATGGCATGAGTCAGGACTGAGGCCGAGGTGGTGACCAACCAACACCTGGAGGAGGCTGAGTCGCTTGCGAACAAAGTTGGAGAACTCTGTCTGCTGCGGATGGTAGCCGAGCTGGTGCAGGACATTGGTTTCCTTCTCCTTGGCTTGGGAATAAGTGATGTTCTCGCGCAAGGGAGGGCGTGTGACAGGCATGAGTCATTGAGTCCAGATGAAAGAAGACAGCGTCGGTTGCAGAAGTCTAATATCACGTGAGGGAGAGTCTTGGCCCCAATCCCGGCGCATTTAGGAGTTTGTATAATACGCCAGTGTTGGCAAGAGTCGACGCCGTTAGTTCTTGCCATCACTCTTTATCCGTCGTCAAATTTAAAGTGTACTTGAAATTAGGGTATTCCCTAAGTTAGTTAGGCTCTGCTAATTCAATTGCAACTAAGCTAGGACTAAGCTAATTAAGGTTGCGATACCTGACGTACTGTGAAGTTTAACTTGGGTGCCTAACCACGTGCTGCTGGACTCTATTCAGATTACCAACCTTGTCCGCTCGCACCTTCTCCCTTCCTCTCCCCCCCGGGCCATGGACGACCACGACCAGTACGACAGTGTTCAGTGGGAGCGTGGATCGGACCCGCCTCACCAGGCCTCATCCTCCTCTTCCGCCTTCCCCGAAACCCGCACTTCCCTCCCATCCCGGCCCGCACCAGGACAGAACGGCGCGGGCAGCGGGCTAGACGAACAGCGGGGATCGGCAGCAGCGCATGACAATGGCGGTGAGGCTGTCGACTTGACCGGCATTAGCCGAGACGGTGTGCTCGAGGTGACGGTGGACACCCCGCTGAAAGAGAACGACGGGACCAAAGACGCCTATGTCTCATATCTTGTCACAACACATGTGCGTACTTGACCTGACTTTCAAAAGAGTGCCGCTTGGCCTTTTTGGTTTCGAATGGTATTAGAACGGCCTCTCATATATATGTGTGTGTGTACAGACAAACTTCAAGACGTTCCAGCGGTCGAACCTGTCGGTACGGCGGCGCTTCACCGACTTTGTCTTCCTGCGCAGCAGCCTGCACCGCGACTACCCAGCATGTGCGGTCCCGCCTCTGCCAGACAAGAATGCGATGTCGTACGTGCGCGGCGACCGATTCAGCACCGAGTTCACGCAGCGCCGCGCCTGGTCGTTGCACCGGTTCATCAAGCGCTGCACACTGCACCCGGTGCTCCGACGTGCGCCTGTCTTCCTTCTCTTCCTCGAAGCCTCCGACTGGAACTCGGTCATGCGTGTGCGGCCTGGCCGCAGCAACACAGACCCGGGCTCGGCGCTCGGCTCCTCCTCGATCGGCTCCTCGGTCGGTGGGGGTGGCGGCGTCGGCGGCGGGGGACAACAGCCCACCAACGCCGCAACCGGCTTCCTTGACTCGGTCGCCGACACGATGCTCAACGCCTTCTCGCGCGTCCACAAGCCGGACAAGCGCTTCATCGAGGTGACAGAGCGCACGTCCAAGCTGTGCGAGGACCTGACACACATTGAAAAGACCATCTCGCGCGTGGCCCGCCGCCAGGCCGACCTCGAGGCCGACTACCTCGACCTCGCCACCAACATGCGCAAGCTGACCCCGCTCGAGCCCGCGATTGCCGCGCCCCTGCACACGTTTGCCGGATGCGTGGAGGAAACGTCGCGCGGCTGGCGCACGCTCCGCGACCACACGGACCAGAACTACGTGGGCTCGCTGCGCGACATGGAGGCGTACATTGGCAGCGTCAAGTCGCTGCTCAAGACGCGCGAGCAGAAACAGCTCGACTTTGAGGGCCTGACGGACTACCTGCAGCGGGCCACGTCCGAGTACGAGTCTCTAACGGGCAGCAGCAGCATCGGCATCGGCAGCGGTGGTGTCGGTGGTGGTGGTGGTGGCGTCAGCAGTGCCGGCGGCTCGCACAGCCAACTACATCACAGCGGCGGCGGCAGCGGCAGCAGCGCGCTCAACCCAGCCGCCTTTATCCGCAACAAGGTCGAGGACATCCGCGGCGTCGACCATGAAACTGCGCGCAAGGACCGCATCCGCAAGCTCGAGCTCAAGATCCAGGAACTCACGCGCGAGGTCGAGTCGGCCAAGACGACGTCAGACATGTTTGACGACCACGTCGTGCGCGAGGTCGCCGACTTTGACCGCATCAAGGGCCTCGAGTTCCGTGACTCCCTTGGCGGCCTTGCTGAACACAACATCTCCTTCTATCAGTCTGTCATTCACACCTGGGAGCGCTTTCTAGCTGATATGGATGTCAAGCAGGATACTGCCAAGGTTCCTGCTAGGTGATAACTGCTGCTGTTTAATTATCTTTATCTTCCGGCCGTTTCCATCCTCCTACTACCACTACGTCTGTCCGTCCCTCTGTAGGCAGTAGCAGAAGTAATCTTCATGCTGATCCCCATCATCGTTCTCATCCTAGCAGAAGTAATCGTCATGCTGATCCCCATCCTCGTTCTCATCCAAGCATAAGTAATCGTCATGCCGATCCTCATCGTTCTCATCCCTCATCTATCATCTTTACCCTCACCAGAAGCCCGCGTCATTGCTCTGCGCATTCGGTGGCCCGCGTGATCGCTCAGTTGAGCTGGCCACGCCCCGCCTCGCCAGTCCGGCAGAAGGCATCGTTGCTCTTGCTCCCCCAGGCACACCATACTGACTCGCACTATCATCCGGGCCCACTTCCTCTCCGATTGTGCTCAAACCAGCACCGTCCCATTCCATCCGCATCATATCCGGGATCGGCACACGAGCCCCGCCCATGCCCAACGCGAACAACTTGCCCATGCTATCCCGATACACAGCTGCCTTTGTTTTCGCCCTGGGCCCTGGAATGTCTATCTCACCAACAAAGGTGTACCCATCCCTCCCGCCTGCCACAATCGACCCACCCACCCGCGACGTCACCATGCTGGCTGGCAGGATTGACTGCTGCATTCGTGACCGTGCTGTTGGTGGGAGGGACTGCTGTTGCTGCCTGGCCTGTTGCTGCTTCTCAATCATCCAACGCGCCTGTGTACCCGCATTTTCCGCACCGACCCAGTCCATCTTACCCAACATCAGCATCGCCAGCTCGGTCAACTTACCGATCGACTCATCCGTCAGCAAGTTTGCTCCCGTGACCGATGCGGGTGTCAACTCGCCCACTTCAAGCGTCTTGTTAGCCTCGAACCCGTTGTTGATGATCGAATCTACAATAGACAGCTCGTAGTATACACTGTTGTCTTCCACCATCTCAACATGTTCCTTTTCAAACGCTTGCCAGAGCCGCCGATCATTCGGATGGATTTTCGTCGCCAGCGTCTTGACCTCGCTCACCTGAAGGAACACGTGTTCGCAACTGTCGATTCCGGACTGGTGCATACTGATCCGCCTCAACAGCACTTTGCGCACTGTGATCTCAAGGTTCTTCGGCTGTCTGAAAGTCATAGCAAGCTGTCGACGCCCGGGTAGGATGTAGATCGATTTGATCAACTCCTCAATCCCCTCAGCGATCGGTCGTGGCGGATGCTCCCAGACCTCTTGACCCTTCAACACAGCTGCGGCATCCCAGACACGGACAGGATAGTGCATGGCGACCATGCCAATCGTCGCCCTCTCGTTTCGAACACTGTAGGAACCATCTTCATTGACAACTAGCCAAAAGTCTTGTCCTTGCTTGCTCTGACAATGGAACTCATAAGTCACTTTGATCTCGCTCAACGTCGACTGCTCCCACATTTTTGATCCTTTGAACTTGGCCTCCAGGACACGGTCAACGTCGGTACCATTTGAGGTCAACATGTTGCTAAACACTGTCATCGGTCCGTTCGGGTGTGGAGTACCAAGTATTTTATCCCAGTTCCTGGCGACAATAACCTTGTCCCTGTAGATTTCATCGCAGCCGGGCGTCAGCATGGCCTGGCCTAATTGCACTTCGAACCGTAGTAGTCCGTTGAAGGCTCTGCTGGCTTCGAAAATCGGTTTCAAAACTTTCATCATAACTTCATTTGCTTGACTCTGAGTCCCTAAGGTCTCTAGAGACAGTCCGGAACGGCCCTTCTGTTGTTGTTGTTGTTGTTGCTGTTGCTGTTGCTGTTGCTGTTGTTGTTGTTGTTGTTGTTGTTGTTGCTGCTGCTGCTGCTGCTGCTGCTGTTGCGACCCCTGTTTATCTACTGTCTCCTTGGCTCCATCAACTGATGAAGATGATACTGACGGGCCTCCGTACGCGTCTTCAAGCGCCTTATGTTTACGCAAACGTCTTTCTTCCTGAGTCTCTGTTACTCCACGTTGTTTGGTCTTTTTCTTTTTGCCCGAATTGCTCGCCTTCTGTGACATGGTTGAACGAACATAAGACAGGGGAGGCTTCGCCTTTCGTGCTGTGGTCGCATCCTCCGAAATTGGTTTGGTTGGTGCAGACCTAGAAGCGAGAAGTCTTTCCAGGGCCGCATTCTTCTTTGCCTGGATGTTTAGCCGGTATGGTCTGTGGTTTTCATACTGCTTGCTCCTTGCCCATTCTTCCGAGTCTACTTGCGACCTGGGAGAGATCGGCACTGCTGGCACTGCAGACTGAGCATAATGAGTCGACAAGGACAAGAGGTCGCTCTTTTCGTCAAGGTGCATCTTTTCATGGACCCGTGGAGCAGAGTCATCCATATGTCCATCGATCAGATTTACTTTCTGTCGAGATGCCATCGGCCCGGCCTCCCATAACGGTGGGCTTTTGGAATCCTGAATTCCACCATTAAGAGGGGATTGCATGGGCTGAGACTGACCATGATCACTGCCTATATCAATTAGTTTACCCACCGAGGCGTCACCTAAATCGCTCCGCCCTCGTAATGGGATTTCTTGGTTGTAGCCGGATAGGGCCCCGAAACCATGTGACCGTGCATCTGAGGATGAATCTAGCGAAGGAATCAGAGAAGGACCACTGTTACTCGTGCCTCGGCTTCCGAATCCAGGGGGGATGGCCAGCCGAGACTTGAAAGAGTAAGAACTTGGGTCAAATGCATCAGAGAGCTCTCGATTGTCAACCAAGGGACTGTTGGGCATGCTGGATCTGGCTTGAGCGAATGGGCTAAGTCCTCGAGGGAAGCTGGTTGTCCCTCTCAGCCCGTCAGCAGGAGGCATCGGCATCTGAGCAGGTTCAAAATGGGTCGGTAGATAGTCACAGAACGCCCCATCGGTGGTTTGCATTTTGGCTGGTTTTATGCTAGACTTCGGCTTTGATCCAGTCACAACATTCCATCCCTCTGAAGTATGATCGATAGGGCTGAGGAGTTCGGGCAAGTCTCCAACTGACAACTTGGCACTGCCCAGTCCGCGCGGTTTACCTTCGGTGGCGGACTCTACCAGTCCACCGGGACCGCCACACCCATCATCTGAGCCAAGGATACTGAAGGGATTAGTGGCAGTGTTTTGCTTTGATTTCTTGGTGGGGATTGTCGGTTTGATTGTCGGTTCGTCTGCTGGAGACCCGATCTCGGAGTTCTGGTCCAGCAAGTTCGAAATCACAGTAGCAGTTTCAGTGAATTTCCGACCCTCGCCTGGAAAGATTGACAGACCAGTTTTAGTACCGGGCGGCATCGTGTCTTGGGCTTGCACACTTTCAGCCGGCTGTGTGGTGCAGATGGAGATGAGATCGTCTGGCTGCTTCTCCCCTACAAAAGGCAGGGAGGTGGTGTTAGCCCCAGGCTTTTCTTGAACCGAGCTGCGCTGTTGATCGTCTCTATTCACAGGCTTCTCTTCTTCTTCTTCTCCTCTTCCTCCTTCTTCTTCCTCGTCGCTCTCGTCGTCTGAATCAGGAGCAACAAGGCGTCTGCGAGATGAGGTCGGCTCTTCTGGTGGTGGCTTCGCTGTGTAGGGATCAGTAAGCTCGTTGATCTGCCCAGACCAGGCTGCCACTTGTGCAGCTTTCACAGGTTCAAGAAAGGCATTGGTCTCAACCACGGAATCTGGCGGACTAGGCTGAGCCTTGACAGCCGGGCCAACATCTTGGGCCAATTGCGGCTCCATATTACTTTCCTCACCAATGGACTTGTAGACGTAGTTAGCCCATATCCTGGATTGGCCCAACTCCCTCGTCTCCAGGAAGTTAAGCCCCTTCAAGTTTACCGGTGGTTCTCGATTGCCAAGTTCATCCGTGACATACTTTTCGCAGATATACTTGCGTTCCAAGTCAAAAGCAGAACGACTTTCAACCATAACGCGACTGAAGGAAGGCCTATCTGGATCTGAAACGGGCCAGAATCGCATTGACGGGTTAGGATCCTCGGTAGTTAAAAGCAAAATGTTTGCATTGGCCCGTGCAGTCTTTTGCAAACGCTGGCTGTGTTGTAGAGCCTGGTAATTGTAAGCATTGAACATTTCCAGCCGATCCCAAATGGCGTACTAGTAAAGCTTCCATATTATGCAGCTTCCTCAGGGCCGCACCAAAGTCTCCGCCTACAAGGCGGACTTGATTCGCTTGAGCCTCTGGATAGACAGCAGAGTCAGTCAGAGAGGCAATGTTCTCGGCAACAGAGGTGGTCAAGATCCTGATGTCTCCGTCTTTGGGGCACCAGTAACTGGTAACATGGTTCATCGCTTGCAGAACGTCCTCTTCAGCATCGTCACTGTTCTCAGTATCATCCAGATCGAGCAGGTCAGCGGTCCCGGCCAGAGTGCCATGATGGACGGGCTGACGGGGAGTCGGTTCCTGTTTATGGTATATGCGAGGCTCAAAAACATCGGGATACTTGACATGCTGATCAGTAAAGACTTTGAGTTGGGCCACGAAATAAGGGGCAGTTCTGGTGTCAGAACGGTCGACGGTCAGGGAGAAGAGCTGCAGGCTGGGTCAGTTGGCTCCCGACACACATGACTACTGGCCTCTTACATGGGTTCTGTCATCGTAGGCAACGAATACGGCGTCATCCTCGCTCTCGAGTCCATTGCTGAAAGATGGTCAGATAATGGATGGGATGGGGATAGGACATGGCATCTTACTTGAAGCGCTCAAGAAACTCGGTGACCTGTCATGTTTTGTGAGCGATATACGAATGATGGGCCCAAAGCGGCATGAGTCTGGTCTAGCAATCAACTTACTCCGATGGGATTGAAGGCGTAGGGACAGGAGAAGAAGAGGGTGCGGTTGGTGGCAGCCATCTTGGACCAGGAGCGCGCGTGTCAGGTCTACGAGGTGCTCAACTTGACTCACTGTCGTTCAGGGAATAGCAACAAATGGATAGCAACAATGTCGGGCAACTGGTGGGAGCCGGCCACATGAAGGACATTAGTGGAGTGCTGCTGGACCCCACTTGGGTGCCACTTGGGAGGAAGGAGCAATTAAGGTTAAGGGGATCGTGTAATCGTGGCGCCTGCCCAAGGCTACTCGCATTTTTTTTCGCGTTGTGTCAGACGCGTCGTCGATCTCTGAGTATAAAAGGAAGGTATGCGATTTACGCGTCAATGGCCGACCCGACTGTATTACTGTGGTAGTTAATTATCATAATGATATCTTTTTTGTCAATACATGGCTAATATACATCAAGATATCTTGCCAATCCCTGCACCTGGACAGAAATTGTGTATCTCATGATAGCCTCGTCATCCCTCAGACACCGCTGATTTGTTGCGTCTGTGCAACCTGTTCCTCCCAAACGAGGGAAGCCTTCCTTTCATGGTGCTTTTGGAGCTGGTCTTGGTGGATTCTGAATCTGCGAGCTGCGCAGGCCGTTGTGGCGACTGCTGTGGCGACTGCGGTGGTGGCAGCGCCGGGTCAGGAACATTGACTGATGTTTGTGGCCTCGGCTGGTTGTGGTTGACAACCTGATCAACCTGCATCACCCATCTCATCTTGTCTATTGTCTCTTGCATCTCCGAAAGCTTCTGCTTCATGGCGACATCATTCTCGCCTGCAATTTTCTGCATGTCAGCAACGGCCGAGTCCATTGCATCTCGGTAGGTGACAAAGTTGGCATTCAGCCTCTTGTTCAACCCATCGAGCTGGGTGATAGTCTCCCGCTGACATTCGGCAAGGAGTTCCAACTTCTTGAACTTCTCCGCGTCCTCCTTCTTCTGCCGCCACATCTCCACAACCTGGTCCTTAACCTTATCAAGGCCAAGCTGATGTCTATCAAAGTCTTGATTCCGACACACTGCGATGACCTCATACTCTGCTTCACGCTGTGAAGCGAGGGCCTTGGCCTTGTTGGCTTGCTCACGCCACTCGCCCTCGCTGGCGCTGGCAGCCCGGGCTTGCTCCTGCGCTCGACGGGTTCGCTCTTTCTCTCGTCCCAACTCTTCTCGGAGGTCCTCTACCTGGCGCTCTTTGCGGGCCAGTTGGCGCAAGGTGGCCTCGTGTGACTGTTCGTAGTTGTTGTTTCGGTCCTGCAAGTACTGGTTTCGAGTGGCAAGGGTGTCGTTGGTCTTCTCCACCTCTTCATGCCTCATCTTTAACACATGTGCTTCACGGTGTAGTCTATCAATGTCCGTCTGCAGGCGCTCAATGACTCTGCCAGACTTGCCAGTGGTGCTGGCATGGCCGATGGCAGAAGACCATTGGCCTTGTTCAGGCTGTGGTGATGGACTAGGCGACGAACGCAGAGTGTAATTCTTGCTCCCGACTTCAGAGCCCTGGCCAGTCCATGCTCCTGATCTGCCTATTGATGCAACCCGTCCGGAGGGCACTCGCTGGGAATTAAGGGGGCTCTGTTCTCGTGGCAGTCCATTGGTTTGGGACATGTCGAGGGGGGTGCTGGCATCGCCAACCAACGCCTTGATGACACCTGGACGAGAGATTAGTCCAAGGCCAATACCAGGGCGGTGGATTCGTCGGACGGAGAGTTTGGTGCATGGGCAAAGCCGAAGGGCAGAAGGGGAGCAGAGGGCATGGTGCATGGTGCATGCTGGAGAGAGAGAATGGGGGGGGGGGGGGGGGGGGGGGGGGGGGGGGGGGGGGGGGGGGGGGGGGGGGGGGAGGGGGGGCAGAGGACATGGTGCATGCTGGAGAGGAGAGAGAAGGGGGGAAGGGGACACAAAGACATACTCAGATCGGTAGCCTTGAGATGCACAATGGGAGCAGGTGAAGCCAAGGACTTGCGTGACTTTGATCTCATGTCAGGGCCAGTCAAGCTCGTTCTTCTGGGGCCAGTGGTGTGGTCGTGGAGGGAGGCATTCAATGGCGAAAGGTGACTAAGCCGTGGTCAATACTTCAGTCACTGGTGTCAGGAAGGCGGCGGCAAAGGCGGCGGCGAACGTACTGGTGTCTTGAACCACCGGCCAGCAGTTTAGACAACGAGTTTAATGATCGCCGTCCCTTGGGCCTTGGGCGATCCAGTCCTCCTGAGAGCCTGACAGAGATTGGTTGATGGGGTGCGAGCCGAGCCCCCCGGCAACAGTCGCGCCTTCTCCCGACAACGCGTATTTCCACGCGTGGCCCAATCGGAGCCAACGGCAAGTTTGCTCCGGCCCCTGTTTTCTGGCAATGAGGCTAACTTGGGCAGAAGAATTGGGAATTGCTGCCTGACAAGGACTAGCACGTTTTTGAAGGTTTGTCGTGAGCTATTCTTAGAACAGTATGGACTAACTAAATTAGGTTTGGGGGCAGATGCGAGATCATCACACGACAAAAGCACGAACAGCCAAAACTCTGCTCGACTTACAAAAGGTGACGTTGCTTTGCCACTAGGACAGGGTCTCGTGCCACTCAATATCGTCGTAAATAGGAAATTCGTCGGGATGAGTTGCCGGCCTGGCACCTCTGCTGCCAATCTGGATGGACAGGCCAGTAAGGCTGCCAATATCAATCTCACATCCCTCGGCAGCCTGTACTCGCCACTGTAGCGTATCTCGAAGGAGCGGCAGAACTGCATCAGGCGACAGATCGGGTATGATACCCCGATTAACTCCTGTGAGGGCGGCGTGCGTCAGCGCGATCTGGCCTTCACTTTCACCGGCTGGGGGACCGTTTGGGAACAGGTCTGTGGCGTTGATGGGAATAAATTGGCCGAGAGCTCCAACAAGATTAGGAGCCCATGTCCACTGGCTGGTGTCCTCGGGCGGGTCACCGATGAATGCCAAGACTGTAAAGGCGGTGTTGGCGGCATACTTCTGAAGCCGGAGTCTGGCGAACCACTGGCGCACAGCATTGTTGATTCCCAAGTCCCGGGTCTCCTGGAACGTGATGCTGCTGAATGCGTCTGCCAGCGAAGCAGTCCTCGGTTTCGCCTTGACTGTCCGTCTGCGTTGTGTGCCAGAACCTGGGTTGTAGAGCTGGTTTACTGCGTTGCGCACGTTGGCTTGGAGCTCCGACGCACTCAAGCTCCAGTAGGGCAGTTCAGGGTAGGAGTAGCGAAAGGTAGCTAGACTCCGAATACCGTCACTCGTCCACATGCTAGAGCCATCGTCTGTATTGTGGAAGGGTGCCAAGGGTGTTGTGCCTTCATCAATACTTCCTTTGAGAATGTAATATGATCCGTAGTTATTGACTTCAGGTTGCACATAGCTGTCGGGATAGAGCGCCTGCCACAGGGCCAGCTGCCTGTCTACGTTGGTATGATGGAGCCAGAAAATTGGATCAAATGCAGCCATGGTTGGATCGGTCATGTGGCCATACCCGCCAATGCTATTATGGATGTTGTTGTGGACGTTCTCGATATTGAGACCGGAGTCGGATGTCTGGTTAGGCAGGGTCGCTGTTGAGGAGAAAGTGATGTAGTCTGCAACACTAGTGAAAAAGCCGTATGTCAAGGCCAAGTTTGAAGCGGCTCCGGCTTGCAACGAAGCAGTGACTGCACTCTGGTTCGAGGTTCTGCCATTCCACCAACGTACAGTAGTTGGAAAGCTGGAAAGTGCACCGCCCGGTGGGAAGTTATTGGCAGACGGACTGCGCTGGAAGGTATAGCTCAAGAGTGGGTTGTTGACGGTTTGCTGTCCGCTTGGTGTGTTGATCTGCAGAACTGACGCGGTGGTCACGTCGGGTAGCCAGGGGTTGGCGACGGTGTCCCAGTATGGAATTCTCAGGTTTTCAGCTGCCTCTGTGTACGTAGAACGAGAGTCATTGGGATATGACTGGGCTATGGTCTGCGCGGCGTCCCAGATTGCTTGCTGCTGTTGCGTAAGTAGGGCGTTGCAAATGCATGTATTTGCCCACTCACCTCGAAGAGTGCAAGATATGGCCGATGCCAGGTTGGAAAGAGCTCACTTGAGTGCATACAGTAGCCAGGATAGGTTCCGGTGCCGACTACTCCATCCCAAGGGAGGTTAGGATAGCCATGGATGCCTTCAAGTCGTTAGCATTCTGTCAGAATCACTCTCGGCACTCGTCCCTGAGATCTGAAAGTAGGACATGGGGTCCGCCTGGAAGCAATTAGCGCTGGTTGTAGGAAGGGGGGAGGGCAAGAGTAAAACCTCGTCGCGGGCCTGGATGGCGGCGAGGGCCTGGACATAGAGGTCCCACCCCGGGCCTGATTGGCTGAAGGTGTTGATCTCGTATCTGAGCGGCTGGGGCCCATCTTGACTCAAGCTGCCTGCGCCAACAATGTTGATCGCTATGGCCGGTGGGAGAAGGGGGAGGAGGAGAGCAAGGAGGAGGTGAGGAGGCACCATGGCTGTGGCAGACTGATGGTGGTGAGAGAACGAAAGGGCTGGCTGTGTGACAGCGAAGAGGTTCGACCAGAGAGGGTATATATATCAATACAGGAACATCGAGGTAGTCCGCATGCCTGGAGGACGAGGGCTTATGAAGGTCGAACCGGCAGATGCTGACGGTCGGTCTGGTCCCAGCTCCTGACTGAGGCCGTCGTTGGTAACACTGTAGAGGGACTGTCTCGGGAGATGGGGAGATTTGAAATGATCAGCGGTGAGGCGTTCCATCGAGGTAGTCGTTGAGACTCGTGAGCGAACGGAAGGAGCTTGGGGGTGCGGTCCAATCATGATCGAGCGCAGGGGATGCTGTTGAAAACAACAACATTCTTCGACTCACTCGGCATCTGGACGTTGGCAACTACATGTAAGACACGGGAGCTCTGGGCAAACCTTGGTCGATCGAACAAGGCCAATCGGGTGACACCAAGTCATCGATGGTGCAGGGGGCTTAGCGCGTGGTGGTAACACGGTGCCTGGGGGACGGACTGCTGCAAGCGAGTGGCTTCGGTGAAATTGTCGAGCGATAGAGGATGACTGGAGGCTGGAGAGCACCGGACAGGGGCCGGCATCGAGGTCAGCAGCAAGCATGAACTGCTGCCCGTCCTTTTGCCGCACTCTTGAGCCGCTGTTGTACGTAATATTGTGGTGTGAGAGGTCAGGTATGACCTGATTGGGTAACAGCGAGCTAGTCCTGCTTGGGCTAGAGGTCAAGTTAGCAACCCCGCCAATGCCACCAAGGACCAAGGTGTGGGCGTTGATCAGGGAACCGTCCTAGACACCGTCGTGGGTGAGCAGCTGGGAATGCAGATAGGGGAAGCTGATCGTAAGCACGACCGATTAATTATAGCAGACATAGGGAGCAGACCATCAGCACTGGTAATTATGACTTATCGATCTAACATGCAGATCATAAGCACGGGTAATCATAACTGACCAGATCTATGAAGATCGTAAGCTGTACTAAGCACGGGTAATTATAGAATCTTTTTTATATCACGGAATCAAGCGACATTAACTGACAGCGCGGAGATGGATGAGTGGTCACAGGTAAGTTTGATGACTCACGTGGGGTATCAATACCGTTGGTACTCCGTACTGAACCGAAATTGGGGTAAAATTAGAGCCGTCAAGGGCGCAGGTAGGGTTAGGGTTGCACAAGGCAATTTATCCTGATGACCAACCAACAGCATTCCCCTCTACATGCACACAAGGTTGTGAAGCACTCCTGTCCAAGTCCCTGCCGGTTTCGACCCCTAGCCGCTGCCAACAATGGTCACATACGCCCCCCCACCCGAGAACCTGGACGGGTTAAATCCGATCCAACGGTTCATGCAGAGAAAATCAACGATGGAAGACTACTTCTACCTCACGCTTTTTGTGCTATGCTACATTGCCGCCCGGCCATCGATCAAGAAGGGCGCCGAGTGGCTGCTCGCCACACCAGAGTACAAGGAGGGCAAGCGGAAACAGCAGGAGTACGAGCAGCAGGCAGCCAGGGCCAAGATCGGGGCAAACGCAATTCGGGGCCAGAAGGAGACCCCTGCGCAGCTGCTTGACGGCGAGGGAGGAACTTCAGCTGTCGAGACCGCGGCCACCACGGGCCAGGTGCAGAACCGTAAGACCAAGGGCTCTGGTGCCAACAAGTCGGAGGTGGACAAGCTACTGGACTGGGATGATGAGCCGGCCAGGCCGAAACAAAAGGGCGATGGGACAGACGTGGTCGCCTGGCTGGACAAGTGGAGTGAGGAATGAGATATGAGAGATTAGTGAGCAGAAAGTGAGACGAGCATAATTATGACCAGCTGTTGGGCGTTGCAATTAATCCATGTTGCGCGAGTAGCCCATCCAGAACGGGTGCTCAGCTCGTCCCAGCGCGAAGAAAAAGTCTGGTACAGCGGGGTGAGGAAGACATATTGCAGCGAAGATTGCTGTGTGAATAGAAAGAGAGCTGCTAGACCATTGATGGGCTTGCTGGAGCTTCTCGCACAATAGACTGATGCCGTTGCACATTTTCTGACAGCTGATTGGCCAGCACGGCAGCCTCGCGCTATTCCGCTTTAGGCCTCTCGAAGCTGGCGAGTCTCTTTCAAATTTCTGGTGTTTGTCGTGGTTTGGCATCGTTGCGTGCAGCCATGGAGCACATATGTAGCCGCTGCATCCGACAGCTGCTTCGCCAGTCCCATCCCCGACCATCTGGCTGCGTGGCCCAAACCCGGCTTCTTTCAACAACTGCTGCCCTTGCAGCGAACGATGGTACCTCCCCTTGATCATCTCCATCTCCTCCATCTCCATCTCCATTTCCATCTCCATCTCCATTTCCATCTCCATCTCCATTTCCATCTCCATCTCCATTTCCATCTCCATCCCTGCTGATGTTATTCATGCTGATTGACTTGCTCCAGATTCGACTCCCAGAGTGCAGCAGCATGTCGATCTCTCGGCTAACCTTGGCCGTCACGATCCCTCGCCAGCTGATGAAGCCGCATACAAGTCGGGCCTGGAGAGGTCGGAGGAAGCTCGTGACTACAACAAGATGAGGCCACGGATCATTTACGACAATTTGCCAGCCCGTAAGATCCATGCGTACGATCCTGCGGACAACGCTGCACGCCGTCCCGCCGGACAGCTGCTCCAGCGCAGTCGGCCGGCGCCGGGTGCACAAGGTCCCCCGGGCCAACTGTTGCAGCGTTCTCGGCCTGCAGGCCAGGAGCAGCAGCAGCAGCAGCAGCCGCGGTTTCGGCCAGGTGGCAAGGGGGTGTTCAATCGCGGCCCTCGCCGACGGAGCGTCCCGGGCAGGGGCAATGTCCAAGGCGATGCTGCTGCACTTGGGCCAGGGCGACGGCTGCGCATCACCGATGCCGAGGAGGATGACGGTGTGCCTGATCTGTCGCAGCGCCGACGCGGCGGCCGGCGTTCTGCCTCGACTCCGGGAGCACCTGCTGCAGACGAGAACGGTGACCACGATCCAGACGAGGACCTGGACGACCCAGCCTTGGACTTTGAAGAAGAGCCGTCGCTCGCGGACCAGGCCGCGTTTGAGCGCGAAGTATCACGGCTTCCGTCGGACAATCCGACCACAGCGCAGCCCTACAACCCTGTGCCGCCCTCGCTCAGCGACCTGGAAAACTACTGGCCCAACACGCCGCTCTCGGCCACGGGTCTGCGCGCCTCGGTCTCGCAGCATCTCGCTCCGCTAGCCAACCGGCAGACGACGAGCTTCTGGACGCCGCTGCAGCTTGCACAGCAGTTCGTTTCCGGGCAATTCGTCTCGCTGCACTCGGAGCGAGAGAAGCAGGCGATGATGGAATTCGTGCCGCGGCTGCTGGCCGAAAAGACGGAGGCGGTGGAGAAATACGCGCAGGCACGGTCGGAGCGTGACGCTGCCAACTTCAACGCCGACGCCTTCCACGCCAAGCGCAAGGCCGCCCGTCTGCCAGACACCAACCGCAACGATCTGCCGGAATTTGTCAGTCTGACCGATCGCCGGCTTGCGCCCGACGCCACCCAGGTCGTCGCCCAGATGGTGCGCGGCCGCTACGAGCACCCCAACGCCGCGCTCGACCAGGCCAAGTGGGGCAAGATGAAGTGGATGGGCGATGTCGAGCGCAACCTGACCGTCAACGAGACGTACGGCCCGGCCGATCGCTCCAAGTTCCTCGGCCGCCTGGCTGACATGGTCAAGGAGATGCAGCAGCAGGGAGCCAAGACCCGGGCAAAGAAGCAGCAGCAGCAGCAGGCGGCCTAGAATGGAGCTCCAGACCAGAGTACGATCTGTGACTCTTTGCGCCTTTCTTTGCCATGTTCTGTACTGTACTGTTGTTTTGGAAAAGGAAAAAAATTGTAGACAAGTCGATATGTTGTTGATAGTCAGGTCTCCTGAATCGCAAAGGCGACGAGGAGCCACAACAAGTACCTAGGCCTGATTCCAATGTCAGGCATCGGGAATGTAGCAGCTGTTCTAACAGGTTGAACCTACAGCCAACAAGGGCTTCTTCATTTTCAGTTCCATTTCAAGCGATAGGGGCAACATCATGCCCATAACAAGAACCGTGGGAACGACCATGGACACAAATGTGATCTGGCGTGTTCATGCACTCTTGAGACCGGCAGCGAGTACGCTGCTGGTCAACAGAAGCCTGTCAGTCTGATCTGTCGACGAGGACAATGACCAGCTGGATGCGTTCAAAGTCAAACTGCATCTGCGGCGGAGCATACTCCTTCTTCTCCCCCGGCTTGAGGTCTGCAATCACATCAACCACAATCGTGTTCTCGCCCGGTTGCAGCCGAAAGTCGTACGTTGGCGGTGTGCCAGCGCTGGGGAGAACACTTTGCCAGTTTGCCGAGACACACAATTTGTGGTTTTTCCGAGACCGAAGCTCGTCCGTCAAAGTGGGAATGAGCCGCAGATAGAAATGGTTGGCCGGCAGGTAGATGTATGAAGACGTCTGTGTCTTGGATGCCGACGCGAAGCGCTGCAGCTTCCACTTGGGATCGCCAGGCAGATTTGGGTGAGTCATGTAAGTGACAGAGCCAAGTAGAGCATCGCTCAGTCCTACATCATGTTAGCTAATGCCTCTGTATCGCAGTGAGAACTTGCCTTTGCCTGGATCCCGATACTTGCGTTCGATGGGATTATTTGATGGGTTGTAGATGCTTCTGCTGGTTGTTGCACTGGGCGTGCCAGAGCCATCAGGATGCTGATGTCCGTTCACCGTTGGAGCCTGCATTGATGGAGGTACGCCGTTCATGACGGGCGTCGGGACTTGAGTGGTCGGCGGCACAGATGTTGTGGTCGGTGGCGGTGGCGGCGGTGGCTGCTGTTGTTGTGGTTGCGGTTGCGGTTGTGACTGTGATTGTTCTTGTGGCTGCTTCTGTGGTTGTTCTGCCGGCTTCTGCTGCTCTGGCTCCTGTGGCTTCTGCAGCTGCTGTTGTGGCCGCAGAGGGGCAGTGTTGCCATTAACAGGTGGGCCAGTCATGGTCACATCACTAGGTTCGACAGATGAGAGACTGCGAGCAACGCTCGGCTCTGATGACTGCCGGTCAGGTGTGCCATTAGCCAGGCTGCGCGATCTACCCCGGTTGGCCCGTCTCAAGGCGTGGCTCATCTCCTCCTTTTGCCTCTTCAGAGACTCTGAGTCGACAGCGCCGCCTGAGATATTGAGAGTGGGCGTTGTAGTGCCCACCTTCAGCTTGATGCCTGTCTTCTTGGGCTGGCTGAGAGACAGTCTGGGCAGTCGTGCTCTGGGAGCGGCACCTGCGGCCTGGACTTTCTGCTCGAACCAGGACTCCAGATCCTCTGCCATAGCATAAATGTCAGATCCGGGTTCGTTGTATTCTTTAGCATTATCCCAAATCAGACGCACTTCTCGTGCCAGGCTGTCCCAGTCGGCAACTTTGCCCCGGCGGACCATTGTCTTGACGTCTGATATCGACGTCGGGCGCTCGATGAGTTTGTAGTAGTCGGGATAGTCGCGTTTCGATGGTTTCTTCTCGAAATTGACAGCATTCTCCTGCTCTGACAGACCATTAAGCAGCTCCAACATGGACTCTTTGGCATCGGTGTCGCTACCACCGTCGTCATCATCCTCCTCTTCCTCTTCCGCCTCCTCCTCATCTTCTTCATCCTCCTCTTCGCGGTCAGCCGACACTGGACGACTGGACCGGCGCTTCAGGACCAACTTGACCGGGGCGGTGGCACTGGTCGAAACCGACCGCTCTCGAATCTTATTGAGCAGGTTCTGCGGAATTGGTGTTGGCACGGCCCGGTACTCTGGGTCTTCATATGCTGGGTTGTGCTTGGGCATGAAATTGGACAGTGCCTTGCGGATGCGCTCAGCATCTTGGAAGATCTCGGATCGGCTGTCGTTGTAGTCCTTGGCATTTTGCACCACCCGCTTCATGTCGGACTCGAACTCGGTCATGTTGCGGTAGCGGCCCTGATTGAGCTTGTCCTCGATCATCGTGACGGATAACGGCATCGCGATTTGCTGGTAATAGTCGGGGTACTCATGGCGGTCAGGCAGGTCGAGGAAGGCCCCGACAATGCCACGGCCGCTCTTGTCAGTGGACCGCTTGAGCTGGGCGATGAACTTGAGGCCCGTGGCCGTTGTGGTTTCGGCCGTTTCAGTGTCTGGCCAGTGGTTGTCCTGGATCAGGAGAGTAAGTCATTGATGCATGGCAAGAGGTGCACAACCAAACACGAGCGTGAAGAGGCACAACCAAACACGAGCGTGAAGAGGCACAACCAAACACGAGCGTGAAGAGGCACAACCAAACACGAGCGTGAAGAGGCACAGCCAGGCATCTCGAAGATGGTCTAAGTCGACGAGCAAAGAGCTTCAAAACCCACGCGGTGCATCACCAGTGCATCAAAGTGCATGATGAAACAAGGAATCAAAGGCATCAGACATCGTCGCCGTGGCAAAGTGGCGGTGGAAATGCAAGCACGAGGCCATTCACACGCAGTGTCGTGGGTGCAAGCGCCAACCAAGGGTGCGCCTCTGAGTCGTCGCTGCCCGCGCACGCTCGATTTCCACAACGAGCGTCACTGCCGCGAATGGCGGGAGGGGCAAGACGGGTGGGCGGGGCGGGAAAGGCAAAGGCGGTGTAGGGGGTGCGGAGTGGAGGAGGGGGAAACTGACCTCTCTGCGTTGACGTTTTGGGGCCGGTGTCGCCATGTCCAGTCTGCGTTTGGAGGCGCTCATAGTGCCCGTGCCGCCAGCGTGAGTGCGGTTCGGTGCCGTTCAATGGGCGGGCGACTGCCAGGCCACGCCGCGTACTGTAGGGCGCTCCCGCCCCCACGTCGGGTCGGTGCAGCAAAAAAACGCTTGTGCAAGAAAACCGCGGACGGCGCAATAGTCGCAACTTCTCGTGAATCGCCAACTGCGCTCCGCTGCACTGGACAAGTGGCGCTGCGGCACAAGAAGCCAGCACGTGACTTGCTTAGTAACAGGCGTGTCTTGGCATGCACTAATACTACACCTGTATCTTATCTTATCGCAGTCACGTGCAGGCCTTCCTCTTCCCCTGACCTCACATGTCACTTTTCGTTCTTAGACACAGAGGATTGAGCCTCGAGCAGCTTCGATCTAGCTGAATGTCGACGACCGACGCGCCCTCATCTTCACCTTCATCGCCGGCTGCGACCAGCTCCCCACGTTGTCTAATCATGTTGTTATATTCCGTCTATCAGTGGAGTCGACATCTTTGCATTCGCTGTCAGTGCAAACATTGAGAAGCTTGGGCCCACCGACAAAACCCGACAGCCGTTTCATCTATGTTAGCAGCGCTGTCTAGATGCCGTCAAACCCCGAGCAAGATCAACCGCGCAAGACCCCATCATCAGCTTGTACGTGGCAGGATAAAGAGGGAAACAAAAATCGCGCATTTCAGAAAAAGAGGCGAGTATCGGGGCATTCTACAAGCTTAGAAGCTTTGCAACAAACGTTCTATTGGTAATTACTTCCTCAAACACCAGCTCCCATCCATTCTCAAACAAGGATTCCCACTGCAAGTGCAAGGCCTCCTGCGACTGCGACTGTGACTGTGACTACCCTTGGCGGCATGACGCTACCTGGATCACATCGGTATTGTGTCCTCGCATCCTCCCGATGCTGTTGATACTGCCAGCACTGCTGTGACAAAATCTTGACACGTTTTCTTGGGTTACATGCATGACTATAGCCCTGCAGCCTGGTCCAGGCACCCTGGATCCTCACCCAAGACAGGCCTGGCTGTGTCGTGACAAGCGGGAACCAGGGATCGGTAGGTGTCCAGCATGTGGTCAAGGAAGGCTTGGCAGGACTTACTACTGAGAGCCTGCTCCCTGCCTCCTTCCAGACACCCAAGATTTAGCCGCTGATAGATAGCCATAGGCAGCCCCTATAGACTATCTTCAGAGCCCTAGGACTCCTGTCTCCTGTATTCAGAGCCCTAGGACTCCTGTCTCCTGTCTTCAGAGCCCTAGGACTCCTGTCTCCTGTCTTCAGACCCCCCTTATTCTAATACTATCATATACTATACCCTCTGAACCCTCTGTTAACCCTCTTTTTACGCCCCTTTTTCCCTCCTCCCACCCCCGTTTGCCCAGGGAGCCAAAGGCCCTCCCAGCTCGCCTTTACAGGCTGGCTGGGCTGTCTGGTGGGTCGTGACATCCCATCTGCACTCGCCTGGGGATTAGAAATTACCACGGGCACGGCGTGGATCGCATTGAATTAGTGTCCCAACAGAAACGAACACAACAAGATGAACTTCTTCCCCCCCCCCCTCCCTTTTTTTTCCCATGCTCGCTCGCTTCGTGGCCAGAGGGAGAGTGAGTGAGGTAGTGTCATAAGCGCCTTATGCCAAGACCACAGAGATGGTCGACGAGACGAGGTCAACGGAGCCAAGCGCACGTACGCACAATGCCAAAATACATATTGCGCAGGGGTTTCCAAGCTCCTGAGTCCTGTACGGCAGCAGCCATAGAGAATTTTTCCCAAACCAAGTTGAATCATACGATTGATTGATTGTTTTTGCCGGCGGTCTCTAACAGGGAGAAGGGCACAAGGGTATATGCAACGAGCAGGTAAGTCAAGACCGACATGATAAGATTAGGAAAAAGAGCGCGGCTCAATGATCTTATCTGGGGGGAGGTTCACTGTCTGAACCAACTACTGTTTTGGTCTATCTGATACAGGGCCTTGCTAGCATTAGTCAGCGGAACTCGGTAACGCGGACGCCAATAATCTGTACCAGACGACCACCCTCTCGGGGTTTTGCATGTTGCATACACATACCTTGTTCTCGAAGCATGAGTCATCGTCCAAACACGGATGTATGTCTGTATAGCTCGCCCACTGGCACATGGCTGGCCTGCTTCCGTCTCTATGCCTGAGATAATAACCACGACAAGGGGTTGGTTCAGCGGGGATATTCTCAAGATCAATTCCCTCTCTCTCTCCAATACAGACAGGAATTCCACCCACGGGGGGGTTTGGTATTACTTTGGTATTACTCTCTGTTCTTTTTTACTCAGGTCCAGATATACACGTGTACACCATATACAGGTTAACTTTAGTATATACTTTTCTCCCATTTGGTCGTCAGGTTTTTTTTCTCTTTTTCTTTTCTTTTTCTTTCCCTTGCCCGAATATGGTAATTCCAGACGACAAGGCGATATGATCTGCCCCTTTTTCAACTTATCAAGTTACCCGTAAGCGGTAAGAAAATATCCACGCCCTAGTGTACCAAGTAACTTCCATGCATAATTGGTTTTAAAAGTATTAATATTAATATTCAACATCAATCAGGACAAGGATGATTTACTAATCAATCGCACGTGTGAAACGCGGAACAAAAAAACACGCGGGTTTTGCCCCCACGTGGCGCTCTCAAACCACGGTACGAGCCAGTGGGTTTTGAGACGAGATGCCCAATCTAGTATGTGGAAATATCAGACCGATATCTGTGTGTTGGCAACCACCCATCCATCCACCTTACACACACTGTGAACGAGTCCTAGGGGTTTGCCCAGCAAAGTGAGCGCAGAATGGTCCAAGTCAGGGTCTCTGTCCAGGGTAACA
>QQSL01000043.1:0-42908 GCA_003693665.1 Chaetothyriales sp. CBS 134920
CGCTCTATCCATCCTCCTTGCCCCCGTCCTCCACCTCCCTGCCCCCGTCCTCCACCTCCCTGCCCCCGTCCTCCACCTCCCTGCCCCCGTCCTCCACCTCCTTCATCATGTCGACCGGATTTGCCTTTGGCGGGGCGCCGTCATCTGCGCCTGGGAGCAAGGCCGCGACGACAACAACGACCGCTGGCTCTGCTGGCTCTCTCTTCGGCACCTCGACTGCGCCCAGTGCCAACCTATTTGGCAGTGGCAGCACAGGCCTGAGTTTTGGCGGCACTGGCCCTGTATCGTTTGGCAGTGCCGGTGACAAGCCCTTGTTCGCGGCACCCTCGACAGACACCACTCCAGCATCCTCCTCAGCCGGCTTCAGTTTTACTCCTGCGCCAACGTCAGGCGCATCAAGTAGCAGCCTGTTCACCTCCCCGAAGCCCACCCCATCCAGCCAGTCAACTCTGACGTCTTCCACCCCAGCCCCAACCACAAGCGGGCCCAAGTTCGGCTTCGGCAACCCATCGACTACCCCTGCCGGCCCGCCACCATCCGCTTCCACATTTGCTGCAAGCACAGGAGGCTCCTCGGCCCCGCTATTTCCCGCTGCCAGCAAGTCGGCCGATAACAAGTCGTCTACGCCAGGCTTCAGCTTTAGCACCACCCCATCGTTCCAGGCTCAGACCGGTGGGGGTGGTGGTGGAGGAGGAGGAGGAGGTCCAGCCTTCGCATTCAGCCAGAAATCTGCCACAAATGCTTCCAGTGGCGGCGGGCTGTTTAGCACTGCCACAGCCTCAGCAACAGACGCGCCGCAGTCTGGTATCTTCTCTGGCTTCTCTTCTACGCAGCCAGCTCAGTCGAAATCAAATCCCGCAACGGCGACCAACATCTTTGGTGGTGCGAAATCCTCCACAACACAGTCATCACAGCCGGCGTCGACCCAGCCAGCCGCGCCCAATCCTTTCGCGCCCTCCCAGCCAGCATCAACCCAGGCTTCGACGTTGAGCCCCTTTGGCACTCCATCTTCCACCACAGCTACGAGCTCCGCCCCGAAGCCAGCATTCTCCTTTCCCAGTGCTACCTCGCAGCCTGCCTCCTCAGCTCCAGCTACGGCCTCGGCTGCTGCCAAGCCATTGTTCGGTGCAGCGACGACTACAGCAGGCCCCTCAGCTGCTGTCGCCACTGCGCCGGCCAAGCCATTTTTTGGGGCGGCGACGACGACGACAACAGAAGCAAGCTCCTCGGCTGCCACCACGACTGCGCCGGCTGCATCAGCTGCGCCGGCCTTTGCGGGATTTGGCAAAACCACTGCCACTGCGCCGGCCACTTCTTCGGCCGATCCGAAGGCTGTGGCCTCTACAGCTGGACCTCCACCCCCGCCCCAATCACGGCTGAAGAATAAGACAATGGATGAAATCTTGACTCGATGGGCCACTGACCTGACCAAGTACACAAAAGAGTTCAAGAACCAGGCTGACACGATCGCCAAGTGGGACCAGACCATTGTCGACAACAGTGCCAAGATTGACAAGCTCTATGTCAAGACGCGCACGTGTGAGAAGCAGACGATGAGCGTCGAGATGCAGCTGTCTGCAGTCGAGAACCAGCAGTCAGAGCTAGACGCATGGCTGACCAAGTACGAGAACGAGGTGGAAGAGATGCAGGCCAAGGACAACGCCAACCCGGCCGAACTGGGCGGGCCTGATCAGGAGCGTGAGCGGACATATAAGCTAGCAGAGAAGCTTCAGGAGCGCCTGGATGACATGGGCCGCGACCTTGAAACGATGGTTGAGGAGGTCAATGCTGCCAACGCCAGTCTGCACAAAAACGGCAAGGCAGACGAGCCGGTAAGTGGACAGAAGCAAGATAATGTGCCCGAGCTAACATGGGCCAGATCACTCAAATCGTGCGCATCCTCAACACCCACCTCAGCCAATTGCGGGCCATTGACCAGGGCACGGCAGCTCTGCAGAAGAAGATGGCTGATGCCCAGAAGGCTGCCCATGGTTTGGCCTACCTGCCCGGAGCCAAGAGCGAGGCTAGAGCGGCTGTGGATGATTTCTATCGAAGCTACATCGGGCGGCAGTGACTGTACAAGACGATGACAAACGTCGATCCATCGAGAGGCAGGGAACAGCTCGGTGTAAGGCTTATCAGTAGGGACAACCTTCTGTTACTCCATAGAAAAGAGAGTTTTGCTTGACTAGGGACCCGTCTTGTGTGTAAAAATTGGCTATTCTCTCCCCTGTGCCGAATCCGACGTAGCCTGCAGGGTCTTGCGTGCCTTTGCCTATCTTTGGGTGCAGTCAAGCTCGGCCATGCCAGTGACTTCCACCTATTGCTCTCCCTTTCGCGAGGCCTCAAGCTCCTCAATGTGCTTGTCGAGTTCGTCGAGATGTTTGCGCTGAATGGCCAGCTTCTCCTTGAGCTTCCTCAAACTGGGTGGTTGTCAGTCAGCACAGGTTCGGATGTCAAGTCCAGAATGGCGGCCTACCTCTCCAGCTCCTTCTCGCGGATGAACTTGTTCTCGCTGGCCTGCTCCCGGCGGTTGAAGGCGTCGCTGTTCCATTGTCAGTCAAATTGCATCCTGCCTCCGCACTCGACGCACCTTGAAGCACTACCACCCGACCTGACTCCGCCCAGGTCACCAGCACCGGCACGGAAGGCAGTGGCGGCGAACGACCTCGTGAGGGAGGGGCTGGCTCGGATGAGCTTGACGGTCTGAGTGCGAAGCATGCTGGTTGAGATGTCTGTTGATTAATCTTCTGAGACCGAGACTAAAAGGACTGCAAGGCACCAGCTGTTGTTGGCGAAGCTCCTCCCAGATGACATATGCCTGTGGGGCTCCTCCTTCCGCCATATCACGTGATCGCGCTGGGCGGGAGCCGGATTCTACAGAGTTTGGACCGGCGTGGAACAGCACCAGCGCTCCCTTCTCGATTGCGGCTTGCCTGCGGTTAACCGGCAAGCGGACAGTGGTTTCCAAAAAGGTGCCATGGTGCGTATTGGATAGGGGGTCCTTGACACCTGCCCCGTTGACATTAACGTCAGCCGGGCGGCTCTGGCTCCATGCCGCGTAGTATCTGCTCTCATCAAGATCAGGTGCTGGTCCTGATAGCTACATGCGGCTACGGATAGATCTGCTCTAAGCCAGCAGCCGCCCTGGTAGCCGCCGGAGCAGGCGTAGAAGTCGCAGGAAATAGCAAGAAACGGGTGGCCAGGCAAAACCAGGCTAAACCCGATCGGGCCGGGTGAAATTGGGCAACCTTGCACACAATACCAGTATTCCCCCCTCCTGCCTCGCCCAAGCTGCTGTTTCTCAACCATAGAACCTCACTCAACTAAACTCCACACGGCCGTGCCCCTTTATCCCGCACCTGCTATCCAGTATCTCTGTGCCACGGTCAAGCCAGGTCTTGCTTGACTTATCGCCCCTTTCAGCCTGTCAAGGTAAGCTGCGCTATTTCCCACTGTTGTCCTGCTAGGGAGTGATCGCTCGCGCCTGCGCCTGCACCTGCCTGCGCCTGCCTGCGCCCGCGTCTCGATCCGCCATTGCTCCTGCCGGATTTGCGACACAACTCAAAGCCACATCAGAAGGCGCGGCCGGCATCCCCTCGTCTCCGTGTCTTCCCCCCCCCTTGGTTCAACATCATCGAGGCCTGCATCCGGCTGTTTCTTGATATCGCCGCCCATCTAGCTGGGTCCAGTCGACGCCCAGCCTTGATTCATCCAAGACCAATTCCTGCCTGTCCTCACCACGCCTGCCTCTGATGACCGTCTCGGGCCTGATAACACGACCTCAAGTGCTCTCCTCTCACCGCAAGCCTCCAGCCAACCGCTCAGCCGATACGGACAGTCGGCAGCCGCGGAGCCAAGACAGTGTTGGAAATACAACCGTGTCTCAGAAGTATCGCTGACTGTTGATGTGCACAGAATCTCTCTGCTTCCGCCTCAACCCTACGCACAATGGGTGTCGAAGAATCCGTCTACTTGGCCAAGCTTGCCGAGCAGGCTGAGCGCTATGAAGGTACGGCAGCCCATGCACACCTGCACAACCAGCCCACTAATACCGCCGGCCGCAGAAATGGTTGAGAACATGAAGGTCGTTGCCTCGGCCGACCAAGAGCTCTCTGTTGAAGAACGGAATCTCCTGTCGGTAGCGTACAAGAACGTGATCGGCGCCCGACGTGCCAGCTGGCGCATTGTTACTTCCATTGAGCAGAAGGAGGAGTCCAAGGGCAACGAGGCCCAGGTCCAGCTCATCAAAGAGTACCGACAAAAGATCGAGAAGGAGCTGGGCACGATCTGCGAAGACATCCTCGACGTGCTCGACAAGCACCTCATTGCCTCTGCCCAGACGGGCGAGTCCAAGGTCTTCTACCAGAAGATGTGCGTAGTGCTTGCATTCCAGCCGCTCTCTCTCGCTCGCTTCTGACCTCTTGACAGGAAGGGCGACTACCACCGATACCTAGCTGAGTTCGCGGTGTCTGATAAGCGAAAGGCCTCGGCCGAGAAGTCGCTGGCCGCGTACCAGAACGCCACCGAAGTCGCCGCGACCGACCTTGCGCCCACGCACCCGATCCGCCTCGGCCTGGCGCTGAACTTCTCCGTGTTCTACTACGAGATCCTGAATGCTCCTGACAAAGCCTGCCACCTTGCCAAGCAGGCATTTGACGATGCCATTGCAGAGCTCGATACCCTGAGCGAGGAGTCGTACAAGGATTCTACTCTGATCATGCAGCTGCTGAGAGACAACCTGGTAAGGCAGCCCACGGACTGATGACGAACCTGTCTTGTTCTAATCTCTGTTTGACAGACCCTGTGGACCTCGTCCGAGGCCGAGCCTCAGGATGCGGGCAGTGCTGCTCCCGCCGCAGCCGAGGCGAGCAAAGAGGAGTCCGCCGCTCCCGCGGCTGCCGCCTCCTCCACCGCGGAGGCAACGGCCGACAAGGCGGCAGCAGCCGAGCAAAAGGCTGACTAAGGCGGTCGATGCCAATCGCCGACCTTGGGCCGTGATGGCGGTATGCAATGCGGCCGGGCATGAGATCGTCGTGTACACACGCCAAAGCCACCGCCTGAGCAACGATGCTGGTGTCTTTGCCTTTTTGTCCGCTTCAGCTGCCGCTGTGTGCCTACGAGCCCTGCGAGGTGAAGTCTTTGATATCCCAGATAGTCATTGCAGATGATACGCCGTGGTTGCGAGACCAATCAGGCATAGCACGAAAGACTCGGACTCCTTTAGATTCTAGCATGGAAAGAAGATGATGGTCCATCTCTGTTAAGGCCGTTGAGGGCAACTTTGCCGACTGTTTGTAATGACCGTACCGCTGTACGAACGCACTCCACTCTGCCCCGTACTGCGTTGCTGAGCGGCCCAACAGGTCATGATGAAGTCTTGGTCGTCAATGATTCCCATGTACAGCAACTGCTCGCGCGCAAGGAGGCTGCGAAGCGGGAATCTGGGCTCGTCCTGTCTTTTCTCCTCCATTTCATCGTTGGCATCTGATTGATCTGATTCCTCTTCTTGATCGGTATTCGACGGTGAAGGTGACAATGACGGCGACGACGACACCGACGACACCGACGACACCGCCTTTTGCATTTCGCTCTCCTTCACAGAGCCCTTGGGATGATCCCAGACCTGTCCGAGCAAGTTGACATACAGGCCATTACATTTGTGCAGGTACGTGGCCTCGAGCACATTGAACGGCGGCATCATCATGTTGTCAAGACCGAGACTGGGCGCTTTGAGGGTGGTGCTCTCGTCATTGCTAGTGATTGGCAGTGAGGAGGGATTTGCACCACCACCACCACCACCACCACCACCACCACCACCACCACCACCACCACCACCAGCATTAGCAGCAGCCATCTTCATGGCTCTCAGCTCGGCGGCGGCCTCGGCTTCAGACAGGCCGCGCTTGTACCATCTGGCCGGCCATGCGAGCTGGTGCGCGTCGTGGGTGATGTTTTGCACTAGCTTGTCGTTGACGATGCGCTGCCGGTTGGCCGAGTGCTCGCACCCGGCGTGCTCGTCGTGGCTGTACTGCACGATGCGGTGTGGGTATTTGGCTGGGAGCGGTGGCCGTTTGCTGCTGCTGCGCTCTTTTGCTGTTATTGTTGATGATGATGATGATGATGATGATGATGGCAATGCTGGCTCTGGCTTTGGCTCTGGCTCATACTCAAACATTGGATCCAGCAAGTGCCCTGCCAGGATGAACTCGCGCCATGCGTCGAGGTGTTTGTCCTCGGTGCTGCTGATGATTGATGTGGGGTGGTCATTTCGCCTATATATATGTGTGTGTATACATATTCGAATATGTCAGCGATGTTTTGGCTCTCTCTGCAACTGCAACTGCAACTGGGGAGAGATGAGATGGGATGGGATGGGATGGGATGGGATGGGATGGAATGGACTTACATCTTCTGATGGACTTGACACACAGCCCAAGTCCGCCTTGTCCGCCCGCTGCAGTATCGGATCTCTGTTGTGGTCAAGCACTCTGTGCACAGGTAATATCTCTCAGCATTGTCTTCAGCAAGGGCCCGTTTGTGCATTGCTGGCACAGCTTTCTCATTTGTGAAGATGATTTTGATCTTTGGCTCCTCTGTATGGCCTTGTTCTTGCTGTTGTTGTATCTTTTCCTTGGGCTGAGAGATTCCTCCAGTCTTGAGTGCCTGAGATACTGAATCCTGCTGCTGCTGCTGCTGCTGCTGTTCTTGTTCTTGTTTCTCCTGCTGCTGTTGTTGCTGCTTTTTCTTCTCCTTCTCCCTCTTCTTCTTTGCCTTCCTACTCTTCTTTTTCCTCTTCCTTGTTTGACTCGCTTGACCAGGTTGTTGCTGCTCCTGCTCCTGCTCCTGCTGCTGTTGTTCATTATTTTTTCTCTTTCTCTTTCTCTTCTTCTTCTTCTTCTTCTTCTCCTTCTTCTTGTCTGCTGGACCCCCGCCCTCCCCACTCTTTTTGTATCCTTCTTTGTTGCTGCCACCCTTCTCGCCCTGGCAGGCAGCAGCAGGTCGAGAAAGACATGCCAGCAGTTGCTGTTGTTGACTCTCCATCCTTGGCAAGAGGGTAAAATACAAGCAAAGTTGATCAGACTAGCCAGAGATAGATTGGGGGGGGGTGTGTGTCGTTATGGTTATTGTTGTTGTTGTTGTTGTTGTGGTTGCCAGCGTGAGAAAACAAATGTGGAAAAGAGCCATGCAAGGGGTAGTTGTTACCTGATTATTCTTTTCAAGGGCTGACTTAAGTTCATTGTTGATTTTATTTCATTGTGCTCCTGAGCTGACCTAGGGACAGAATAGAATAGAATAGAGAGAGACAGAGAAAGAATAAGCAATGTCATCACTTGCTGTGTGTTGCATACATCACCCGCAAGTGATGCTGTTCAAGTTCAACCGCAGCACCAATCTATCAACACCAGCAAGATGGCTGGCCTTGATCAATATCTCTGGCTATTGTTGTAACCAAACCAGCCAAAATCATCACTTTGTCATATTATCATTTACCTTTAGCATGTCTTGTCGTGTTTATGATACCCTACCCTAGTGCCTTGCACTAAGCTCCCACCCCGTTCTTTTGTTTTTCCAACCTGAGCCATTGATCAGCACCGTTACTGACTGATCCATGCTGCTCGCCTCCCGAAAGAAAAAGGAAACAAGAAAAGGGAAAATATCATCATCGCAGCCATAGCAAGAACCACCGCCTCTTCTGCGCCCGTCGACGTCGCTGTCTTTCTTCGCGCTCAATGGCATCTTCATTGTCTTCGGTGCGCGCTAGGATCACGTTGCGCTGCCGCCATGCGAGCTCGGCCAGTTTGCTTGCTGGGACGTCCAGGTTGACGGGTAGTTGGGTTTTGGGGGGTCGTGGTGATCGTCGTGAGAATGAGGGAGGCGCCGGTGCTGCCGCTGCCGCCGTTGATGATGGGGATGGAGATCTGGTCGGAGCTGGATGAGCGGTGGTTGTGGCGGTGGCGGTGATGATGGCGTGGTCGTCATTGGTGGTATTGTTGCGTCGTCGGTATGAGGATGAGCGTGGTGGAGGAGAGGGCGCTGCTGCAGCTGCAGCTGCAGCGGCTGAGGAGGAGGGGGCAGTGGCGGTGGCGCTGCTTGGTGATGAGAATTCATTCGTTTCACTGCTATCGTCGTCTTCGTCGTCATTATCATCATCATTTGTGGTGGTTGGTGGCTCGCGTTCTGTCTTGACGACAGTGTCGATCATGACACTGGCCCATGGGTTGGGGTTTTGGCTGAATTCGTCGTCGTCGTAGCCGTCGTCGTCGTCATCATCATCATCTTCTCCGTTCTCTTCTTCCTCTCTTCCTCCCAGGTTTGGTCTGATATCATCGTCTTCTTGTTGTTGCTCCGGCGGCTGCGGCTGCTTGAGCTGGCTAGTGGGTGAAAATGCTTCTTCTTCGCTCTCGTTTTCATCTGTTCCTCCATGCTCTGCTGCTGGTATTGCTTCGGCGATTGCCAACTTCTGCCCCAAGGCATTGACGAATAGACCATCGCAGCGTTTGAAGTACAAATGCTTCGGCCCCAAGCCCTGCACAATCACATCGGGATTGCGCGAATGGATGCAGCCGCCGTCTGGATCATGCACATATACCTTTTTGCTGCGCCGCGTCTCCCTATTCCCCAGCCGTATCCTCTTGACCCAACCGACATTCATCAAGTTTGTCTGAGCCGCATCCTCGTCATGATCGTGGTTCTCGTCAACGGAAGCTGCGCCTGTAGAAGGAGTGACCTGCAGATAATACCGCTCAACAATCATGCTAGGCTTGAGCATCTCTCGCAGGCGCGTGCTCAGAATCACGCTGCGCACGGCAATCGGCACATCTGGCCGCTCGCGATGGAACGCACATCCGTATGCGGTCTCGGTCGTCTGTCCAGAGCAGGTTCGTGTCGATAGGATCTGACAGCAGCCGCGGCACATGGAAATGCTGCCCGGGGTAGCGTTGGGGAGATTCAGGTGCTGCAGCGATGCTGGGCTCTTGTCGAACACAATATCGACATGCTTGGTCATCGCCCACCACAGTCGGAACTCTGCGCGCCAGCCTTGGATGTTGCTGATCTCCACCCGAGGCGCCGTGTTCCTCCTACTAGTTGCTGTTGATACATTCATTTTCTTCTTTCTTCTCGCTCTTTTCTCTGCTGTTGTGATTGGAAACCAGAACCCTTGAAAGCTTGCCGTATGTCTCCACCTTTGTAAAGATTGAAGTTCAGATGGTGGGATATCGGCAGAAGGAGGTAGGCGACAACAACAACACCACCGACGACAACACCGACAACAAGAATAATAATAATAACAATAACAACGGCCGATTCTCAGCGAGCGTAAATGTTGTGATTCAGGAGCCCCCTTTTGCTTCCTGCAGCCGCTTCCAGGCTTGACTTCGCGTCTAATAGCCCCTGGTGGCTGGACTCATGCTTGGGCAGGGAAAAGGAGTGACACCCTCTCGGTTTTCGTCCAGTGTTCCTTTTCACTCACTTCAAGGCCGCAATTCCGAGTGAATGAATGATGATAAGGCAAAGGCTGTGTGAGCTTCCAGCTGTGGTCGGAGCCTCGGGATGTTGGCTGAGATTGATCACAAGGGAATCCGAGCTCGGCACGTGACCAGTGACCAGCGGAATTTCTCGTTCTATTTCGGGAGCCGAAAGAAGGAGCGATAGCGAAGAATGCGGAAGGAGCGATCGTGTCGGTCCAGTTCATACAGTCGTAAATTACGCCACAGCTACTTATACACACCACCGCCCTCTTCATATATCTCTCTTTCTCACACACTCTCTCGTACATGGCAAACTGGGTTCTGCCTCCATAGTCATCGACTTCCAAACGCCGTCGCTCAAAATCCGAACAAACTGACAAAATTATCCGAGACTAGTCACTATCCTTAGAGCCCTTGCTGCTGTGCCTGTGGTGATGGTGATGGTGGTGGTGGTGATGGTGAGAGTGAGAATGATGATGCTTCTCGTCTGCTTCTTGTGGTGGCACCGACCGTGTTCGTGCAATCGCCTCTCGTGGTGCCGAGGGCTTGTTGGGCCTCACTATCCTCAGCAGGCTACCAGTCTCACTTTCACCAATCGTCAGCCTCTGAAGAATCCCTGGCCCGCCGCCGTTGCTATGGCCAGAGCTCGATCCCCCAAAACTTAGCTGTCGAACCTTGCGCCGTGATGCTGATTCGTGCTTCAACTCTTCTTCCCGTCTAGCCCGTTCCTTCTCTTCAGCTGCACGTCTGGCGGCCGCCTCTCTCTCCTTGCGGCGTGCCTGCCTTTCTGCCTCTTCTCGAGCCTTGACTTCTTCTCTGTGTTTCTCCTCTTCCCGTGCCTTTCTCCTTTCCTCCCTTTCTCTTGCTTCGCGCGCGTCGTGTCGTTCCCTGCGATGCTTCACTTTCTCCTTGTACTCAGGTGTCTCATGCCGCGTTGCTCGCTCGTCTTTCGCCTTGTCCAGCGCTCGCGCAACAGAATTAACAAATAGACCTCCCTCATCTTTTTTCCGTTCAAGGAGCATGTTGTGCCCATTTTTCATCGACATTTTTCTGTCACGCACCATGTATTTTTCATGGGATTTACGATGCCTGCGTCGCTCCGTTGATTTGGCAGATCCAGGTGCAGCAGCAGCCATGTTTGGGTCATCAATGACTGCGCTGTCTTCGTCGGCTTGGATGTCTTTGGCGATCGGTGTAACCTCAGTCGGAGATGTGCTTTCAGCAGCAGCTTTGTCCTCTCCAGCATTGCTTTCTGTTGTGGCATGAGCTTCTTCAACTGCTGGAGCTGCCGCTGCCGCTGCCGCTGCCGCATCTTCGGTAACTTTTGCATCTTCGACCGGTGGCGCTTCTTCAGCAGGTGCTGCATCTCCTTCAGGGGATTTACTCTCCTTGGCCGGCAGTACTTCAGCAGGCGCCGCATCTCCTTCAGCAGATTTTGTCTCTTCGACCGGTGGTGAGGCTTCGGCAGAAGCCTCTCCTGCCTCTGGTGTTTCTTCAGCAGCCTTGGTGTCTTCAGCAGGTGATGCTTCTCCAGCCGGGGCATCTGCAGCTTGTGGTGCTTCTGCTTCTTCTTTTGTAGCCTCCGCTTCCGCCTTTGTTCCCTCTGCTTCTATCTTTGGTGCTTCTGCTTCTGCCGGTGCATCAGTTGGCTTTTCCTCTTCAGCTGGTGGTGCTTCAGCAGCAGGAGATTCAGCAGATGGTGTATTTGTTTCTGCTACTGCATCTTCAGCAGATTTTGTCTCTTCAGTAAGTTCTGTGTCCTTTGATGCCGTGTCATCTGTAGGTTTTGTCTCTTCGGCAGATTTTGTCTCTTCAGCTGGTTTCTCTTCAGCTGGCGGTGTTGCATCTTCGGTCGCCTTTGGTGCTTCAGACGGGGCTGCATCTTCGGTCGCCTTTGGTGCTTCAGACGGGGCTGCATCTTCGGTCGCCTTCGGTGCTTCAGACGGGGCTGCATCTTCGGCTTCCTTAGTTGCGGTCTCTTCTTTTGATGGTGTTGTCTCGTCAGCAGGTGTGGTCTCTTCAGTTTGTTCAGCTTCTTTAGATGGAGCTGTGTCCTCAGCAGGTTCCGTTGGTGTTGCATCTTCGGTGGATTTTTCCTCTGCACCTGACGCTGCATCTTCGACGTCTTCGTTCGCTGTGGCTTCTTTGGATGGCGTGGAATCTTCAGCTGATTCTGGCTCTTCAGGTTTCGCCTCTTCGGTCGCTACTGCATCCTTAGATGGTGTTGTCTCTTCAGTCGACTTTTCCTCTTCACCTGCTGCTGCATCTTCAACCTCCTTAGTCGCTGTTGCTGCCTCGAGTGGTGTTACATCTTCATCAGTTGAATCTTCAGTAGATTCCGTCTCATCGGACGATGTTTCTTGAGCTTGTGATTCTTCTTTAGCTGGCGGTGTTTCTTCAGCTGATTCTTCTTTAGCTGCAGATGGTTCCTTGGCAGATTCTTCCTTAGCTGGCGAAGCTTCTTCGCTCGTGGATGACTCTCCGACCGATTCTGATTCTTCATCTGTTGATGCCTCTTCGGTGTGTTTCTCATCTGTTGATGCCTCTTCGGTGTGTTTCTCTTCCGTCTGTTTCTCTTCCGTCGGCGGTGCATCTTTGGTTGATGGGACCTCTTCAGCTGGTGGAGATGCTTTATCTTCAGCAGGCTTTGCTTCTTCATCCGACGCAGCCTCATCTTTGGCGGGGGCCTCCTCCGCAGCCGCCTCTTTAGCAGGCTCATCGCTGGAGCTATCACCCGGTGTATCAGCCGCAACAGGGTTCTCACCTGCCACATCCTCGGTAGACTTGGAATCAGCGGAAGCACTACTAGGTGTGTCCTCAGTCGCAACAGCAACAGCAGCATCAGCATCCTTGGCCATCGTATCGCTGACTGCTTCTGCTTCCTTTGATGTTTCTTCGGCGGCTGTCTCATCAGCAGCTGCCTCTTCTGAAGGTGGTTTCGTAGGTGTTTTGTCCTGGGGCGCCTCCAAAGGTGGTGTTGATTCAGCAGGTGCTTCGGTAGATGGTTCTGCCTCGGCAGGAGCTGGTTCAGGTGTCTTTGAAGATGACTCCGCCTTGGATGGTTGGTTCTTGGACGCATGCTTGGCAGCTCCTTTCTTCTTCTTGTCTTTCTTCGAGGCCTTTTCTTTGGCTGGCTTCTCAGCAGGACTGGGGGGAGCTACCTCTTTCTTCGCCGCTTTGCCCTTGGACTTTTTAGAGCCCCTGTTCTTTGGTGATTTCTCTTCAGAAGCCTTTACCGCCGGCTCTTCTATAGACACCGCTTTCTTTAATGGTTCTTCGTCGGGGGCCTCTGTAGAAGTAGCTGCTTCTGCGGGGGCAGCGTCTACACTGTTATCATTCTCCGACCCCTTGGGGGGATCTTCAGGAGATCCAGGGGCGTCTGCGCCGTTGCTAGGCTCTTCGGAGGCGACAGGATCTTCAGCGGCGGCCTCAGGCTTGGGTTGTTCTTCGGGGACATGGCTCTCGTCCTTGGCATCCGCCTCTTCTGTGGCATCATGTCCAGTCTTCTCTTCTGGTTTTGGGTCATCACTTTCTCCTTCAGGCTTGTCGTCATGCTTGTCGTCCTTCTCTTCCTTTGAATCGTCTGCCGCGGCAGCCTCTGTGGCTTTCTCATCGGGCTCGGGATTCGGTGCCGTTCCATGTGTGTGATCTTCACCATCCATTTCCGACAGGGCCTTCACAAGCACCTTGGTGATGTGGTCTGGTGGTGCATCGGCATCCTGCAGCTTCTTCACAACGTCCTCAACAGTCTCGGCGTTTGACTCTTTAGCGTCATCGGAGGTGGACTCATCGGCTCCAGGGCTGTCCGACTTGGTCTCAGCAGAGGCGGGTGTTTCAGTCGCTTCCTCTTCTTCCATCACCCGTTAGCAGTACGTACCATTAGCTAAGAATTGGTTCTCACAAACCTTGTCGATCTGCTTCCTTCTCGCCTCCATGATCCGCCTCAGCTCCCGATTGCTCAGAATCTTTATTAGACAAGGTCAGCAAAGCCCACACACGACTTGGACCTCAAGGACAGGAAAGACTGCGTACCGTCATCATCGGGATCCGGATTGACCGTGTTATACTTGTATGAATTGTTAACAGAGGGGCTGCCGACGTATAGATCTTTATGCTTGCCAACATCAGATGCATAGCCAACAGGCCCCTCAAATTTCTGGTATTGAAAGCTCGGAAGGACAGCATATTGGTATTTTGGCCGGCGCGGCGGCATTGTTGTTGTGACTCCTTGCAGGAGAGGGAAGGAAAGAGAAAGGGAGGAGCTTCGAAAGAGGATCCAAACCAGCAGGCGAGCTTCTTTTTCGATCAGTTGTGCCGCTCCTCCTTAATCATCTGAGGAAAAAAATACATGGGCGCTGGTCTGAGCCGGGGGTGCCCGGAGCAAGACAGAGAGGGTCGACAGGTCTCGTCGTATCACCCGGGTCTTGGATGTTTAGTTGGGTCTTGGGAGCTAAAACGCAGGGTGGATTGATTGATTGACTGATCAAACAGGCTCAGCAAAAGTAACGTGTGCGAGCCGTCGGCGCGGCAATAGAGCGAAATATGAGGCTTCGGCCTACGCCTGTCTGGCATGCCGGAACATTGCTCGGGCCAATGTAGATGAGAGAAGATGCTAGAACGGAGGAGAGTGAGGAGCAGGCAATTGGACCACGTCGCTGATCATGGTCAAAGCATGAATGAAGCGCTAATAACTTTGTGCCCAAAACGCCGCTAAGGTACCAGTCGTGAGGGCAAAGCGAGCATGGGCAGCAAGAAGACTGGAGCTGCTGCTGCCCGACGGGATTCGACTGCAGCTGCGAATGGCTGGCAGAAGGGACAGGACGGCCGCGGGCAGGCATGTGTAAGACCACCCACCACCATCGCGGGACTACGAGGGGACGTTCCTTCCAAGTGGGACTCCTTCCTTCCTTGTCGGACCATCAAAGGTGGGGCGCGAGAAAGAGGACAAGGAGGGGTTCAAGCTTACTGGCTGACCGTTTCTGTGGCGCCGCCTCGCCGGTTCGTGCCGCTGCGGGTCATTTAACGATTGGGGACTCTCAACCAAAGTCGCGCGTCATTTGTCGCCCTAGACTGTGCCTGACCAGGAAGGAGAATGGAACATGGACAAGTCGTTAGGGACCAAATGCTCATGGTGCCTTCATCACGGAGCTCGGATGCCACGTTGCTTATGGAGACATCTCACGTGATGTCTCACGTGATCTCAGCCCATTTCCAAGCATTGGGCACACACAATACACAATTATCGTCAAAAAAATTTCTATCTTCTCTACACGTGTTGTTAAACAACAGGGGTTGGCTTAGTCAACCATCTCCTTCTCCATCTTGGCACGCCAACGAGGACCATAGTGTCGCATGGCCCAAATGACGATGCTACTTGAGAATGCCCAAATCCCAAGGCTGCAGTTCCTTTAGCTTGGGCGGCGAAAAGGGGTGAGTGGACACTTACATTGTGAAGAGCCAGCCATTCCCAATGGAATTGATGAGTGGAGCACCGACGAGCGAGCCAGTGCTGGACAGGAGGTTTCGACACAGATTGTTGAGAGCGACACCGGACGATGCCTTACGCGGCATGAACTCTGTCAACATTGTGGTCACCGCGCCAAAGATGAGCATGGAACCCAAGCCATAGAAAAAGTTGGCAATCAACTGGTGTGGGGGAAAGGAAATACGGTATGTGTCAGCCTTCTGGTCTGTACCTTGCATCTCAGGACAGGGCAGGCTTGAGTTACTCACTGGGCAGATGACGAAGACTCCCTTTTCCGTCGTCCATCCATACCAAATCAGGGCAGTTGGGTAGATGGCGGCCCCCAGCCAGGCATTTTCACACATTCGATCTTCAGGCAGATACATCCACTTGCCATTTGGACTGCGTCGATTTGCTTTTCTGGCCTCTCGTTTCATGATCCGGTCGACCCACGGGCCGCCAAAGATGCTCGTGATGACGTATCCGACAGAGTTTGGTAAGTAGAACAACCCCACTATCAGGGTGCTGTAATTGTAGGGCTCCCGTTCAAAAGAGTACGAGATCGAAATGTTGAGTACATACAGGGCTCCCTATCAGACGTCAGCTGCATCAGTTTCCGGCCCTCTCGGTGGCGGCGGCTGCGGGGTCGAGGTCAACTTACAAAAGTAACAGATGCATAGTAGATCGAAAGTACAACAGGTGGGTATCGCAAGTACAGAATGATCTCAAGTGGATCAAACAGAACGGCCCGCGCGGCCTGAAGGTATTTCTTCCCAGCCTTCTGGACAGACTGCCGGGTGGATATCCTGCTCAGCGGTGGCTGGGCCTTGGACGGCAGAGAGTCCTCCAGCCCGGCTGAGTCAACAACCTTGTCCGGCACTTTGAGTGTCTCGGGGAGGGCAAAAAAGAGGCAGAGACAAGCCAGGACTAAGACACAATGTCAAGATACATGGTTTTGGTTTGGGGCCCGGCAGGGGGGAGACCTACCACCATAAATAACCAAGGCCCACTGAGTGGCACGCCATCCCCACCTCTCTCCGAGAATGCCACCAAGAATAGGAGCAAAGAGAGGGCCACACAGTGGGCCCAGGTAGAAGAGGCCCATGGCCTTGCCTCGTTCTCCAGAGTCAAAGAGATCTGCAACTGTGCCGGCGCCAACAGCCTGTACTGACGCAGCTCCGCCTCCACTCAGCATCCGCATTGTCACCAGCATGGCAATGTTTTGAGATGTAGCACTGAGCACAGCAAAGGCTGTGAACATTATAAAGGACAAGAGGTACACAGTCCGTCGACCACCGGCTTCGGAAAGGGCGCTCCACCAGAGCGGGAAGATGGCCATGGCGAGCATGTACAGTGAGACTGACAAGTTGGTGATTGTAGGAGACGTTCCAAAGTCCTTGGTCACGAGGTTCAGTGATGCTATTATGACCAGTCAATTACCAAGCTTGTTTTTGAGGCCAGAATGCCAAATGGAGAAGAGTATCATCACCACTCACGCATGATGATGGCACTGCCAACCGGCGCAGCAGCAGCGGCAAAGCCGATGATGCTCACGAGGAACCACTTGGTAGAGTCTGGGTAGTCGCGCGGGTCTGTGACTTCGGCAACAAGCGCAAAGCGCGCAAACAGTCCTCGCCGCTTCGAGCTGGGCACTTTGACTACCGGCCGTTTGGGTGTCTGCATCCTCTCGAGTGAATGATTACTCTCCACATCGTAGTCGGGATCATGATCGAGGTCGTGGTCGTGGTCGTGTTCTGCGCCAGAAGACAGGGATCCAGAGTCATCGACTTCATCCGTCGTTGTCTTGGTTGGCATCGTCATCGTCGATTCAGTATCAGCAGCCAGCACCGCCGCCATCACCGGGGCTTTAGGGTATTTTTCGTCCATAGTAATGCAACTTGCCAAGGTCCAATTCTAGAATAATAACAATGCAGTATGTTTTTCATCCTCAAAGGGGAGGGGGGATCCGGTGACAATCTACTAGAATCAGAATGCCATCATTAGTATTATCTTCTTCTTCGAGATAATAACTGGCAACGGTCGATGAATAAAAAAAGAGCAGCAAGTAGTGGATGAGAGAAACAAGGACATGTTATCATGGCTAGTTTTTTTCTTCACGAGTGCTAAACAAAATCCCTCGAAAATGTCCTCGTTGGAAGGGCGCCCATGGGGCGCGGGCACGCACGAAACAGTCCAAACTCTCAGAAACCTCCAAGTCGAATGTGCGCGCGCGTCCAATCACGGCACTTTGTTGATGCCCTAACTGTGCCGTTTTTGCCGTTCTGACGAGCAAGCACACTCGGGATGATCCCGACACCGACATTTCGTTTCTCCCCCCCCCGCGCAAAGACACCTTGCTGTGGGAAAATTAACTCATCTTGAATCTGTGTAGATCAGTGCCTTATCCTGAACAAGCCTCCCACACGCGCGCGCGACGCCGTGTGCCAATTCTGACTAGGCGCCTGTTACGTATATCGTATATGGCGGCGGCCTCGTCGTCGTCTTCTGCCGCTGGCGATCCCGACATCCGGCCGGTCGGGGAGGTGCCGACAAAGCTGATTGACCAGTTTGTCAAGTATCCCGGCGATGACTATACCAAGGGCTGGGCCGACCTGTGGGAGAGGGACTTTTTGCCGTGGGACAGAGGCCAGTCGTCGCCAGCGCTGGCAGATGCGCTCGTGAACCATCGGGACCTGATTGGCGATGCTGTTGTTGTTGGTGTTGATGGTGGGCCGAGGAGGAAGCGTGCCTTGGTGCCAGGCTGTGGCAGGGGGTATGACGTTCTCCTGCTTGAGAGCTTCGGCTACGACGCTGTGGGGTTGGATGTCAGCGAGGGCGCGGTCAGGGCAGCGCTGAAGTATGCCGAGGAGCACGGCGGCGGCGGCGGCAGCAGCAGCAGCAGCAGCAGCAGCAGCAGCAAATACCCTGTTAGAGATGGAAAAGCAGGCAAAGGGTCGCACAAATTCGTCCTGGGGGACTTCTACAAGAACGACTTCCTAGCTGAACTCGGGCTGGCTGATGGGGGGCCGTTCGACCTGATCTATGACTTCACCTTCTTCTGCGCCATGAAACCGGCGATGCGGCCAGCCTGGGCCCAGAGGATGTCGGAGCTGCTGGCCGAGTCGCCGTCGGCACGGCTGGTCTGTCTCGAATTTCCTTCACAGAAGCCGCCGTCCGCGGGCGGTCCGCCGCATGCCAGCCCGTCCGAGGCCTACCTCGAGCATCTCAGCCATCCGGGTGAGGAAGTTGCCTACGATGAGGCGGGGAAAGTGAAGCCCAATCCTCTTGCCGCGCCGAACCCGGCAGCGTTGGAGCGTATTGGCCACTGGCATCCTGCTGATACTCATCCCATGGGCAAGGATGAGTCTGGTAATGTCCAGGATTATATCTCAGTCTGGAGACACAGGTAGTCAGGTTTACCTCCCAAAAGGAAAGCAAAAAAAGAAAAGTGATCCTGTTGATAGCACGTCAGGTCTTGTCGGATCTGCTAAGAGCATTGTAGTGTTCGCCCAGGCCAAACGAGTGTCGATAGTACGCCAGCCAGATTTCATCCGGCTTGTCGCCTCCCTGCTGATCGGACTCGAATGTCTCAACCCGGCCGTCTGCCTGCAAGATGCTGATGCGCACATTGTAGCTCCTCGCAATCGCTTGAATCTCGAGGTGCCCACCCCACTCCGCCGTATCCTTGATCTTCTTGACGTAACTTTCGATTGGTTCCTCCAGGAAGGCAGCAAAATCGTCGGGATGTTTGGCGATAAAGTCGGCTGTGGCGAAGCGCACACTCTGATACGGCGGTTGCGAGTTCGGTGCAGAGCCCTTGATGCGGCCGGTAGCATCCATCCCGTGAGCGCACGCTGCGTACAGACAATGGCCATCAGGCTGGATGAACGTTTCAGTCAAGCCGCGCTTTGCCATTTCCTTGCTCATCGCACTCGTCTCTTGCTCCCGCAGGTTTGGCAGATTGGCCGCTTCTTGCTCGCCCGCCGCAGCCTGAGCCTCCTGCTCTGCCGTTCGTCGAAGCAGTCGCGCCTTTTGCCGGTTTGGCTTCTTGGATCTTGGTTGGGGAAGACCAGGTTCTGAGCGAGTTCCATTGACTTGCTGCTCCGGGGGTTGGACGACGTGCTCCGCCGCTTCGTGAGTGTGGGTATTGTTCTCTGTCGTCGATCTCACCTCGTCCTCCACCGAGTCTTCCAGTGTCAGATTGTCGACTTCAGCCTCGAGATCCGAAGGCTCCAACGCATTGATTTCGGCTTGCTGACGCTCCTTTAATTCTCGTTCCAGCCGTTCACATTCATCATTAATGCCCTTGCGGGTTTTCTTTGTTGCGTTCTTCTTCTTCTGAGTGATCCGTCCCTGTAACTCCCGCTGCTCCTTCTTGTGGCGCGCAATTAATTCCTCCATTGCATCAGAGTCAGCAATAACAACTTGTCCGACCTAGAAAATACTCAGATCAGTGGCTGAGTCAGCCTCGACTAATTTCTTGGCACAAACAATTCGATTCCTCTCCTTTTTCACAGGCCTCGGTACTGTTGGAGAGCGTGAATGCATTCTAGTAACTACTTCGTGCCAATATTTTGTAAAGTTGATGATCCTAGTCATTTGGTAACATTGAGTAGAGCAGGTCCCAAATTGGTCACTTCCAGCTTCTGTAATGATATATTGCAGTAGAGATGAGATTCGGCACCTAACATCCTCCTCCTCTATGACCTCAAAGCGGTTTGCAGATCGGTCAAGATGGCAGACCAATTTCCCAGGGCCACAAATTTAGGAACTGTTCTCCTTCGCCCGTTTCACAAAGTCGCCAATGTCAAAGTCTTTGATGTTATATCTGACTTCTGATATGTTCTTATGGGTACCAGAATGGCCATCTTGTTTCGCTGCTCAGACCCACTTCTTGACAGGGCTTGCACTCGAGCTACCATTTCCTCTGGTTTTCTGAGGTCCTTGTGCAGATCGATGCGGGGATCTTCTGTCTTCAGAACTGTTTGCGAAGTTTAATTGTCGGATAGATGCGAAGTGAGTTTCTCAGCTCTAGTGCGAGCGAGATTGAGAAGCTCTTCCATAGGTCTTTGCGTGAATCGCGGCATTGATAATGCAGGTCAAGGGGCTTGGGATGTGAGGCAGTCTGAAAAGAGGGTTTTCTCAATCGAACAACTTCCCACTCCTAAGGCCTCCCGCTCCTCAGTCCGCTGGCACGCTGGCCAGTCTTGCCAAGGGTCAAAAGCATGGCTCGACTGGTCTTGTTGTCGGCTCTTTTAACCAGGTTGCTGGACCAAATTGGACTAGTTGTTCGAGTTAACTGATGTGGCCTTCCCCATTCAGGTCATTAGTCGTATTCTGGGTAACATGAGGCGCCCTCTCCGGCCAATCCTGCCATGGCCAAGTTCTCTCCATAGTCTTCTTTTGTTCTTCGCTATCCGCCAATAGGAGGCAATTTTCCTTTTGGACCTGGTTGACCTCCTGGAGGGCGTCAAAGTCATCTGGATCGACTCTCCCGTCCGCTGGTAATATTCCCTCCTTTTCAAACACTTCCATGATGGACTGGATGTAGTCAATATTCTCCAACTCTTCGTCATGACTCTTCAGATCTTCCTCTTCAAAGGAGATTGGGCACTGCGGGAGATCAGGCCCCAACTCATTCCAATGTTCAGCGATTCGAATCAATGAGGATCGGAGTTTGTATATCTCACGATTCTTCCATGACCCACAAACGATCAACAAAGGCTCGATGAAAGGGACTGTTCGGGACTCGTTATGCATAATTGCTGAATAGAACCCAGGGTTTCTTTTTGCAGTGAGACCTTCGTAATACTTCTGACAAAGGGCGCTTTCATGAATCTTCTCCAACGCCTTTGCATCCAGAGTGTCTCGGTTGTCTGGTTTCTCCGGGACGAATAGTCCGGGGGACAGAGGCTCAAAATGTCGAACCATTCGCGGAATCTTCGCCTGCAAGACAAGAGGAGCAACCCTAGAGCCTTGCCAATCAATGATGCCAGTGAGATCCTTTGTCTGAGGGTCGACAAATATATTGCTCAAATTGAGATCTGGGTGTGATAGACTTAGGATCTCGAGGTATTCAGAATCCTTTGGACATTGTGAAATGCAAGGTGTGACCGAGAGGTATTTCTCGAGAAGCTCAAGCATCTCGCTTGGTTGCTCGGGTTTGTCATCGCGAATGTAGTTCATGCGTGGTTGGGCATACTTCGCAACCCATTCAAGCTCATTGTTGCCAATATCTGTGGCGTAACTGACGAGATTTGTCCCTGGTGCATGTTAACAACAAAACCTGAGAAGGGAGAAATTAATTACATGGGCCTTTGTGGACAGGCAGTTGTGATCTTCCATCTTCCCACAAGGATGGATGGACTGACGGACCAATAGCAAACTTCAACTTGGTATCGCCTGCAGCCTGGGCAGTATGCTGCCACTTGGTGGGGATGTCTTCTTGATAGAAGATGCAGCCATGTGCTTCGAAAGATCGAGAAGCCAATAGGGTTTCCAGATTCACTATTTGGCTGATTATGTGGTTCTTGTCTTCACGCTTGAGTGAGTACCAGCAGTCACTGAGAAGGGTGCCCTTGGCCTTTTCCATGATTATATACTCTGAGCCAACGGCGTTTGTGGAGACCGAACTCCATGAGAGAACTTTTGGAACAGGCACGCCCAGAATGTTGCGAAGCTAGGAAGATTAGCACTCTGAGACCATAACAGATCTTGATAAATTACAAAATCCATGGTTGCAACCTCGCTAGCTGTAGTGTAATACGCAGGTCCAGCATTTGGGTTGGGAATCTTCACAACCACCTCGGCTCCGTTGTCCATGACTAACTGAAAGACTTTGTTGTATTGGCCTTCCCGGAATTTCATTGCGTAAACACCTTGCACAAGTGAGTAGTCATAAACTTTGGGCTTGATCAGGGAAGCCATACATCGCGTGGCGCCATTACCCACTAGACTAACTGCTGTTTCGAAGAGGGCTTTGATGTTGAAGTGAACGCGGCGGATGGACAATTCGTAGGCTTCATTGAAGCTGGTGGAGAGTCGGCATCAGTGCGTGGCTCATCCTGGTAAACAACTCACAGCCATCGCTTCGTTGTGTAATTGAAAAAATCATCCTCTTTGGCATGTGTCACTGGGATACCGAACCGTTAAATAGCTAGATCTGGATGTCTGGGGCAGGATGAGAGAACCTGATCGATCTGATTTCTGAAGGTGAAGAATGTCTAGGTCTAGGCCAGTTTGGTTGGCTGGACTACTGGCCATTATCGAGAAGGATTTGTGCAGTCGTAGTGGATAGTGATGGGTGGCGAAGGCTAGAAAGCCAGCTTTCGAGCGACATAGTCTCATGCTGGTGCTGTCAAAGGGTCAATCAAGGGTTAGCCTGACTTTTGTCTGACAACCAGCTAACAAACATGCCAAGTCCACTATCACCCATGTGAGTACTCCTGCATTGCCTATCTTGTTGAGGTGCCGATCTGATTGGAGCGAGTCCCACTGCAACAGTGCTGGCAGGAGAGATACAACTCCACAGCAGATCAAAAGGCTGTGGGGGGTCCAAGGTCGATACCAGAACAAGGCATCTGTTAATTAGAGAAAGCTGGTCCAAGGACGCAGACACATCTGAGTAGGTCGAAAGGAGAAGATTGTTCGTCGTTGAGGAATGACCAGGATATCCCGCGAAGGGGTACGTGGCCCTCGGCGTCAACAGTTGTGATAATATCCACGACAGCAATCATTCAGCCTCCTCGGCCCAGTATCAGCCAAGCTCAACCAAGCTCACAAATGGCCCCATGTATACTAGAGTATGATTCGAGGAGTTTTAGATCGTTAGAAATAGTAACGCCGGCGTTGGGCCGTTGCGTCCCGTCAGACGATGTGGTCAGGCATTGATTGTCCATTCAAGGAAGGGGCAGCAGCACAGGAGACGCCCAGCGGAACCGTTGGAGCCCCTGCATGCCAAACGTCTCCTATTGTCTAAGTTGGTGTTGTGAATCAAGAGGAGGGAAAAAGATTGCTCGACGTGAGCGGCTAAGCAAGAGACCAGTAATAGGCGCTTTCCAGAGGCTAGTGGGCTTAGTGAGTTTTAGCCAGTTTTAGCTGAATGGCTCTTGGCCTAACCAGGCTTGTCTCATTGGTTACTATTATTATGCCCTACTAATTAGTCCAAGTTGCGGTAATTCATAGCCCCACCTCCTCTCGGTGGGGCACGTCCACTGTGAACGTACGTGTCAGCAATACCCAGGCTCAGGACCACCACTCAGCCGCGCCACGGCGCCTAGCTCTTGTGTCTTAACTTGTCGTCTTCCTGATCTTTTCTCTTCTGTTGACACCGCTGAGATAGTTCCCGCCCTCGCTTGACCAGCGCCACAATGAGCGACCTCTCGGGCCGGAAGGTCTTCAAGGTCTTCAACCAAGACTTCATTGTTGATGAGAGATACACAGTCACCAAAGAGCTGGGCCAGGGTGCCTACGGCATTGTCTGGTGAGACACCATTGATATCGCACAAGACGGACACTGACTGGGACAAAGCGCTGCCACAAATACTCAGACTGGGGAAGGGTAAGTGCCTGACAATGAGACCGCCGCGGTTGAGCAAACACGTACCCACGGAGCACATAGCAATGCTCCACAGGTTGCTGGCTTTTGCTACGCTCATCCGGCCTCCCCCGCCCCTCGGTGTACTGTTCCTTTGCCCTGATGGCTGACATTGGCGGTAGAGTTGCGATAAAGAAGGTCACCAATGTTTTCAGCAAGAAGATCCTGGCCAAGCGCGCTTTGCGAGAAATCAAACTGCTTCAGCACTTCAGAGGCCATCGAAATGTGAGTCGGACACGGATAGAGATGAGACGGGACTGATCATTGCAGATCACATGTCTCTTCGACATGGACATCCCACGCCCCGACAACTTCAACGAAACCTACATTTATGAAGGTGAGGAGGTTCCGCCGGTGAGATCCGTGTGTGTTGAACGATGGCTAACTTGTAGTAGAGCTGATGGAGTGCGACCTTGCTGCCATCATTCGATCTGGGCAGCCTCTGACCGACGCCCACTTCCAATCGTTCATCTACCAGATCCTCTGCGGATTGAAGTACATCCACTCTGCCAACGTCCTCCACCGTGACTTGAAGCCCGGAAATCTGCTGGTCAATGCCGATTGTGAACTCAAGATTTGCGACTTTGGCTTGGCAAGAGGCTTTTCGCAGGACCCGGAGGAGAATGCTGGCTACATGACCGAATATGTAGCCACGCGGTGGTATCGTGCCCCAGAGATCATGCTGAGCTTCCAGAGCTATACCAAAGCAATCGATGTCTGGAGTGTGGGATGCATCTTGGCCGAGCTACTCGGCGGACGGCCCTTCTTCAAAGGCCGCGACTACGTCGACCAGCTTAACCAGATTCTTCACTACCTTGGAACTCCCAACGAGGAGACTCTGTCCAGAATAGGCTCTCCTCGCGCCCAGGAGTATGTTCGGAATCTGCCATATATGCCCAAGGTGCCGTTTGCCCGGCTGTTTCCCCAGGCCAATCCCGATGCGCTCGACCTTCTGGACCGCATGCTCGCATTCGATCCTTCTTCTCGAATCACTGTTGAGGACGCGCTCGAACATCGCTATCTCCACATCTGGCACGATGCTTCTGATGAGCCTGCCTGCCCGAAAACATTCGACTTTGCCTTTGAAGTGGTTGACGATGTGCAAGATATGCGACAGATGATCCTGGATGAAGTGATGAGGTTCCGCCAACACGTTCGACAGACGCCTGGTACTCAGGTGGCGTCGCCCGTGATCAACGTGCCCATACCACAAAATCCTTCACATTACAAAGCCGAGGACCCGCGGCCACAGGAGGCGGGGACCTTTACAGGGAATGATCTGGAACACGAGCTCCAGGCTGGGTCTGATCTGATGAGACGCTAAGCCGCGAGATGGCAGACCAGGATAGCAAGTACAGTCTTCTTGATAGACTCAACGGCGCCGGTCGCCGGAGCCCTCATGAACAAGAAAAGTTGGATATTCTTGCGCTTGGTCTTCACACTCCTATCTCAAGCCTTGGTGATTAACCAGGGCAGTTTGCTGCACTAATCTAATCTTACTGAACAAATTGGTCCGTCTTTGCCGGTCCAAATCTAAATGAAACGGTTTCCCAGGGAACTCTAGTCGAGATCATGAGTCCTTCAAGTCTTTGACGTCCTTCACGTCCTCCTGCGGCTTCCCGTGTCCGGGATGAGCCTTCCCGCTAAGGTACGACTGCTCCTTCCGAGACATGGCCCCAACTACACAATGCCAAGGACATTCGAGGGCAACAACACAAACGTACCTGCCGTTTTCTATTGTTGACCTTGCCCTCGCCGCGTCCCTTTTCTCTCTCTCGTTTGCCTCTCTTACCACACACCTTGGTTGAATTTGTCCTCTCTCCCCCCGTTCGTTTATGAGTTGAGCGTGTCCAGAGTCATTCGAACATGAAGCTGTCAACAAATGTCTTGGGGCTCTCTGTCTTCGGCTTCATGTCTTTGAGCCTTGCTCAAACAGGATTCACGCTGTTCGAATCGTTAGGAGCAGTTCCCCAGGGCTGGACACAGGTGAGTGGTGGGGATATCATTCTACAGTTCTCTTGACTGAGGTATAGGGTGCACGTGCAGAACCACATGCTGCCATTAGGCTCCATATGTCTTTGGTCCAGCCGAACTTCTCGACGCTTGAAGAACGCATGCTTTCTATCGCGACGCCTGGTCAGCCGTTGTATGGGGTGCATCTTAGCCGGGAGCAGGTTCAAGCTCTTCAGGACCCTGGCACAGATGTTGTTGATGTCGTGCTGGACACATTGAAAACCCTGGGCATCCCCGAACACGCAATCGACCACAGCAGCCATTGGCTCACTCTCAAAGTCAATGTCACCCTCGCTGAGAAGCTTCTCAATACCCAGTTCCACTACTTCAGCAATCAGTATGGACGGCAGATTATTCGCACCTTGGAGTATTCGGTGCCTCAGCAAATCTCTCGGTTCGTGGAAATGATACAGCCCACAACCCATTTGGGAATACTGCGTCCACATAATAGAAAGATCCTCAAGGCGAGCCCTGCAACTGGCCTGGATGACATTGGAGGCTCCTATGACCCTGTGGCTTGCAATATCACCATAACGCCGGCATGCCTTCGCGGCCTCTACGGCCTTGGAAATGATACAAGCATAATTGGACCATCAGTTCCATCCAACGGCAACATTCTTGGTATCTCTGGCTTTCTTGAACAATATGCGAGATACGATGATCTGAAGCAGTTTGCAGACACCTTTGCACCATACCTCAGTGGAAAGAACTTTTCGGTCGCCTCGGTGAATGGCGGCCAGAACCTTCAAGATGATCGCGATCAGGACAGCGTGGAGGCAGCTCTCGACGTTCAGTACGCCATGGCTCTTGCACCATCTATGCCTGTCAGATACTACAGCACTGCGGGTCGGGGGCCTCTAGTACCGGAGGTGGATCAACCATCGCTGGAGGATGTGACCAATGAGCCCTATCTAGAAGAGCTTCAGTACCTCCTGAACCTGGATGACACAGATCTGCCAGGAGTGTTGTCAACATCCTATGGCGAGAATGAGCAGTCCCTGCCTCGCAGTTATGCAATTGAAGTGTGCCGTCTCTTCCTTGCGCTTGGGGCACGAGGCGTGAGTGTCATCTTTTCTTCGGGGGACTCTGGTCCAGGTTCTTCCTGTGAGAGCAATGATGGTAAAAACAACACACGATACTTGCCCGTCTTCCCAGCATCTTGTCCGTTTGTTACCAGCGTGGGCGGGACGCAAGGGGTGGCACCGGAAAGAGCAGCTTACTTCTCCAGCGGTGGCTTTTCAGACGTCTTTGCTCGCCCAGCGTACCAAAACGATGCAGTCGGCGAGTATCTAAACTGCCATGGCAATGCGACCGACTCCTCTCTCTTCACCAGGAGGGGACGAGCATTTCCAGATGTTTCGGCACAGGCGGCGAACTTCTTCGTCATCGACAAGGGCTTACCCACCCTGGTGTCGGGCACAAGTGCTTCAGCGCCTGTCTTTGCTGCTGTCATTGCCAACTTGAATGCAATCAGAACGTCGTTTGGACTACCACGCATGGGCTTCTTGAATCCCTTCTTGTACGGACAGGGACAAGCTGGCCTGAGTGACATCACGGTTGGTGGTTCAAGGGGGTGCCAGGGATTTTCAGCTGTTTCCAGGCTGCCAGGGAAGTTTGTAGCACATGCCGGGTGGAATGCCACTGTGGGATGGGATCCGGTGACAGGGCTTGGAACACCAAATTTCCCCAAGCTGGTGGCAGCCAGCTTGTCGAATGCATAGATCGAAACAGCCTGCTGGAATACAGATCTTTGAATGGGAAATAAATATGAAACATGCTCAGACTGAGCTGCATTACCTCTGTATGGCGCTCCATAGAGTTTCGCGCATGTAGAGCCTTTCCCTGGGATCTCATATACCGCAGGGGCCTGCCCAGGGCCATAGATCCTTTGCAGAAACAAACAAGAACGTTCAAGCTCCGACATACCATACCTCGACGCCAAGAACCTGGAATTTCTTCCCTTCATCACTCAGCGGCTCATTACCAAAAGTAGGACACTGCTCGCTGATTCCATTGTCGAGGGTGTCGTCCAGCCAGAGGCCGTAGTGGCCATCACCACCCCCGACCGAGAGATAGTTGGCCTCGCAGTAGATCATGAAATCATTGATACCGCTGTAGGGAAATGCCCGGAAGCGGATCCGGTCTGGTGTTGACGTGCCCGAGGCCGAAGCTTGTTGTCCGCCCTGTTTCGAAGAGCGATCCGGTGGTGCAAGGGTTGACTGGGGCGGTGACGATGCTTTTTGTGAGATGGAAGATGTTCTCCGATCGCGCCGGATCGTTGTCGTGCGTGGCTGGTGGGTGGTGTCGGCCGAAGGCGGCACGGGCAGTCCGGCGAGCTCGAAGAACTCTTGCGACGGTGTGGTGCTGGTAGTGGTGTATTCGCTAGTGCTGTTGCTAGTGCTGGTGTTGAGGCTGTCGAGTTTCTTGGACAGGTCTTGCAGAGAGGGTAGAAGGCTTGCTCGCCAGAGAAAGCATTCGCCCGTGCCAAAGTAGTGCTGCGAGGGACGCGGGGTGTCGGTGAGGTAGGCGCCAAAGACGGAGCCATTTGCTGCTGTTGCGGAGCCATCCCTGACAACGAGGATGTAGCCTGCCCGATGGTTGGTGAGAGAGACTCGGGCGCAGTGTTCGTACAGCGTTGCTAGTGATGAGCCGTGCAGCTCGAGCGAGTACGCCAGCTTCCACCGGTCGAGCAACTGCAGCCGAGGCGGGATCAGCAGCCGGATCTCTTCAGCGAGAGACCGAGTCAAGAGCAGGGAGTCGGCCGCAGATTCGGACAGACTGTGATCGAGGTCGAGCGGAGTCAGTGGCGGAGGCTGGAAGGGGGACTGTGACCGCTTCGGGGTGTAGACTGCTGGGTGGAGGGTCGATGGAAGAGAAGGAGCATCGAGCAACTTGTGCACTGGCTGTTCCGGGGGCTCTGTCATGCGCCGATAGAGGGACGAAACGACGTGCTTGACCGGGTATGCCAGATATGCGGCTGAGTTTGGATTGTATGGATTCGACATGAGCGTGGGCTTGCCATCCCCCTGGCTGGCCGACCTTTTCGGTTCCGGCTGTGTTGAGCCCGGCTCCTTGGATTCATACGTTTGCGGCGATCGGTGCTGAGGCAACACCATTGTCACGACGCCGATGATGATGACGGAGGCGACGGCGACGACGGTGGCGCCAGTAGAGGCTTGGCAGGGACTAGAAGGATAAGATACTCACCACGCAGATGCTTGTTCCACGGGCTAATGCACTGATACGGCAAGAAATCTCATTAATGTATCCAAATTGTTATACCAGAGAGAGGAGAGCTGTCAGCCAAGAGTCTACAAGGACATGTTGTCCTAGATTGACCGCCGACGGCGAGAGGGCAACATGTCAGCAAGGCTGAGTGGGGCAATACTTCAGCCTTGCATTGGCGCGTCTTGGCCCTTTTGCCCCTCCTCGACGTCACGTTCCTGCCAAGTGATTGCGCTAAACAGGAAGGCACCGCTGGCGAACTCGCAGCTTCTTCTTTTCGCAGGCCTTTCCTCACCTCACGTCTTGATAGCAGCACCAGTCTGGCGCGCCGCTGTACACGCAGCTGTTCCTCAATATGTTTATGGTCAAGAACTTCAGCAAATATCTGTTTGGAGACGCATCCAAAGAGACGATTATCGACATCCCCCAGGGCCAGCTCTACCTGGTGCGGCCCTTGTCGCCCAAGGGATACTCCGAACTCATCTACAAAGATGCAGTAGCCACAATCCGACGCACGGGACAAGAGCATCACTTCCAGCTTGTTGTGCAGCGTGCTTATGAGGAAGGCGAGGCCGAATTGGCGGACGACGACGAGCAGGACGCAGACGCTTCGGACCAGGACGAGAAGACCTTTCTGCTTGATCAGGCTCTGCACTTCAGATCCGAGCAGCGTGAGGGCGGCGAGCACGTGCTGGCCTGGAGAGACCTGAGCGGCGACCCTGGCGACGTGTACGAGTTCATCTGCGATGTGTCGGTACAAGCAGACAAAGTGAACACATTCTACCTGGCTGCCGTTGAGTGCCAGTTTGAACGCAAGTACCGCAAGTCTGCTCAGCAGGCCACCGACGCCCAGCTTGAAGAGTTTCACTTTGACCACGAATCGGCCCTGCCCGGTGCCTCGTCAGTCTCGAGTCTGACAGACTTGTTGCCCACGTCCAAGCAGTCGGCCGACCACATGGCAAGAGAAGTTGCACGGTCAAACAAAAAGGCGGCCACACCAGCTGTGGCTGCGGTTGCCACAACCACAGCGCCTGCGGCGAGATCAGCCCCAGAAACCGGCGAAGCGTTGACCAGACAGGCGGCCGAACTTCATCTTTACGACTTTGTGACCGGCACCTTCGTTCTCCAAGACCAATCTGTCATTGCCACTGTGATCGATCAAGGGTATTGGAAGTATTGGCTGCAGATCACCTCGTCAACGGGCGAAGACCGTCTTGGCCAGCCCGTGGTGGCAGACATCAACCCCGTGTTCAACTTCGAATACCTGTCTTTCATCTTCAACCATTATTCTGATGATGGATCTGCATATTCTTGGCTGCTGCGCTTCCAAAACCATGAGACTCTGGAAGACTTTCAAGAGGGCCTCATGCAAGCTCTGTGGGAACAGCTTAATAAAGTCAAATGGAAGACTGTCAAGGCCGACGACCGAGATTATATCATTGACGCCTTCAATGACATTACAATGGCCGATGCGCCACCTGTAGAAGAGGAAGAAGATGAGGCGGAAGAAGACGAAGAGGATTCACAGTCAGAGGGCCAGCGGAGCGAGCATTACGACACGGATGAAGAGGAAGACGACGTTGATGTGCATGACAAAGACGGCAACATCAACTCGCAACTAGCAGTCGGAACCACTCATGACCGCTCCTTCGTTGTACGTGGCTCCAAGATCGGCGTCTTCAAGCATCTGCCTAACCGGCACCTTGAATTCTCCACCAACATCTCCAAGATTGAAACGCCCAAGGGCAAGCTGTTCTCGCCAAAGAAGGTGATGCTTCATGCACAGGACCAGAACATGATCCTCCAAAACGAGGCTGATCCCAACTCGCTCTACCGTATGGACTTGGAATACGGCAAGATCGTAGACGAGTGGAAAGTTCACGACGACCTCCCCATTACCAACTTTGCGCCTGAGCACAAATTCGACCAGCGTACCGGTGCCCAGCCGTTTATTGGACACAACCGCAACGCCCTATTCAAGATTGATCCTCGGCTGAGTGGCAATAAGATGGTAGAAGAGTCGCACAAACAGTATGCGTCCAAGAACGATTTCTCTGCCGCGGCCACGACGGAGAAGGGCTATGTGGCTGTTGCCTCGAGCAAGGGAGATATCCGACTGTTCGACCGTCTTGGTATCAACGCCAAGACTCTTCTTCCAGCGCTGGGTGAAGCCATCATTGGCATCGATGTGTCTGCGGACGGTCGCTGGATTCTGGCCACCTGTCGCACCTACCTGCTTCTGATTGACGCATTGCAGAAGAGTGGCAAGAATGAAGGGAAACTCGGGTTCGAGAAGGCATTCGGCAAGGACAGCAAACCTCAGCCACGCCGTCTCGGCCTGACGCCCAGCCATGTGGCACAGTTCCAGCATGAGACTGGCCAGCCCCTGAGCTTCACGACGGCCAAGTTCAACACGGGCGAAGGCACTCAAGAGACCAGCATCATCACTTCGACAGGCCCCTTCCTGGTGACGTGGTCGATAAAGAAGGTGCTCAATGGGACAAAAGATCCGTATAATATCCGGAGATATGGCGACACTGTGGTGGCCGACAACTTCGAGTATGGCAGTGACAAGAACGTCATCCTCACCCTACCAAACGAGGTCGACATGGTGAGCAGGAAGAGTTTCAAGAAGCCAACTAGAGAAAGCATTGCCGGGCAGGTGGGCCGGCTCAGTGGTGCGGGTCTCAAGACGCCGCGGAAGAGTGCGTTGCGGAATGAGGTAGTCAACAGTCCGTACTAGGCCAGGACCTTGCTGTATGCCGAGGATGGAGCACGAGGACTGGGATGGGATGACAGACTCAGTTCGCGAGGTTGGCATTGATTTCTTATTATGAAGCGGACTGACTTGACTATACACGGCGCACAGATACCCACATAGCCAAATACCCATTTTTCGACGTTTGGCGCAGGGGGTTGGCACTGCCATTGATGTTGATTGAGCTTGATCAGAGTCCTGCAGACTTGCATCATAGGTATTGGTAGATCTCAGGACAGTGAGGCGATCAGTGAATGGACCAACAACCTGGCGATCAGTGAATGGACCAACAACCTGGCGATCAGAATGAGCCAACAACCTTGTCTTGTCGGTGTGCACAAAGTGAATGTAAGTGCAGCGATTAATAAGATAAGTTACGAAGAGTCAGGCGACTGCAAATTGACGTTGGCCTTGCTGTGCTCCAAGTGTGGCGACGCTGGCCTGCTTGCTGTCGTCACCACGCGATCGATCGAGATTGCCATCGCCGATTAACTCGACGCTGGTGGTTGCTTTGTAGGGGGGCGAAAGGGGGGGGACAGCAGGTATTTCAGTGTGTCATCCTTTCGTCATCAGCTCACTCGCCGTCAGTGTCAAAACGAAACGGCGTTTCGGTCCTTGCTGGTGGTGGTAGTGGCTGTAAGGGTGGATGAATGGATGGGCCAGCCAGCCAGCCAGCCAGCCAGCCAGTCAGCCAGCCAGGTCATCCATTCTCAGATCCTTGATCTGGCTTTGCAGCTACTGCTGGCGATACTGTCGGTGGTGCTGGTGCTGCGGCTGCTGGTGCTGCAGCCGCCACCGCCACCGCCACCGCGGCAGCACAGGCAGCCCGGACGTCGGCGACGCCGCTCACGCCCTCCCACCGATCGAGCAATTGCTTGACTCTGGCCCATTCAATCTCGGCCTCGTCCCGCTTACCCGCCCTGGACAGCTTGTCCAGACGTGTGGGGGCAGCAAGAACCCAGCGAACCAGCTCCCTCTGCTTCCTTGTCTTGCTGTGCCCTCCCGCCTCCCCGTCGCGGCGCTCTCCTGCCGCCGCCACATTTGTGGGATTAAGCTCCCTGGCCACCGTCTCCAGCCCCCGCAGCTTGTCTTCCAGCTTCTCCACGCCATCGAGGCTGCCAGTTCGCTCTGCGTTGCTGCTGCCGCTGCCGCTGCCGGGAAGATGCTGTTGCCATTGTCGTGTTTCCTGCTTCTTCTGCATCCCCCTTTGCATGTCCCCAATCGTGCCGACCGCCTTGATCAGCTTGCTGTAGTTGTCGTAGACCAGGGCTTTGCACTCGCCGTCCAGGTTGCGCACCTCCGACACCAGCACGGCCTCGGTGCGGAGGATCTCTTGTAATGAGCCACTGGCCAGCAGCGACGACACGAACTCGTCCGCTTCGAAGGATGGGTCGTCGAGTTTGGCCAGCAGCGGGGCCCCTGACGATGACGGCGTGTCACTGTTCGCTGGCGTCGGTGCAGGGGAAGAGCTCTTCGAATCAGAGGTGCCATTGGAACCGTCGTCTGCTCCAGCAGGGGGTTGCTGCTGCTGCTGCTGCTGTTGTTGTTGTTGTTGCTGCTGCGACTTGAGCTTGTAGTAGTCCCGCAAGGCGGCGCGGTGTCGTCTCTGGTTAGCTACAGCATTGCTGTCTGCCTTGGACGGGGTGAGCTCGACCGAGGCTCTGACCGACGGCGACGACGTCAACGACGTAGGCGTGTCCATCTCACGGGGTGGGTAGGGCCGGGAGACTGCATTGCGCGTGGGAGACTCGTTGCGGGGGGAAGCAATTGTGGCCATCGCCCATGCGTGCGTGGATCAGATCAGATCACTTTTGTGACCTTTTGACACGGGCGAACTTGTGATCGGAGAATTTCTCCAGGCGGAGTGGCCGTGCTAGGCGGCAAAGCTGACACTGTCCATCTACAAAAAAGTGCTACAACCAACAACAGACAGTGATGTTTGCGTCGAAACGGACAGGCCCTTGACAGGGCCTGCGTTTGCCCTTTGCGGGACCGATCCTCCCTTGCAGCCTTCCAGGACCATGAAGCTTCAGTTTTCTACGCACAGGAGCTGGCTGGCTGGTTGAGACACTATGGCAATTTGCCCGCCGTCGCTCGGCGCCGCGCTGAGTGAGAAGAGCGGTAGGCATTGGGCCCATCCAAGTGCACGTCAAGCTCGAAGTATGGATGTGATGGTATGGGCATTGATGCAAGGCTCTTCTTCTCGTTCTCGCTCTCCACTGCTGCACAGTGAGTGAGTCAACAGACTTCAACCTTGTTCTTTCTCCATCTCGATCATGCTAAGTTATCACAGCACAGCTTTTTTACTGATCAGCTAGGCGCCGCTTTCGTCTGGTTTTGCAGGGAGCAGGAGTAACGTTTAGGGCCAGACGTCACTGGTTTCAAACAGATTTTTCGAGAACCGTTACAGCGGAATTCTCTGCGCACGCGATGGAGGCGGCGGCCCTGAAGCGGCGGCCTCTGGGCTGGGCTATAGCCAAGATTGGCAATCAGAAGAGCGCAGGGGAAAGAGCAGAAAACAGCACATTACGCGTAAGTTACGTATGGCGGGTGTAATGGCAGTGCCCCACTCGCCGACATTGCGAAATGTGCCAAAACGCCGCTGATCTCGATGGTTGCACCTGGAGCAGCGTGCATAATATTGTGATCGGCAGAGCCTCGCAACGAGCGGCACCGGGACCAGAGAGAGTTCGCGCCTCCGACGTTTTACCCCCGTTTCGCCAGCGGTCGGCCATCTTGATTACCACCGATACGGCGCTTCAGCACTCATGTCATCACAGGGTTCGACCCCATTCTGTGGTTCCACAGTCTTAGTAACGATGAGTTCATGTGTTTCTGCTCTACTAATATCTGACCTTTATTACTTCCAAGTCTGTCTGCGCGGCCCTCCCCAGTCCTAGTCTTGCGTGGAAACATCTTTGTCTAGCCATTGGACTAGTACGACCAGACTGACAGTCGATACCAATCAGAGCCATTTCAGTCTGGACAGGATCACAATCTCCTCAGCTTGGCCACCGTCACTTCAGTCCGGACAGGATGACTCCAGAGCCGACCTCTCCTCTCGATGCTGGTGTCCGAAAGCGAGTATGCAAGGCCTGTGATCGCTGTCGTCTGAAGAAATCAAAGGTGAGCACATCCTCATGCCTGGATATTGCCAGCCTTCTGACCTGTCAGTGTGACGGTGCCTCTCCGTGTTCCAGATGCAAGGCAGACAATGCCATCTGTGTCTTTGGAGACCGCAAAAAGAGCCACGATAAGGTCTATCCGAAAGGATATGTGGAGATGCTGGAAACCCAACAAGCCCAGCTCGTTGCCGGCCTGCAAGAACTATACCGGCGCACGCAGAACGGCCAGGGCTGGACTGGACCTGCTCTGAAGGAGACGTCTGCTGGTGTGCCTCTGACGCACGACATCCTCGAGAGATTAGGCGCGCTCAAGCAGGAGGGCCAAAGCAACTCCGAGACGTTTGAGGAAGACCTCCATGCCCTCCAGGCCAGACTGATTGCTCAGGGCGCGACCATGATGGAGCGGTCCAACTCACACGACGCCAGCTCGGACTCGTCGTCTTCTCCACCTTACGACATTCACTCGAAAGCCAACTTTTCGGCTCCGTATCCAGTCAACAAGTTTCCCCCCACTCCGCCCAGCCAGAGCCCTTACCCGCACAGCACTCATGCCCTCCCACCGATCAAGTCACACAGCTACCCAGCCACGACATCCAATCTGAACTGGTCGACGCCCGTGTCCGACTTTGACGAGAACATGGAAATGATGAAGCAGTACGACTCGCCGATGGTGGACAGCGGCATGGACACAGCCATGTCATTTCCGCACATGTTTCAAGAGCAGCAGCTACCGCCGGCCATCAACCCCATGTTCATGATGAAGGACTGGAGCCAGCAAGAAGAGTTCCAGCACTATGTGAATCCCGCCATGATATGAGCGGACCAAAGGGGCAAATCACAGCTCGCTTTACCAGCCTCTCCAGCCTCGACGGCCATGAGCCGAGGGCTTCAGGCGTTTGGTTGCTACCAAACGAACCTTTGGGGAAATGGAGCTGGGGAGCTCGTCACGCTCATTGGACCAAAGCTTAGTTGAGACTGGAAATCTCATTGGGCCTGAGTTCGGAAGAAATATCCCGAAGAGGTTGGCCAAGCTTTTCGGGTCCCACTACGGGGTGGAGCGTGCCGTCTCGACTTGAGACTTGGTGCATATATATACACACACAACAGGCAGGAGCGATGAGATATATTAAAACAGGCATGACTGGCTGGCCACGCATTTGGGAAAGGGTGGGCAGGGAAGGGGAGGGGAGTCGAGAGAGCCAAGCCCTATTGTGGCGATGTGAATTGCATGAAAGAACGACGACCGTGTGCCATCATCACTTTTTAATCTTTAGACATAATGAATGGATATCAAGTCCTACAGCCTACAGTGAGTGCATGCAGCTTGGGAGAGAGTTTGAGTGATCCTATCGCCTTTTGCTGTCGGCCCTCTTGTCCTCTTTGGGGCTGGTGGCCGGTGGTAGGAGCAGGGAAGATGGCCAACCATTGGAATATTTTTCCCTTCCTTCCCCTTCACCGCACGACAAGAATAAGCTTTCGGTAGGCACAGAGTGAACTGCATTCTTAGCTTTTGCAAATCAACTTTAACTTCTTACAAATCATGCGCCACCCCTTAAGAAAACATGACCTAATCGACTGAGGGTGCCCACCTCAGCCAATGATGCAACCAAGGTTCGTGGTAGACGTGTTGGCATGGGTACCAAGGCTCATGCAGTACCACGGCGTAGGGTTGAGTCCATACCAATAACAGCTTAGATCCAATCCGTGCGTGCATTCTTGACAGCGCGCGCGCGAACAAAGAGCGGACTCCTCCCTCTCTCCCTCTCTCTTTTTCGCACGCGCACACAATCGAAACAGGCTTTGCAAAATTATCCTCGCCAAACAGGCACTCGTCCCACGAACGTTAGCGGGTTCCTTTGCCCCTGCCCTCCGCCGCCACCCCTCCCTTGCCCCAAAAAAAAAGCTTCGATCAAGGCCATTAATTTGACACTCAGATCAGCCGAAGAAATCTTAACAGGTTACATATGTGTGTTGTAAATGAGAAAAGAGACAAAAAAGCGGGAAACGAGCAACGCTGTCTCTCTCTCTCTCCCTTGCCTTCTGTGTGTACGACAGTACTAGCAATGGAAGCTAAAATTCCACACCAGCCACTTCAGACTAGTGTAGTCATGCTGTCTATCCTGTATACACGTATTAGAAAGCAAGAGAAGAGGGGAAGGAGCCAATTAACAGCCAGGAATCCCTGTAGTTTCTCCCTCCCCCCAGTTACTTTGCATTTTAATTAGATCTTTGAGACTATGTATATACATAATGTCTGCCTGATTGGACAATTGGGGCTGAGAAAGAGGGCAAGCAAGCCTGGCGAAAGGGCTGCTGGCCAGGGACAGGAAGGGCAAGTGCCAAGTCTCTTGGCCGGTGCTTAAACCAGGCTAGGGCTTTTAAAGTTATTTCCTTAGGGCCAGTTTTGCGGGCGCCGAGGCCGGAAACGAGAGGGAACTGCTCCCCCCCATCTCTGCGTAATAATGCCGATTTACCGAAATTCGGGCGTCGTTCCGAAGAATATGTTGTGCCGTAGTTTCGTAATTAAGATAATGGCGGCACCTTCCCGTTCCATTTAGCACCAACACACCAACACACACAGAAGAAAAAAACACGGAATCCACCTCATCTTTGGCCTTGGCAGAGGCGAGCCAGAGAAGGAGAGAGAGAGAGAAGAAGGTGGGGAGGGCGACAGACAGGCGGAGAATTTCTTCTTGTTTCCAAATCATCAGGGATTCCTTGACACAAGCCTGGTGTTTTGCTCTTCTGGCGGGCCAGCAGAAGCTTGACAAGGGTGCTTACTTGTACCTGCTCATTTTAGCAATGACGCGTGCACTGCTCACTGCGCGTTCCTGCTGTCTTTGCTATAGAGTGATCAGACTAACTGCAGGAGCCCTCGTTGCTTTCCCTTTCTTTCTTTCTCTTTCTTTTTCCCTCTCTCGCCCACACACACTCTCTCTTCCACGAAACGCTTGGCGCGCACTCAACTCGTTCGCTGCAACAATATTGCAGCGCAGATCATAAACTAAAACATCCCTTTACAGGGTGATCTGGCAGCACATGGAAGTGAAATTCAAAGGCAAAAAATCCTCGTGAGAAGTCAAATCCCTTCTCTCGACCGCCGGTCTCTCTACACGTCGCCCGTGTCGGGAAAGTTACGTATGCACGTCGGCGAACTCTCACGCCTACACACATCCTTGCAACACCACTCCCTTTTGCCTTTTTCTACGTGCACGGACGGCCTCTCAAGTGTTGTCCCTTCTCTGTTAGATTCGACTTGTCAACATGCTGACTCACAGACTAGTTTACTCTTCTGTCTTTATACTCCATCCACCGCCGCCACGCAATCCTGCAACAGGTCCCGGGGTTGGATTTTTTTTTTTTTGGCTCGAGTATTTTGCTCTTCTTGGTATTCTCAACACTCGCTGGGTCGCGTGCAAAAAGAAAAAAAAAATAGTTGACGGCTTTCTCAGCGACATCCCTGGCCGGCGCTGATCAAAGATGCAGAATCCGGAGCGGTGGTGGAAATGTGTTAGATTCTGGCGACCACGCAATGCCGCAGTACTACCAACCGGAGCAAATCAACCCATCAAACTTTGGGCGCAATCTCCCTTCTCAACATACTGCCACCAGCAAATGAGCAACTTTCGGTAAATCAGGCCAGAGGCTGTGTTGTGCTTGTGTCCGACGATGATGGAAGATTGTTCGACCACGTTTCCTACAACAGGATTGGTCTGTTGGGGAAGGTCGATGCAAGTCTGTTGTCCTCTTCCAACTTCAGCCTCGGCCCACACCTGGTATGCCACGGACCAATGTCTGAGTAATATCAAGTCTTGCACTTTTTGATTTCGGGGCAATTTCTTGGAACTGATCGCCAACAGTCAGACCAGCCACCGAAGCGAGTATTGAGGCGAACGAGACATGTTTGCGTTTGGTATTTTCTGGGCAGTTGCCACTGATAATTTACAAGCATGTTCTGACAGTGCTCTAGCGCTGGTACCGTCATTATTATATGACCAAAACAGCAAGCTACACGGATGTACCTGCATACAAGGGGAGGCTTGCTCACGTGGGCTGACCTAGGTGATGTACCAAGCCAAGGCTGTTTCTCCAACAAAAGGCCCTGGTCCAATCCGTTGTGGTGTGATAGTACAGCGGCTTAGAGATCTCGATTAGCTGAATCTCCATGACGAATGTCATCTGCACGATCCTGGCAGAAAAGATGAAAAGCCACGCGATATGTGCAACTGCCAGAACGAAAGGCCGTGCGATACGTAATGGTGGAATGGTTATTCACGGACCGTAACGGGCAGCCGTCTTCGGACCTGATCACCCGCCCAAGCTGACTGCCGTCCCCGATCGAGTGCCAAGAGATGAATGTACCAAACCCGGTCCCTTGACTGGATGGGAGACAGACTTGGAGAAAGGAATCATTAAGGCAGATAATTATCTGTTCGGGAGCGCAACAAATGTTGAAAAAACTACAAACTGCTGGCGAAACTGAGTCTGGTTGGGAGAGAGCGAGCCCGAAAGGCGTCGGGGCTTGGCTTTGCCACTCGGGTGTCATACACTCCGGGCCCGACAGAAGTATTGCCCAAGTCCTGCTTAGTGTTGTGCCTAACCCTCAGGTTATACGACCCTGTAACTCGTCCAGCAATCTGGACAGAGGAAGACGTATGCAGCGCACAGGTGCAGAAGAGACAGCCAAGTGTAACCTATCATTTAACATGGAGGGGCAGTGGCGAGCAGATGACCATGGACAACGAAGATGAAGATCTCTTGGTGTCCTGCAGCCTGAGAACCCCGCAGCAGAAGCGTTCTTTAGGGCGTGATATATCTTATAGTCTGCTCTCTCTCCATAAATCAAGGCTCATCATCTGTGGCTGGGAGAGGAGAAGAAGAAAAGGCAAGCAGCAAGCAACGCGCGCGCATAACATAAAAACTGCGCATAAAATGGGGAGGGTGGAAACTTACCGCTGAAGACAAGAGTGTCATTTCAAGTTTGTACTGACAAAACAAGCGCGGTATTGCCGTGACATCATGGGCTGTAATATTCTTCCATATCCTTGCTGCTTTTGCTGCTTTTGCTTTGCTTGGCACCACACGGGCGCGCGACTCTCCTCGAAAGGCAGGCGTGGCCTAATTAATTTCTCATCAATGATGATAAAACATTTTACTATTGGCAGCTACGAAAGAGAATTTTCTCATGATTGGGTTCCCTCGAAAAAAAAAAAGAGAGAGAAAGAGAGAGAGAAAGTCTTACCACGCATGGTCTCTAGGATGTTTGATTGGGGCTCAGACAAGGATGACTCAGCCTTTTTTTTGTTCTCGTACGAGTCCACGAGCAACAGCAAACGACGACAATGATAATAATATATATCTCCACACAACATGACAAACCCTATGAGGAAGTTTGGGTTTGCATCCCTCTCTTCCCCCTCCCTCTCTTTCGCTTCGCTTCGCCTCGCTTCACTTCGCTCGCTTGCTATGACAAGAAGTCTTTTTTCTTCCTTGTGGTTCTATTTTCAAAAAGAGGGGCAGTTTTTTGAAAAGAAAAAAAAAACGATACAAATAAGCCCAGTCCAGTGAGTTCCAGTAATGGCAGGAGATAGATAACAGGATATCAGTCAGCTCGACAACAGGGGGTCATGTTCAGGTTCAGGGTCTGAGGCAGAGTGGGATTAATGAACTTTATGTGAGCGATGATTGACAGACCGCCGGGGCGGGGGGGGGGGGGGTTTGGTTGGTTGGCATCCCTGTTGTTTTCTAAAGTTATAGCATTCTTTGATCAATACCAGTACTTGCCAAGGCAAGCGAGACCGGAAGAGAAAAGAGAACGAGAGGAAGAAACGGACGAGCTGGGCGAAACGCACTAAACGAAGCGAAACGAAAACGGAAAACGAAGCGAAGCGACCGCCGTTCAATCAAGCAGGCCAGGCAGGCAGGGAAGCCAGCCTCGGTAAAGGTTTAACTTGTTAGTGTTTAATTGCGGGGGAGAGAAAGGAAGAGGAAAAAAAAAAAAGATACTACGACGGACATGTAGTTTCCACCCCCGCCAAAAATCCAATGAAGAAAAAAAAAAAAACGGAATCCACCAACAACAACACCCCAACACGGCCAAGGCGGCCCCACAAGGCGAAGTTTAAATCCGGGTCTTTTTTTTCTTCTTGGTGTGGTGTTCGTTCTGTGCTGACTGATCGAAAGAAAGTTTCCAATGTCGATCTCCTTCCCAGAAGGGAAGCTGTAGCGCTGTCTTATCAAATCATCTTGCATATTTTTTGGCCTGTGTATACTTTTTCAAAGGGCGGGCGCCCCGCCAGCCAGCCCCTCCACCCCTTGTAGTGTATATAACCCCAAATTGAATTTCTCTCGATCCATTGCCATTATTATGATAGTCTTTTGTTTGTTTTTCTGTTTCCAATCGTCCGTTAGCTATTGGGTGTGTGTGTGTATATGTTGCCCGTTGCCCGCGCGTCGTTGTTGTTATCGGTATCGATCGTTGTGGTGTGTGTGTGTGTGTTTTTGTAATTTTTTCAACTAGTAATTGGGTTTGAAAACAAAAAAAAAAAGGCCCGAGATTTTTCTTATTTAACATGACAGCTTTTGACTTGTTGTTCTTGTTCTTGTTGTGGCATGCAGAAACAAGTACAAGTTATTTACTATACCTGCCATCTCTGGCGTGCAACGTGTTCAACTAAAAAGTCTAAAGCTAGCCGCCTATTTGTTCCCTTTCCCCCCCCCTAATCTAACTTACTTGGAGTTTGCCAAAAACTTGTTTCTGCTTTCTGCTTCCTTCTCATACATACATATTATTTAAAAAAAGGAAGGGGGGGGGGGGAAGTTAGACACGAAAGGCAGACAGTCATCCTACCGAAAGCTTGTCATGAGTATTATTTATACAGTGGTTAGTACATAGTATACATACAGTACGTGTACACACTAATTAATCAGTACCGCCGCTCGCTGCTGAAATGGTATTGCTCGCTCTTTCACGCCAAGACATGGATGGGTGATGAATACTTTCCTCAGCTCCAGCAGTCCTAACTCGATGCCCAATAAATCTCCTCTCTCAGGCTAGAGTTGCTTTCTTGGAACAGTCAAGGGCCGGGGTGTGTGTGTGGGGGGGGGGAGGGGGGAAGGGGGGCCGGTTGTCGGCGCCGTTGCGCACACCTGCGTTTCAAAAGGCGAAGGAAAAAGAAGAGAAGCCAGCAGGCAGCAAGCGAGGTCGTCTCTCTCTCGCTTCTCTCTCGTTTACACACGTTTACAAGCATTGCGCGTGAAATTTCCTCTTTCATAACCCCCCCCCCTCCCCAGCTAGTCCCTCCTTTTCAGCAGTAAAAAAAAAAAAAAACTTAACTATAGTATCATATCATATCATATACATGCACACACACACACACGCATATGCAAGCACGACACGCGCGCGCCGCTGTCGCCCCCCCCCCCCCCCCCCCATCGCTATCGCCGCTGCAGAGCTGCAAGTGCGGGGAGACGAGAATTTTTTAAAAAAAAATTCAAAAAAGAAAAAGAAGAAGAAAAACTCTACCTATCAACAACAATCTCTCAAAAGGAAAAAAAAAAAAAAAAGAATCAACATATATCAGTTCATTTCCTTTTTTTTTTTTGTTCCATTTACCCCTGCCGCGCGGGGAAAGTACGCCAAATTTAAGCTTTCACACTTCTCTTTCCTGTGTCTTGGCAATATATTTTGTTGACTTGGCACCAAGAGCTCTAAGATTCTTGGCAGCTTGGTAACACTACTTTTTTTCTTTTTCCCAAAGCACTGGCAGATCAATGATGGTGATGATGGTGATGACAAAGATGATCACGACTGATGAAGATTCATTCATTCACTAGTCGACGCTTGTTTTTTTCTACTTTCATATTGCCAAGGCTTGCCAATGTTGAAGATTGACGATTGACGATTGACGATTGACAACGACAACTACGACTCAGGTCGCAAAAAAAGAAAAAAAAAAAAGGCCCAGGCTCAGTCAGGCGCATTCCCTTTTTTTCATATATTAATTAATTCATCCTATTCATTCAGCCGAGGCAGATGTCTGCCCATCTTTTTTTATTTTTTTTTTTTGACGCAACCGGTGGTCTGCTTCTGACAGACAGGTTCTAGAACTTGGGGGCCGTTGCTGTCGCCGTGGCCGTCGCAGTTCCAAAAAAAAAAAAAAAAAAAAAAAGATACTACGACGGACATGTAGTTTCCACCCCCGCCAAAAATCCAATGAAAAAAAAAAAAAAAACGGAATCCACCAACAACAAC
>QQSL01000043.1:42915-146293 GCA_003693665.1 Chaetothyriales sp. CBS 134920
GCAGTTCCAAAAAAAAAAAAAAAAAAAAGAAGAGGCGTACGAGTAAGCTAAGCTGCAAGATAAACCAATTTAAAATTCAAGTGGTGAGATTACTAGCAGAACATCACTACTACTTATTGTACGTACCACTATATGGAAATTATTTGGCTGATTGGTTGTCTTTTCCCTGGTACAGTACAGTACCAATATCGATATCGATATCCACTTCCCTGCCAAGAGGGGGTAAAAAAAAATCTATATATACAGACTTCTTTATCTGCAGCAAACAGCAACTGGTGGATAAGAAAAGGGAAAATGGAACTGGAACGGGAACAGGAACAGGAACAGGAACAGGAACAGGGCTAGGAACCATAGCCACCCAGTCAGGCGTTTGTTCAGCTTGGGTTCAAGGTCCAGGGTACAGAGACAAGCAAAAAAAAGGGAATCGACATCCCAGTTACCTCCAAACAAGGGTGTTTGTGTGTGTATTGTTGTCCATTCACTAACCATTTAATTCTTCCTTACTCATCCTGTTGCTCTACAACGAGTCAAAAAAAGTTTAGTTCTCCCCCCCCCCACCTTCGTATTCTTCCAAACAAATCCCACAAACTATTGAGCCCTGTCGAAGAAAATAATAATAATCATAATGATAATAATCATACGTTCGTACACGCACATACAGTTCGTTCCTCCTACCTACCTGTTTCTGTAGGTTTCTGTAGGAGGAAGGAGCAGAGCATGGCAAAAAAACCACCCGGATTAGGAAAAGCCCCGACAAACCTCGCCACGAGAGGTCTTAAAAAGTGAAGTGCATGCATGCACTTGCAGGGATTGTCCATGCTTACAGGGTATTATTAATGTATTATACATCTTTTGTCACAAGGGGGGTGTGATCTGGATCCTACCTCTTTTTTTTTGTTCTCCCTTGCTAGTCAGGTCAGGCCCAGTCAGTCGTTTGTTTCATGCGCCCATTTTTCCATTTCCCCCCCTGAGGCAAACAAAAAAAAAAACCCCCAAAAAAGATAAGAGTTACTAGCGGGGAAAAATATACTGAACTAACTGTATTATATCTAATTAAGTAAAAGAGTCTATTACTTGCTCTGTTGCTGTTGTTGTGTACTTTCCACAGTAGTCCCCGTTTTGTGCCCTTTCCTTTCCTCCTAAATCCAGAGTGAGACACAATTGTTTCGACGTGGTAGTGTATATATGACGAAAAAAGGAAAAGAAAACATTCCCTCAATGACCTGGTAAAATAAACAGATAAGGGGAAAAAAAAGGGGGCATCATCACTACCCCGTCATGACCACCTTATGTTGTGTTGTTGTTTCTCTCTGGGTTTCTTCTTTTCTTTACACCCATCCTCCTCTCTTTGGTTTGCTCATGAGTATAGAACATAAACTCTGTATCAAGCTTGTAAATCAGACTGAAAAGAAAACTGCCTACCTCGTTGTGGTCCTGCGCTGGCAAAAAGGTGTTGCTACATGGGTTGCTGCGTGCTGCGTGCTGCGTGCTGTGTTGTGGGTGTGCGCTGTCGAGTGTGGCCATTTCAGGCTTGCAAGACGGTTGATCAGATACTGTCGAGATTAGCATGTCGTTCGGCAGTAGCAAGGCAGACTCACTATATCTCAATAGGACTGATCTGATCAAATGGAAACAGCCAGTTACTGCCTGCTTCAACTCTCTCCAGCCTACCCCTTGTTAGTAGCCATTACTTCAGTCCAGACACGCACTCACCAATCATAAGGCCAAACGACCAAATGTCCTTGCACCAAGGCCAGGAGTTCCTCGGCCTCGTCAATGCTCAGTATATCATCACTTGCACTGAAATCTCTGCGAGAGCTGCGTGTGGTGCCGCGCCTCCGCTTTTTATTTGCTCCATTTGAGAGGGACGCCCCTCGTGCGCGATTGCCCTCGCTGTTGGTTGCCGTATTTGAGACCGAAGGGAACAGCTCGCCAGTCTTTTCGTTCGAGTCGTTGGAGCTTGTGTTGGTGATGGCGGTGGTGCCACTCGCATTGGCCGCCGGTATGGTCGCATTAGTCCCTGACCCGAGGGTGGGTGACGAAGTTGCTTCGTCCGCGTTGCCGTCGACTTGTTGGCCCACTCCATTCCTCAGCCCGTTATGGCTGGCGGCTCCCTCTTCCGGGATGCCTTTGAGCGCGTCCTTCTCGTCCAGGAAGGTGCCTTGTCGATGCAATGGCCGCCCCTGCTTCTCAACTTGGGCCGCGTTGGCTTCCGCAGCCCATTTTCTCAAATCCTCCTTCTCCTGCGTGGCATTGCCTGTCTCGGACTCGCTGCCTACCAGGTGTGCAACCCCGGCCTTGGCGATGTTGGCTGGAAGTTTCGTGAGGCCCATGATATGGGTCGCGGTGAGCGGAGAGCCGGCGCCAGGTGGACCAGTGCGATGCATTGAGTTGACCGTCTCTGCCGCCGAAGGAGCAGAGGGTGTCGCATTACTGGTGTCGTTGCCCTGGAGCTGGTTGAAACGCTGCTCATAGGCGACGTATTCATGATACTGTGTCCAGTCACGCACCTGGTTGTCTGGCATGCAGCGGAAGACCGACCTATAGATCTTGGTGTTGTTCTCAGCCACCAGCTGCCAGATGTCTTCGAGAAAGGCTGGGTCCAAGGGGTCTTGCATGCAGTCGTAATGTAGGACTGGCCGATTGAGTTCATTCAGAAGAGGATGGCGTTGGTTGCCGCCTTTGGACGACTTGTTCTCCAGCGCCGGACCCCCAATATCTGTGTCGTCCACGGTAGGAAGCGCCGGAAGCTGTGACAGCATAGGAAGACCGAGCTGGTCGGAATGGACCCTGTCCAAACCCGGTCGTGGAGGCAGAGGCGGGTTGGCGGCCTCGAGCTCAACGACGTAGGAGGGAAGCCGAACAGGCTCACCATGCGGGCGAGGATGGTCCAACGGCTTTCGGCCTTCGGTGTCGAGTGACGTGGTCAGGACCTCTTTGTCGTCCCTGATCACCAGAGTATCGCGGGCACTGCCAAAGCCAGCAGCCTCAATGGCGGCCATGCGGTCGTAGCCAAAGCCCTCCACATCGTCCTTGTGCTGGGATGTGCCTGTCACGCGAGGGTCCTCGGTCAGCTTCCGGTTTGACTTCAGGTTGGGGTTGTTGTCTTGCTCCCAGTCGACATCATGGTTGAAGCTTTTCAGCTCTTCTTGTCGCTCAAACAGCTCTTCGCGCTGTTCTTTCGCACGCTGTGCCGGCGGCGTGTCGGGCTGCTCAGCTGAGATCGGCAACCGAGCGTCGTCTTCATCCTCACTTGTCGGCGACACCGCCCGGGGAGGGTGCGGCACGCGCCCCTCGGACTGAAGGCGCTGGTTCTGGAGAGCCTGTGCATCTTCCATGATCTTGTCCACATCCAAGCCCAGATGTTCCCGCATCAGACGCAGGCGCAACGTGTGAGCAAAGCGGGCGACGCGGTACGGCTTGCGATCCATGCGCGACCACAGCATGTCAGTGTCTCTGACCACGGCCGCGCACTCTGAGTCCCGGTTGCCGAGCATGGACCGCTCATTGATATTGGCAGAGCCGATGATGGCGATTCGGTCGTCGACGACCATGATTTTAGCATGAATGTACAGCTGCTCGGTCACCAGCGCATTCTTGGGCCCGACCCTTCCCCACTGCCTCAAGGAGAAGAACTGAATGTACTGGTCTGGGTCGATGCCGTTGCTTCTCAGCCGGCCAAAGATCGAGCTTTCACCGCGACAGATGCTCCGGTACTGGTACTGCATGATCAGCCTCACGCTGGTGCCGCCCTCCTCTTCCACCGTGTTCTGGAAGCCGGGGATCAGTGGAATCACAATCACTGCTCGCCAGTTCTCGTTATTCCTCGCCGCGCGGACGATTCGCTCAACCAGGGCATCGCTGATCTTGTTGTGCACCACTGCGCCTTCGGTCTGGCAGCTGGAGATGAAGAACTGATTCTCAATGTAGACAAAATGGTCCGACTGCTCAATCAGCTTGATGTACGCATTCATAATGCTATGCTCCGTCTTGTCCGGCGTCCCCAGCGACCACGGGCCGGCCGACCGCAAGATCTGAACTTCGCATGTGCCGTCAAGTCCAAGCGCCTCCAGATCGGCCGGATTGAAGTCGGGCGGCGGGAGAAGGAAGGGGGTAGGCCGGGTGGGCTTCCTCTGGCGCAGGATATAGTTCCAGCGCTGAACAAAATGCCTGGTCAGGTCGCGGGCCGGCTGGCCGACGACCTGCATGCCGATATCGTGCCACGGCATGCGAGGGATCTTGGTTCGATCGTACATCTCCTCGTAAGGCTTGTTAAGCGCGTAGAAATCCTGGATGCGCGGGTTGGAATAATCCTTGCCCGGCCACAGCTGGCAGTGGTCGGCATCCTTTGGCTCTGCAGCAGACGCGAAGCCAGTGGGCTTGTCGTCAATCAGGGTATGCTGCGGCGTGTCCCAGCGGCCAAAGCACAGGTCAATGCCGCCCACAAAGGCCAGGGTGTGATCAACCACGCAGATCTTCTCATGATGCGCCCAGAAGAAGGTGTTTTGCCGGAATTGGTTGGGCGACCGCTGGACAAAGATGTTGGGATGCAGGTCCAGGAGGGAGAACTTGGTGTACTGCGAGTCGATCGGGATGGCCGATTCGATGTTGCGGTAGACAATCACAAACACCTTGACGCCCTCCTCGGCCTTCCTCTTCAGGATCCTGTCGAGACGCCACTTCTGGCTGATAGCTGGAGGCCGTCTCAGGTACAGTTCAGGGCTGAGCCACCAGTCGTGGATGTAGATCACATCCTTGGCCTGGTTGAGGGCCCGAGACACCACCCACAGAAAGTCGCGTCCATCGACGAGCCACTGGGCAAAGCAGTTTGGCCGCACCGGCGCAAAGCTGCCGAATCGGTTCTCGTGCGTCCAGGGCGAGGCGGCGACCATCTTGCGGATCGAGTCTTCAAACTGGTGCAGCATCCGCTCGTTTCTCGCCAGCAGCTTGAGCGTCCGCTCCGAGTTGGACAGCTTCAGCCGGTGGTTGCGCGTCGCATTCTCCTTGGCGGCGACAGCGAGCCCCTGCGCCCTCGACTTGTCCGTCACCTTGGCCTTGGACGACTGGATGCTGAAGTCGGAGTCGAAGAAGAAGACGTCGTAGATGTGCATTTCCTCGGGCGAGTCCACACAGACCACGTAGCTGTGCCGGACAAGCCACCACTTGGGAGTATGGCGCAGCTTGAAGTCCGACGGCGTCAGTGCCTTGCGGAAGTCGACGCCCTTGCCAGAGCGCAGCATCAGATAGCCCTCCTTGCCGTGGTAGCTGCCCTCGGACGCGAGACGCATGCCCAAGGCTGAGATCTCGAGGAACTTGCACAGTCGGTTGCTATCCGGCCGGAAGAGCATGAACTTGATCATGGCCTGGAGATAGGCTTCCACCTTCTTGCGCTCCCTCTCCCGTACCCTGCGCTCGTCGCGGCCAGAAGGCGGACCGAGTCCATCCTCTCGGTTCCCTAGGCTGGACCGGGTTCGAGAGTGGACCAGGCTGTGCGGGCCTCTCCTTGCCCTGGGTCTGTCCGTGTCGGTGTCTCGGCCGGTCTGCTCTCCGTCCTCATTGTCCGGAGCATCGTCTTCGTCTTCCAGCCCCTTGACGCCGTACTTTTTCAACACTGGGAAGGCGGCCTTGGGGAACTTGGGCATTTGCTTGCTGCTCTCGCCACGGCCCTTGAGCTTCTTGAGCTTGGCCGACTGCAGATGGAGTTTGTACTTGGCGTGCAGGGTGACAAAGTCCTTGAGAGACCGATGGACCACCCATCGCATGCGATTGATGCCGTTGCCATACTCGAGCTCGATCTTGAAAAGCAGGTGGCGGTCCCCTGGCGTCGACTCGTCCACGCGCGAGTCGGTCACCTTGACCTTGACCTGCTCCAGCAAGACCGGGATTCGCCTCTGTCCGTGCTCGTCTCTCTGGAACATGCTGGCCAACATGAGCGCAGCCGGACTTCCGGCAGCCAGCTCAGCCAGCAGCTCAGCCGACTTCTCCTGATCTGGCGTGCGTTCTTTGCGTCGGCCTGCGCTGCGCAGGTTGAACTTTTGCTTAAGCTGGCGCCACTTTTGCGCTCCCAGAGTGGTGCTTCGCTCGGCCAGAAGTCGACGCCGCGACGCTCGAGGCGTCTCGGCCGCGTCCGAGTCGAGCGCGGAAGGGTGGCTGAGGTTGGTGCCCGTGTTCGCGCTCGCAGCTGCGACATTCCGCAGTGCAGGCGGCCGTCTGTTATCTCGGCCATCAGCTATTTCGCTTGACTTCGGCTGGCCGCCGTAACTGATGCCGCGCAAAGGATGGCGTGGCTTCCAACCCGAACCAGCCGCCAGCAGTCTGCGGCCCTCGTCTTCAGACACATGAGAGCGCTCGTGGGCCAGCTCCGAGACGGCAAGAGGCCGGGGAACCCGCCCAGCTGTATCCGGCTCGTTCTGTCGTTGCGCGCTCTGCACACTGGTCCGCACGGGGCTGTGGGGGGAAGGCGAAGCAGTCTCGACGCCGTCGTGGAAGCGGCGGCCTCTTCTTCTGCGCCTCCTGGCTGCTGTATTAATGCGGCTGCGCCCGGGGTCGCTCTCGGCCGCGCTCTCCTCGACATCGGCGTCAGCAGCATCTGACTCGGTCTCGTCAACCACGGCGGATAGGGCGGCGACCGCACCCTCCGGCCTGGAGGATGAAGCGGACACGGCTTCGGCCTCGGTCGATTTAGCAGCAGCTGCCGAGCGGGAGGGGAAGCCTTGGGAGGAGGCCAGGGCCATCAACTTGGAGTAGAGAGACGGCTTGCTGCCGTCTCCTTTGTCGCCCGTCGTCGAGATGGTCTTCTCCTGGCCATCGACCTCGGGCGAGTCATAGGCATTCGCATGTGGTGAAAACTGGACAGCCTTCTTTGCCGTTGCAGGTGCGACTCCGTTCACGGCCACAGCAGTGTCCCCATCGGTGGTTGTTTGTGTGCTCACCAGGTTCGGCGGCTGGTCCCGAGCCCCTGGCGCAGCCCTTTTCGGCGGAGGCGCGTCTCGGGGGGCTGCAGCAGTGCCTGCAGCAGTACCAGCAGCAGCAGCCACGAGCCAGTTAGCCGCCCTGCCGGGAGACTGAGACCGGCTCGCGGGATTGCTGCCGCTCATCACCGGCGTCGACGCATCTGGCCACTGCTGGTCTCGCTCAGGGCTGGGCTGGGCCTGCTGCTCGTGGCGAGGCTGTGCAACGGGCGCGTCGATGACGCGTGGGGCGGCAGACATGCCCAAGCGAGTCGTCGGTGGTCGTACCTCTTACAGGTCCATGCCCTCGCTCCCTTGTCTGAGCGACAGTGAACAGCATGTGGTGCCGGATTGGTATTAAAAGCCGTCACATCAAATCCGGGGGGTAGGGGGGTATTACAGAATTACGGTTCCGGGGCAGCCGATGTAAGTGCAATTATATGGGAGCTCGACAAGAGTATCCCGTCGAAGGCCAGCGAGTGCTGTCTGGATGGCGAGCCAACTTCGTCTGGAGATTATCGCCAACTCGATCGGGCTAGTGCTTAAGCGAGCGCAGGCGACAGTAGCGCCAACAAGGTCAGAGTACACTACCTGTACGTAGCCATACCTGTACGGTAGTCGATACCATAATTACACCTAGCATGCTGGCTTTGAGTTAAGTAGTACTAGGTGTAATAGCCAGGTATTATACGTCCTGTACCTGTATTATACGTCTCTATTGCCGTTCAAGCAAGTAGTGCTGCCACCACACCCCCATACACGATGCCACCACCAAATCGCACATCTTCAGGCCCTCGTCTTCAACGATCAACTTGCCCAGCTTGGCACTGTTGCCTTTGAAGCCGCCTCCTGCTTTCTCTCGCCCTAGCCTCAGACTGAGTCGATGCGTGTCCGGTTCAAGAAGATCCTGGTCATCATCAGGCTGCGCCGCCGGTGCTGTCAAGTCTGCCAGGCCACTGTCCCGGCTGGAGTGTCGCGTGTGTTGCTTGAGGTTCAGGACCGTGCGTCTCCATTGCTGCTTGGTAGAGCGGCTGAGCAGTTGAGAGATGGGCAGCGTGTCGGCCTCGCGCTCGTTCGGCCCGCCCGCCTCGACGTGGTGCAGGACAGACCAAGGCAGATTGAAGCGGAGCTCTGCCACAGGCATCGCCACACCCTCCTGCCGTGAGCTTAGCGTCGGCAGTGAGTGCTTGCACTTCAGTGTCCGTCCGTCCACGCCATTGCTGAACGTGCACATCCCCTTCCAGGGCGAGGTAAAGGCAAAGACTTGGGGCGCCTTCTTCGTGGTCCCGTTGCTGATATCAGCCAAGATGTCGGACGAGCCCGTGCGAACATGATGCACCGACGGCTTCTGATCGTTGGGCAATGGTCGAAAGCCTAGGCGCCGCTTGAAGACGGGGGCAGATAAGGGTGACACTGGCGTGGTTGCATCCGGCATGTCCACTCCTGTTGTATCCTCGCCATGCCCGACGGCCAGCGGCGAGTCTGGATTTCGAACAAACTTGGAGTATCCAGGACTGGTCAGTATCACGTCCACCGGCTGTAGCAGTTCCATCGAGCTCTTTCTCCTCCTCACTCGCAAACTGCCCACGTTCCATTGTGCCCCAGACATGGGATCTCGCCTGATCAAGGTGATCGTAGTGCTGCCATCAGACAACCGCTCTGGATCCTGCCTCGGTGGGCTGCCTGTCACGCTCTGCGGCCCGTCCTGCTCAGGCACTTGCAATCGCAGGTTACCTATTCCTTCTGGGCTGGCCGATGGAGGAGAAAGACCGAGGGTGTCTTGACCCAATCCGGAGTGACCGCTTAGAGGTCGAGGCCCGATCGGTTTCCGCGGCAGTGCTCCTGTTCCTGTTCCTGCTCCTGTTCCTGCTCCTGCTCCTGTTCCTGCTCCTGTTCCTGCTCCTGCTCCTGCTCCTGCTCCTGTTCCTGTTCCTGTTCCTGCTCCTGTTCTTGCTCCTGTTCCTGCTCCTGTTCTTGCTCCTGTTCCTGTCCCTGTTCCCACCCGACTCAGTCTCTGCTGGCTTCCTCTTGAAGTACATCTGTCCAGCTGGCTGCCGTCACCAGCCCCGGTAGGTTGGTATTGCCGCCAGCTCTTCGGTGGACTGGGAGAACGCTGGGAGGCAGGGTCGTTGGCAAAGCGAGTGGGCGGCAATGGCTTGCGCAGGATGGGTGGTGCAGGCCGTTGCTGCTGCTCCAGATGGCGCTCTGCCTCGATACTCTGCCGCAAGGTGTCATCTTCAGCTGTCTCGACGTGGAAATAGTACAGGCTGTTCTGGATCGCCCCCAGGCTGATCGACGACTTGGTCGGCGGCTTGAGTGGTGTCAGGAAGACGTCCTGGCTGCCAGGCACTCGCACAATGTAGAGCACCAGCCGCTCATGGGTTGGGTGTGTGGGGTTGCGTGGATACTGGGGCGGGTACGCGAGGAGGCCAGACAGGGCAGAGAGCGATAGGGCCTCAACGGGGACGCTCATCGGTTGGAGCTACGGAGTCTATTTATTTATGTTCTGGCCTGTTTGTTTGCCTGCTTGCTTGTTAGGGGGACAGACGGGCCGGCAGCACCAACAGGCAGTCAAGAAGCAGCAGCAGGAGGAGCATTGAGGTTCATCGCGGGACGGTGTCGTGCATCGGTCTGTTGGGCGGTTCATCGATTGAAGCACAACCAACTCGCCATAGCCCCACCACATGCATATCAGTTTCAGACCGTCGGTCGTAGTGTCACTGACGGCGGAAAGTCTCTTTCCCTGTCCGATCGGGGCCCATTGCGGTTAGGCCGCTTCTTAATAAGCAAGCGCCGCTGACCAATCAGTGCGACCGCACATTCATTACTCCCAAAGCCATAACTTGTCAATCTTCTTGATCCTCACCCTCCAGGATTCTCGTCTCATCGCCCATCCCCCGATCCTCTGATTCCTGCCAATCCTGTTGTCTGCGATTCCCGTTGATTACCGGGGCTACCCTTACTGCCAGTGCCTTGACCTCCTTGCATCAGTACCCAGGCTTCTCTACCCCAGGAAAAGAATTTATCTTCAACAACTAGTTCTAACTGCCAGGTGTATATAAGCACACTGGCTGCTCTTTTATAACGCACACCACCAGGTGTATATAAGCACATTGGCTGCTCTTTGATTACTCGACACGTACAGGGCAACTTCTCACTGGAGGTCGTCTTGGGTGGCAATGAGTTATAACTACCACAGTAACACACCAATACACATGTATACAGGCCACTCAAACCACTCAAAATCATACTCAGCTGAGGCAAGACAGTGCCTGTTGGCGTCTAGGAAGATCTTATGTCAACAGTCAGCACTCGATTTGGCCGAATGCTGAGAAGGTGGACAGGGGTGTTAGTCAAACAAAGCATAAGCTGAAACAGGGCCAGAGAGCAGAATAGAGCCAGCACAGCCGTTGTCAGGCTGCCGGTACCACATCTACGGTGAGATGGTCAGATATTAGACCACGCTGAGCCAATGATGGCGCACATGTAGGCTGTGCAAGGGGTCTTTACTCGCAGCCAATCCTCGGGCAAGCCTGGCCAGCAGAGTGACAACATTGCTCCATCGTCTTCGGGCCACAGGGATTCGTCACGGGGAACGATTGGCAGCAGACGCGTGATTTGATGTCAAGGCAAGCCCCTTCAGACCAGGTGAGCGGCGGGCGCTGCAGGGCATTGGCTGGGGTGGAGATGGGCCTGCGTGGCAACCCTGGAATTTGCTGGAAGCCTGGAACTTTGCCCGGCATGATTGACTTGGGGAACTCTGCTTGGGCTCATCATCCTCATACCCTTGGTGCCCCAAAATTCAGCCCAAGTTGGACCCAGCCATTAGCCATTAGCCATTTCTCCCATCAGCCTGTACCGTGATCCTACTTCAATCTCTATTTCCATCTCTCTTGACCCTGAGCACCGCTGTCTGCGAGCACCACGACCTCAACCAGCTCATTGTGGGGGGCCTGTTGGGGCAGACGCCAGCCTTGACTACCCGCTCCCTACCACTTGCCAATTAAGCGGCCCCGGCATTTGGCGTCCCCGCTGTTTTGCGCTCGCCCTGCCGCTCCGAGTCCTTCCACCATCGCCAATAAGAGTTTAGGGCGAACCCCCCTGTTGTTCGATCGGTCCCGATACAAGGCTCTTCCCGCACCGAACGCGTTCCAGCAATCCAAACATCCATCTTCACCCACGAGCTCTCTGCACTCTCACCCGCTGTCTGGTGTTGTTGGCCCAGCTTTTGGATAGTGTGCGGCCAACACACGAAGGAGCCCGGGCCGCGATCATGTCGCCGCCGTTTTTGTATCCCTACACCGTCACCAACTCATATAGAGGGCATGTCACCCCTCTTCTCCCTCCCCTTCTCCCGCCTGCCAGCATCCGGCTAACGTGTCTTCAAACAGCGGCTACTACATGCGCCAGAACATCAGGAACGTGCGCCGAGCTTGGGATGGCGACGATTACCAGCCTTTGAAGCGCGTCCGGCTTGAGAACGACAAGCAACACGCGGTTGGCAAGCAGCTCCAGGCCGAGAATATGGGTTTGGCCATCGACCTGGAGGATAACCTGGAGCGAGCAATCCGCGAAACGAGCGTGGCGGCGCTGTCGACCACCTCTTCTCGCAAGAACAGCACCGTCTTCTCTTTGGGGTCTCGCGACGATGACGCGACCGACATGACGACACCCCCCTCATCACCGCCCCCGCAGCTACAGCTCACGCCGCCGAACGTGAAAGCGCGAAAGCCGACCTTCTCGGTCCTAGAGAAGCAGAAGAAGGAGAAGGCGAAGCAGCAGAGTCTGAAGCGCAAAGCCGACGCGTCCGTGGCCGCGCAATGCGACGAATCCGTGGCCCCGGCCAAAGCCCACAGCTCCTCACACGCGCCTACCACACCGCGCCAAACCTCTTCCTTCACTCCTGTTAACACTCTCTTCTCGCGCGAACCGGTCGCCCCTGTGCGAAGAGCGACCCCGCTCACGGAGAAAACGGAGAAAGCTAGCGCAGCAACACCAACTAATGCCTCTACTCCGCGTGTTGCGCCTCCGAAACAGCAGAATCTAGTCCAGACCGTGCTTGATTTTGGGCAATCACTGCTGCCAGTTACATGCCCGCAGTGCGGCATGACATATGCGCCATCAGTGGCAGAAGACAAGGCCCTGCATGAAATGTTCCACCATCGCCATTCAGCCGGCATCGAGCTCGGCAAGGCCTTTCTGAAAAGCGCAATGAAATGGTGCTACGAGGTGCCCAACATCCCGGGTGCCGTTGTCGTGGTCGACCGCAAGATCTCGCTGCCTGGACGAAAGGTAGTGCAGCGTGTGCTGGAAGTGGTCAACAAGGAGTTGGGCAGTGTCGATATCAAAGAGGACGATCTTTGGTCGCAACGGCCACTTCCAGGCGAGGACGACAGCAAGAAATACGACCGATACAAGGCATTCCTACATGTCTTGAATGGCAAGTGTGTGGGCATCTGCCTGGCAGAACGAATCAATCAGGCCCGCACAGTACTGCCCGAATCAGACGATGGCGCCGACAGTCTGCCGCTCAGCCTGACGGGATCACAGGATGTGGAGATGACGGATGCCGACGCCACGCCGCGAGCAAACCAACGACCGACGACTATCAACCTGACCGGCACGCCCAAGTCAACACCAACCACCCTCGACCTGACCGGCACGCCCAAGTCAACACCGACCAACATCGACCTGACTGCCACTCCCAAGTCAACACCGACGCTCCCGACTGCGTTGCCCTCGCCTCCAATGTCAAGCGCACCATCTTCAGCAATTGCCGTCAGTCAAGACACTGTACCCGCAATTGTGGGAGTCAGCCGGATCTGGACGTCAAGAGCGTTCAGGCGGAAGGGCATCGCCAACAACCTTCTTGAATGTGTGATGAACAAGTTCATTTATGGAATGGATATTGAAAAGACTGAGATGGCATTCAGCCAACCAACAGAGAGCGGAGCTGCCTTGGCCCGAGGATGGTTTGGTCAGGACAGTGGCTGGTGTGTGTATACCGAAGATTGAGCCCAACAGTGCTTGCTATCGTTATTGAAGAGAGAAGAGGAAAGAAAGAGAGAAAGTGTGTGATGCTTAGATGCTTTTCAAGATGATGGTCGTGCTGAGAGCTTGTGTGCCATTAAGTATATGAGTTTTGAATGCACGTTTTTCCTCTATTGATGAACCAGCTGTACAATTGCACATCTGCTTCTTATCTAATGAATTATATTGCAGTCCAGTGCCCCGTTTCGAGCTGCATTCGGCCAGATCCATCACGTGGGGATCGAAGCTTGCATGGATCAACTGCCATGGCTTGGTAATAAACATGGTACTAAGTTACCAGTACCATGGACTACTGGTAGTGTACGCAGTAGAATATCTTTGAGCGCTCAGACTATGACGATCAGAAGCCACCTCAAGGTCAAGTGGCACCCACAGATCGGTCGCGTGGTTGGCATTGGCGACTTAGGCCAAATCAGGCTTGGCCGTCGACATAACTGATGAGTTAGCCGTGTCTCCGTCCTGATACGTGTATTAATTAATTACCATCTTGTGCATCTGTGGCTGATGTGGCGGCGGGCGGCGGACGGCTGACGGGCGAGTCGTGTACCGCGCGGCCTGCACGGCTCTGAGGAACGAATGTCTATTATAACTCACTTAGCGCACATCAGAGTGGTCTATATTAGTTCCTTCTGTTGAGCTTTGTCCTGTCCGAATTCCTCCTGCTGTACCGTAGTGTGCGTGTTGTTGTCCCCCCCCAGCATCCAATGCATGCCTCGCGGATGGATCCTCCGGCCTAATGTCCTCAAACCCTTTTCGTCAGTCCTCGTTTAAGCAAGCGCCGCCCAGGACTGGCAGCCCTGGCAGCCCCATCAGTGGCAGTGGTAGCCAGGGCGGGAGCGGAGCCAGGACTGCGGCTCCCTTGTCGGCCCAGGCTCCTCGAGGTCTGAGCCTGCACCATTCACACTGCGGGGTCGACACGAGGCTGACTGACCAGCAGTAATAGCCAGCTCATCGCAGCAGCAACACCAGCACCAACACCAACACCAACACCAACACCAACACCAACACCAACACCAACACCAACACCAACACCAACACCAGCAGAAGCATGTAGAGTTTGCGTCTCCGCCGGCAGTGCCCATCCCTCCAGCATCGTACCCGTCCTCACCGGAATCAACGAGACAGTCGCCCGGCTTTCGTGCCGCCTTCCCCGCTACGCCCGACTCCTACGCCGATTCGATCGAGGTTGATCCTTTTGACCAAGTTGCTTGGCCGGACGAGCATGAGGCGGCCATCGAGCAGGCCCAGGAAAATGCACGCATCAATACGGAGAGAGCGTCGTTCAAGGCCGTACAGCGAGATGCTGTCAAGGACACGCTGAGCCGCTTTGCCAGTGGCCCCAATAATAGAAGAGGTCCAGCAGCCCACAGCGGCAGTCAGAAGGAGCCGGTCAGGCAGGAGAAGCAGACGATTGATGTAGACGCCTTCACTCGCCTGCTCCTGACGGGCGAGAGCACCACTCCGATAGCGGGGCGCAATACGGAGATGCCAACTCGGTCGGCAAGTGACAGTGGTTCAGCGGCAGATACAGCATCCATGTCACAGAGGTCGGTCCAGGACAGTGTGGCCCCGAGCCTGGAGGGCACGTCGGGCTCATCCATTGACCAGACGGCCCAGACGCCAGAGCCACGACGCAGGCCACCGCGCCCGAAGTCACGCTATGGCAAGCCAACTAGCGACGGGGCTGCCGCGACCTCACACGCTTCTGATGCTATTATCACACCAACGGCCAATACTGAGGCGGCAAATCCGAGTCTGAGTCCGAATCCGCCACTGTCTGGGCCTTTACCTGCCGACCCATCTGAGGCGAAGCGGAGACCACCGACACCACCGCTAACTAGGAGAAAGAGCCAGAATAGGACACCGGCGAGGGCAGCTCTGGCGCGGAACCTGCACTCGGACCACTCTACCAACCCTTCATTAGACGAGCCTGCAGGCCCTTCTCCTCTCGGTCTCGGTATCACAGCACCTCGACCTCCGCCCCCACCACCTTCGTCCATGCGGCGAGTACACTCCCAATCCTCTCGAACAGCATCCGCCGACCGAGCAGCTACAATTGAGGAAGGAGGCACCGAAGAGGTTGACCACACTAAGAGCTCAAGCAAGCGGGTCTCGTTGAACCCGCCGCCTCTTCCACCCCCGCGACGCAACAGAGCATCAAGCCGCAGTAGCGTGGAAAGCCAGACGCCAGTGCCAGTGCCAGTGCCATTTCGGGTCACGAACTCGAGCAGAAGCAGTGGCGAGTTCAGACGGCCATCAGTGGGCGAGGCCAGGAATGCAAGCCATGCAGCAGATATCCTGGCCGACCTGGCCGAGCTGCAGCGGGAAGTTGATCAGGCAAGGGCGCAGGCGGGAAGCTGAGTGTTCATAGCCACACCAACATACCACCGTATATCCAGACTGTTATTGCTTCGTGATGAAAATTATACCGCCAGGCACGATTGGCCTTGGGTCGTCCTGAGACAAGCTAATTAGGTTGAAGCTAGTTGGGCATTGTCGGCCTGCAATGACGTCGTACTGGGTCCTGTGTCCTGTCGCGGGGCTGTGTGGGGCAAAATGGCGGGGTGGGCGCGTCAGGGCTGTCCCTGTAATTACGCTGGAGGCAGTCGGGATTTGTTCGTAGGAGGCAGGAGGAAGCAGGAGGAGGCAGAGTCATCAAAGATATTCAGAGATACTCATTGTGTGCTAGGGGCGATCTATGTTAAAGCTCGAGTGCATGATGGAGTTGGTAGCCTGCTATGCCTGCCATGGCTTATGGTCAGGAGGGCGGGCGGCTACTAAGCAGGGCCAAGCAAAGGGAAGCAGAGGCAGGCAGGCAGGGTCCAAACCAGGGAGTAAGGAGTAAGGAGTAAGGAAGGAGTGGGCGGCCTCTTCTCTCGCTTGTCTGCCTGCGCCGCCGCCCCACAAGACGGTCAAGATGGCACCTTTGTAGAAACTGGCGGCCAACCAAGATCGCACGGTACTGTCGGCCAGATCTCCCTTTGTAGTCTATTCTACTGCTGCTGCCATTCCAACTTCATTTCTATTTCCATTCTCCATTTCTGTTGTCGTTGTCATTGCCATTGCCATTGCCATCGCCCTCGCCATCGCCATCACACTCGCCATCCCTCGTCATCACAACCAGCCATGGACCGGCGTGGACCAACTCTGCTCAATTGCAGGTGTCAACCTCTGAGCGGCCGGCTGCGAGAGCGCTAACCGGTCTGTAGTGCCCCCGCCGCCGTCTGATCCGGCCACGCCCAACGAACTGGGCCCCGGCACTCCCAACTCAGCCACTACCTCGATGTCTGCGCTGTCCGTTGTCGCAATCAAGGACGGCGCGCTCGGCCATGGCAGAGGCGGTGGTCACCACTCGAACAGCACGCTGGAGGCGGAGCGCGCTGACCGCATCTCGCGACTGGCCGGGCTTGAGCGCATAGCTACAGCCAGAAACCCGTCACACCTGGGCCCAGGCTTTGGCACCGGGAGCGGCGCAGGCGGCATTGGGGGCGGCGGCGGCGGCGCGTACCCGACTGGCTACTTCGATACTACGCCCCAGCTGTTGAAAGAGCGCAGCACCGTCGGCAGCGCCAGTGCCACCGGCTCCATTGCCGGCACACGCACCTGGGCATCTGAGAGCCTCGACTACGATGCAGACAAGATGAGCGAGAGCCAAGACGACGGTGTGTCGAGCGTGGGCGGCGTCAGCGACGAGGACAAAGCCAGCCTGGTCGGCTTTGGCGAAGGAGCAGGGAGCACACTCAGCGGGCCAGTGTCCACACCGAGTGCACGAGCAATGGCTGCACGCGTCTTTGCCAGTGCCACTGTGCCGCGTACCGTGCCCGTGGCGTCGGGCCAGAGCACGCCCATGAGTGGCATTGTTCCCTCGCCGTCTGTAGGCGGCGGCCCGGATCACAAAATGGTGGACGGCATCGGCTTGGAGGCCAACGCTGTCGACACGACGGCGCAGGCCGCGCCACCGTTCTACTCGACCCAGCACAATAAGAGATTCTCAGGCCCGGCCGAGGATAGTGTGAAATAGCAGCCGACTATACGAGAGAGAGAGAGAGAGCGAGAGGCTAATAAGCAGGAGCAGGCAAGGCCGACTTGTACTACTAGTATTTTGGGGAGGATGAGTGAGGGTAGTGCTTCGTATCGTCTCGGTACGTACAATACGAGTACAAAGACTTGAAGTATTTCACTGCCACTAAAAGATTTAAAGTTAGCTATATTTCACTGCACTAAAAGATTTAAAGTTAGCTATTTCGCTGCACTAAAAGATTTAAAGTTAGCTGTGACAAGTTAGGCCGTAATTAGTTAACAAACATTTTTTACAGCAATTATGCTCCACAACTCGCACTCGCCCATCTGTCTCACTCACCTCGCACCCGTTCAACTCTGCGCACGCGCTCTCGTCCCCGTGCAATTCTGAGCCTCTGCAAGCGCTCACATTGATTTGTGAAGTACCGAGACTCTTGATTGTGACAAGCCCCGTCTTTCGCCACCACTACCACCACCACCACCACTACTACTACTACCGCCGCCGTCACCGCCGCACACGACTGACCAATCTTAGCGACGCTTCCACACCGTGTGTTGTGTCGTGTGCTGTGCTCAGCCGCTGTCGACCAGATCGACATCGAGAGGACAACACAGAAAGAATCTACGGCTTGGACGGAACGATCAGCTGCGCGCTCGACATGGCGGCCACGACCCAGTTTGCCTGTGCGTGCTGTTTTCCTCTCCATTTCTTCCTTCTCCTTCCTCTGACCGAGCCACAGTCCGCACACTGAAAGGCATTGGCGTGGTGAATGCCGCACCCTCTTATGGGCCACTGCCAGCATTCGATGCGTACGTTCGCCTGTCTCTTTTTTTTCCTGTCCATATTTTCTCCCTCTTTCTCTCTTCACCGCTAACTGCGACACCAGACCCCAAGGCAACCTACGCTGTTGCTCCTACTCGCCTTGTGGTCGCTACTTTGCCTGGGCCTCGCCCGATAGGTGACTGCCCCTGCCACCACGTTCGGCTGCATCAGACCACTGACTCCAAGCCACCAGCGTCAGCATCATAAACGCCGACTCGGGCCAGACCATCTCCACCCTGCCAGCGGAGAATGTCTTTGAACTCGGCTTCTCCCCACTGGGCACGTACATCATCACCTGGCAGAGACCGTCAAAGGACGAACAGGGCGACGCGGTCAAGAACCTGAAGGTCTGGCTCGTCATCGACTCCAAGGCTGCGGCCGATGGGGTTGACCGCGAGACCGTCGGCCGCTTTGTGCAGAAGGGCCAGACAGGCTGGAACCTGCAGTACACATATGACGAGAAGTTCTGTGCCCGCGTTGTCACCAACGAGGTGCAGATATACGAGAGTCACGACCTGACCAAGGTCTGGAACAAGCTGCGCGTCGAGGGCGTCACCGACTTTGCCGTTAGTCCAGGCAAGAACCATTCGATTGCCGTCTTCATTCCCGAGCGCAAGGTACCCTCGCCCTTACAATCCATGCTTTGCTCCATCCATCCACTGACTCGTCGTTTGTCTGCAGGGTCAACCAGCCGCTGTGCGCGTCTACAATGTGCCCAACTTGACCGTGCCTGTGTCACAGAAGAATTTCTTCAAGGGCGACAAGGTCCAGCTCAAGTGGAATGATAATGGGACCTCACTCCTTGTTCTGGCCCAGACCGAGGTGGACAAGACCGGCAAGTCCTACTACGGCGAGACCACGCTGTACATCCTGTCCGCAAATGGCGGATTCGACTCGCGCGTTGACCTGGACAAGGAGGGCCCCATCCACGACGTATCCTGGTCGCCGACTTCGAACAGCTTTGCCGTCGTCTATGGCTACATGCCGGCCAAGACCGTCATCTTCAATGCCAGGGCCCAGCCCGTGCACACCTTCCCCCTTGGCCCGCGCAACACCGTGCTCTTCTCGCCCCATGGCCGCTTTGTCTTGGTCGCTGGCTTTGGCAATCTAGCCGGTCAGATGGATATCTACGATCTTGAAAAGGACGTGGCAAAGATCTGCACCATTGAAGCTAGTAATGCCAGTGTGTGCGAATGGTCGCCTGACGGCAGGCACATCTTGACCGCCACCACCTCGCCCAGGCTGAGAGTCGACAATGCCATCCGCATATGGCATGCTGGTGGCCCGCTCATGTTCAACGAGGACCTCAACGAGCTCTACCACGTCGCCTGGAGACCGCAGCCGCCTTCTGCCTTCCCGCTCGAGCCAAATCCGTTTAATCCGATCCCGACGCCACATGCCAGCGCCACCTCCTACCTCAGCACCAAGAAGACCCCATCCAAGCCAGCCGGTGCCTATCGTCCGCCAGGAGCGCGTGGCCAGGTCACCCCGTTGGCATTTAAGCGTGAAGATGAGGGAGGTGCTGCCTATGTGCGCGATCCCTCCTCCTCCTTCGCTGCCAACATCAACGGCTTCGGTAAGCCAAGGGTTCGTCATGTGCCCGGCGCAGAGCCCACCCAAGAACGCACCCCGCTTCCGCCCGGTGCTGCGCCCGGTGGTGGCGTTAGCCTGACCGGTACAGGCGAGGGAGCCGACAGCGAACAGTTGAGCAAAGCAGCCAAGAAGAACGCCAAGAAGAGAGGTGCGAAGAAAGCCGCGGCTGCAGCTGCAAAGGAACAGCCAGTCGGCGATGCTCTTGCTCCCGAAGCCCAGCCGCCGAATCCGACAAGACAATCAAGCAGCAGGAGTCCCAACCGAAGTCCTGATGCCAATAGCCGGCAGCACCGCCGACAGGGCAGCAGTAATCGGCCTTCCCATTCTGCATCTGGCCCCGACGCATCGAATAACAACCACACCAATGGTGTCTCTATTCGACAGGGCCAGAATCACCAGCAGCAAAACTATACGGCCAGAGAGAGCAAGCAGAAAGGCGGCCCATCTATCAACACTACTATAACCTCGCCACCACCGCCCAGCAGCAAGAACGGTGGCAACAGCAACAGCAACAGCAACACCCCTAATAACAACAGCAATACCTCGACCGCTGCCCCAGACATTGCCGTCACCACGCCTACACCGACGACGCCGGGGGCACCTACATCAACGGAGAAGAAGATCCGGGGCCTGCTCAAGAAGATCCGCGCGATTGACGATTTGAAGATGCGCCTGGCGGGGGGCGAGAAGCTCGAGGACACCCAGATGCGAAAGATTGCAAGCGAGGATGGTGTTCGGAAGGAGTTGAAAGGCTTGGGCTATACAGGATGAATGGATTGATGATAGCATGCATGCTGGATGCTGGATCGATTGAGTACTTGATCATCATGGTAGCACGGAAGGAGGGAGGACAAGGACGAGAGAGAGAGAGAGAGAGAGAGAGAGAGAGAGAGAGAGATTGAGGGAGAGAGAGAGAGATTGAGGGAGGAAACGGAGGGAAAGAAAGAGCAGGAGGGGAAAAAAAAGTTGAAGTTGACCGCCTGTCTTTTTGATACAAAGCCCGTCTTGAGAGCTTGAGACTGACGAGATCAAAAATTATCAAGTTGACTTGATCTTCTTTTTCAATAACCATCCTGTTGTTGTAGTAGTTGTAGTAGGGGTTGTTGTTGTTGTAGCCCCCCTCATCATCCTCACATACACAGATAGAACATATAGACACACACACACATCAGATAGACATGTGCAATGTTACATGCAGTATGTTATGTAATAGGATATTTTCTTTTTCTTTTTCTCTTCAATGCTGGTTGACTGCAGTGTGCAATGCAGACACCCAAAAAAGGGGGAGAAAAAGGAAGAAAACCTCTCCCACTTGGTCAAGAACAAAATGATATGTTGCTTGGAGGGGAGGGAGTGCAGGGGGGCGGGTGTTTTTGATCTTTCGCGAAGAATACTGAGCCAGAAACAGCATATTGACACTCACAGCTGTGCTCCACCTTGCATCGCGATTTATGTGTGTAGAATAGAAGGGGGAAAAAAAAAGGGAGGAAGAATGAATAAAATGCTGTTGCTCAAAATTTTCAGTACAGGTGGAGAGGGAGAAATCAAAAAAAGGGGTATCATCTGAATATGCTTGTCGTAATCAGGAGAACAGTTTTCTCTGTGTTGTTTTGGTCGTCGTCCGTCTTGATGCTGTCGTCGTCGCCGTTGTGGTACTCGATTTCAGTGATCCAACATGGCCGAATCGTGCAGGAGTTGGGCTGAGCATGTCCACATCGCTATCCTCGAATCCGATGACGCTCTGTCCAAAGTTTGGCGTCCCTTTGTTATCTCCTGCCGAGGCAGTCAGGGCCGGTAACAGCCCGCGCGACGATTCCATCTGGTCCAGAATCCGGTCCAGGGCGTCAACGTCAAGTTCTCCATTGTCAACCGCGATCGAGTCCTCCAGTCTTTGTAATGTGAGTTCGCGCGACGATGAACCCGCCGCGGCCCCTTCGGTGCTCGACAAGTCAGCCAGCGGTTGGACAAACAGAATCAGACGCGCCGATGTGGAGGCCAGGAAGTTGGGTATGTCCTTGGCCTGGTAATCCACCGCATGCTGGTTGGGAAACAAGGGGAGCAGTCCAATCTCGGTCAGAGGTCCGTTCGTGCCAGCAATCGCGGGAAGCACCACTGGCCCATTATATGTGCCGACCTTGAGAAAGTTCTTGCTCGAACTCGCGGCTGCCTGCCAGAATGCCGTGACAGAAGGGATGTAGACCAGACTGGAGTCGTAGCTGAGAATGGCCGTCTCGCTCTTAGCGCTACCCCCGACCTGAGACACCAAAATATTTCCCTGGACGGTTGACAGATCACCATGTTGGACCTGGCCTTTATCATCCGAGCCTCCGAACAGACCTCGTGCGCGTACTTTGCGTGTATGTGGTGTGGCTGGCGCAAGTGCAGCTGGTCTGCTGTTCGCCTTTGAACCTCCCGAAGACAATTCTTCGCTAGGGAAACGACCAGTCACCGCAAAGCGTGTGATAGAGGCACCGACGATTCCAGCAACATTTGCCTGGCCCTTGATTGGATTCTTGTTCGTCGCGCCCGAGCTTGGTCCAACAGCCTCGACGTCCCATATCCCAAATTCGCCGTCCTCAAGCAACGCAAGCACAGCCCGTCCACTCATGATCCATTTCGAATCCAGTATTCTCTTCCGTCGAGCTGGCAGTGAGCCGTCAGATGAAGCAGCAAAGCCAGGCAGCAAGCTGAGAAGTATCTTCCCATTTTGTGAGTTTGTCGCATGTAAAGACCCTCGACTAGATAGCGAGTCTATCGTGGCGTTGGATCTGCGCCGACTGATTGCAGGCTGCGAACGCGGAAATATCTGGTAGATCTTGGCGCACGACGCATCCGGCACGGTTATGAGCAGAGTAGAATGGCGCTCAGACGGCGACAGTGAGGTGTTGAAAGCCAATTTGGCTGCTGACAATGGCAGCCGCAGCCGCTCCCGGCGCAACAGTATGACGTCTTGGGGATTGGAAGAAAGAGTATTCCCATGGGTAGGCACCTGGTGAACTAACAGCAGGCCTGTCGCTGTGTCAGAAGTTGAGGCAACCAGGAAAGTCCAGGCTGTGTCTGGAATGGCAGAATCTTGCTGATCATCATCGTTGTCGTCGACGCCGTCCTCTTGGTGGTCGGTGAACGCTAGGGCGATGCTGGTCACAAAATCCTGATGGAAACCCACACTCCCGTGTTGGATTTTGACAATCTGTATACCAGGCACTGATGTACTTTCCAAGTCTGGTGGTGGAGGTTGCAGAGGGCAGGTGACGAGTCGGATTGACAGATCTGAGCAGGCAACTGCGACAACGAGATTGTCGTGCAGCACAGGCGGATATCGGTTTTCATCTAGACTGTCGAGACGAGCTTCCGGCTGGGCCATATGAAGAGCAGCGGCGCCGAGATGAACATCGAGATGGCGCAACACCTGTCGATAGGGTTCGGATGGATCAACCTCTTCTTCTTCATTTTCAAAGGCGACTGCGATTGGCGGCGCTTGGGTGGGTTGGGCGTCGTCGCCGTCGCTGTCATCAAGATCGATCACCTCGGCGTCCTGGATTCCTTGGCTGGTGCTCTTGCTCTTGCCATTGTCGGTCGCCGCTTCCGGTGACACGGGTTTAAACTGGCGGCCAGCATACCAGACAATGCGCAGGCCGGTCTCATGGCCATAAACTATCACGGTAGAGCCGTTGCTGGCCCGGCGGGGATAGACATGAGCCGAGCTCAGACCGTCGGGGGCGTCGTAGCTGCTCAGTTAGTTCGGCTGGCCGGCACAATGAAGAGAGGACAGCAACATACGTGAGCTGGATGCCAGTTCGACTTCGAAGAACCCAAGGTTTCATTGTGGTGCGGCCTACAGCCCAATGAGGCGCCTTCGATGGAGTGGCAAGAGTGGCACGTCGACGGGAATGTATTAATCGATGGGACAGGCAGGTGCAGTACGGCGGTGTGCAGGTGTGTATAAAGGAAAGTGCAGAGGCGGCGCGTCGTAGAACGCGTCAACTGTCACTTCCCCACCGCTCTTTCCACAAATAATTAAAAACACTGGCAACGGCGCCACAAGTAGAGAAGGCACGACAGGTGCGCCCGCCAATTCCCACAATTGGTGACTGGTAATGGACAAATGGACCACGCTGGCGGCCTTTGTTTGTTAATAGCTCAAATGCTGCTCGGTGGGTATGGCAACCGTTCGATCGCTGGGGCTTCATGAGCCCACTGCTCTGCCATATCTCATAAATGAGCACATTCTCCCGCCAGACCCGTCACCAGATTCGTACCGATGGCAGCAATATCTGGTTCCAACTGGGCGTCACTCAGAGCTGGTGCAGGAAGAGATCCTGATTGCTGGCTCGTGTGTCGTCTGGTCGCGAGCAGGCGCGGTCCGGCGTGTGCTCAACCTGGATATTGAGAACGAGCCAATCCTCCACGCCTTCAGCACCACATTCGCCCGAACGGTCGATACTGAGCTGGGCAAAGACGAGAAGGCCATTGTTGTCATCTTTCAGAGCCGGGCCCATATCTTGCTGCTCTCGGGCGACTCTCATGTCTTGCCACTCTCCTTTCAGGTAGGCGCTGCCTTTCCTTGTCCAAGTGGCTTTGTTTTGCAGAGGAGGATTGGCAATGAGAGTCTGTCAGATGGCGACACCTTGCTCTCCCTTCATCGCGATTTGAGCACCATCAACGAGAGTCAAGCCACGATTGGCACCAGTTCCCGCCCTTCCTTGATCCTGCCAGAGAAAGATGATGTTGGACAAGACAGCAGAAGCACCACAACCCCCCGCACTTTCTCATGTCTACAAACTGTATCTGAACTTGGCCTGGTTGTCCAAGGCTCGACAGGCAAGCTGCAGTCTCTGGACGAGTGCAAGCCTCTTTCGGTCGATGAGGAGCTCTTGTATATATCAAGATACGATGAGCTGAATGACAACAACGTCGATCATGACGACCTCACGATTGCTGTCACTCGCAACAGACAAGCGAAGATCACAATTTGGAATGTGGCACGCAACCCACCGATTCGTATCAAGAAAGGCCGGCCATCGGAGAAAGTCCCAAGGAAGAGCGAGGCAAGCCGGAGGAAGAGTTCCAACATCTACGGCCGCTGGGAAACCAACCCGGCATCAGGTCCGAGCAATCTCTCATCCTTGCGAGCCAGTTTTGGTGGACTTGGCCAGTCATTTGCCGAGCACCCGCCGTTGACGAGTGGGGATAGAAAGTCGTTTGCCGCAGACGACATAGCCAGTCATCTTGGCCCTGAGTTTGGCGATGTGGGAATCCAGACCAGGGCATCTAGAAGAGTGAGTTCATTGCTGGCCAGAACTGACCTCGGCGCCGGGAACGACCGCGGTGCCTTCCATGAGCTTGCTGCCAACCGGAAGAGCCTCAACAGAGCGGGTAAACGTGGCGAATCGATTGGCAGTTTTGGGGATAGACAGAGCTTTGGCAGGCGGAGAAGTTCATTTCCTGCTACCTCCATCCTTAGTGAGGGCACCTCTTTCCTGAACATTCCTGGCCAGAACCGCTTCGACGAGCTCGACCAGAATTTCGAAGGGCTTGAACTCGATCAACCAGAGAGCGATCTCAATCGTGACATTGGCTTCTTCAAAATCACGAGCTTCGACATGCCTGATGCATGCTCAAGTGATCAGACCGATGCTTTGCCAAACGTGGTCACTTTCCTGGGACCCCCAACGACAGACTCTGGTCAGGACGATCTGAGAAACCTGTCAGTGTGTATCATTGACGAGAAGGTGAAACAGGTTGCCATGGTCAACATACAGGTCACCCTGGGGCTGGCATCGAAAAAAGCTGCGACATCCAAGCCTCATTGCCGACTTAAAACGACCAAGATCCGGCTCTTCAAAGATATCTTCAGTGCTACGCTGATCCAGGATAGCTTCGTCCGACGGTTGATGATTCTGTACAAGACGAGACAGGGACAGCCTGTCGTCCATCTTGAAGCACCCTGGAGCCCTCCATTTCGAGTGGACTTGCCTGCATCATACATCTTATCACCCTCCACTATGGTTCTAGCCCCAAGCCCGGGCCGAAGACTTGATCAAGGATTACACCGCACCATACCTTCTCTTGACGTTCGGATCCTAAGTCTACGTGGAGCTGACAATCGTGGTGGCATTGTGCTAAACGCAGCTGAGAACCAGATGCATGCTCTTTCTCTTCAACTTGCGCCCAAAGACGACATTATCCGTCGCATTCTTCTGATGTGCAACTTGATCTACGGCAAAGACTATTTCGACAACTTACTGGTCTCGTTTTGGGAAGTCCTCCGTTGGCTACGCACCAGGAGCACAGATGAATGCACAGAGTGGACTGCACTGACAGTCTTGATATTCTCACTCTGTGTGCCGTTCATTGACGAGCACCAGTCCACCAGGGGCACCCCTTCGAAGCGGAGACGGGCCGGCGTAATGCGCTCAAGCAGCGGTGCCACAACCGACCTCTCTGACTTCAACACCATGAAGCAGAATCACGGCGTTTTGCTGCAGGGTTTATCACCTGAATGGGCCTGGCTGCATCAGAGCAGACGCCCCAGTTCAGCTCATCGTCAAAGGTCGCCAAGGGCTCACAAGCCCAGCTCTTCAATCGACCTGTCTTCTGAAGGGAAGTTCTTGTTTGTCCAACAATGCATTGAATGGGCTCGTGAATACATTCAAACCCCTGCGGGAGAGTCGGCCCTCGGGCCTGAAGGCTACCTCCCAGTGTCGGTCAGCAAAGATCGAAATGTCCGCAACACGGCAGTAGCCAAACTTTTGGTAGGCCTGCACTTGATAAACGAAGAGCTAAAGCTCGAGCTAGCTGTGCCTTCAAATGCTGCTGGACAATCGAGTCTTCTCTTGCCTGTGATGGCACAGCTCGGAATCTGGCTTGGCTGGCAGGAGTGGACTATGCTGGCAGGAGGAGCATACCTCTTAGAGACTGCACACCAGGAGAAATGGCTCTTTGAAGAGTCTCGCATCCAGAATCTCGATGTTCCTGGTCCGCCATTCTCGCCCCCTTCCATTCTCGCTCATCTTGCAGAATGTCTTGCGGGAAAACCTGATAAGCGCTTTCCCACCCTCCATCTTCTAGCCGATGCCGATGTGTCCACAAAGACTGGCTCCAGCTATGATCGGGCCGTTAAGCAACTGACTCCGCGCACAATGATTCTCATGAGACTCTTGGACACCCCTTTGGCAAACCGAGGACCAGAGCGGACCAACGAGATCATGGCTCTGGGTCTGGATCCAGACATCCTGGCATCATTTCCCGAGGGCCTTGGTACAGCCGTGCTTCAGACGCTTATGCCAACCCAGCTATCTAGCAAGCAAATTGGAGATGGCAAAGATGGTCAGAGAAAAGGTCTGATCGCGGCCAAAGGCTCCCACACCATGTCACATAGCTCTAATAAAGACTACCACAGTATCTGTGCAGGGGCAGTGGAAGGAGAGCCTCTGCAGCGGTGGGACGCCTCCTCAGAAGCCGACCGTCACGCCATCACCCGGCTTATTTTCAATCAAGACCGCCGCTTTCAAGAAGCATCTAAGCTTCTCAATCAGACTCGGCCTCCGGTCGTCGAGGTCGCCTCTCAACCGGACTGGAGCGAGGCCGATTTGTTGGAAGCCCAAAAGGAACTGGTACAGTTTGTCACTCGGCGGACGCTCTCCGTCGCATCTGGGCGGGGAATGATGCATTTCAATGCCAGGGTGCCTCTGCTGACGGAGCGGGTACCGATCCAGGCCTTCAGCCTCCAGTGTACCATGCGGCCTCGCAATGTGACAGAATCAGCCCAAGCCATGACTTTCAGTGCTGACAAGGCCCTCTTCACCGAAGAGAAGCTGTGCTGGGCATTCTTCCATAACGGGGTGTCTGCCGGGCTCATGATATCAAAAGATGCCAAAGGCATTGACACATCATGGATTCTCTACAACAAGCCACCGGAGTTGACAAACCGCCATGCTGGATTCCTGCTGGCTCTTGGCCTCAATGGCCATCTCAAGTCTCTGGCTAGGTGGGTGGCCTTCAAGTACCTGACCCCAAAGCATCCAATGACTTCGGTTGGTCTCCTCCTTGGACTCTCAGTATCATACCTGGGCACTCAGGACCAGCAGATTACTCGTCTGCTGTCAGTTCACGTCACTCGTCTTCTTCCGCCAGGCGCGGCCGAGCTCAATCTGTCGCCGTTGACACAGACGACGGGCATCATTGGCATTGGTCTCCTGTACCATGGATCTCAGAACCGGCGCATGACGGAGGTTATGCTTTCTGAGATTGAGAACGATGATGCTGAAGAAGGCGTTGGCGAAGAGTCGCTTCTTCGAGATGAAGGCTACCGTCTCGCCGCCGGCTTCTCTCTCGGCCTCATCAACTTGGCTCAAGGCAAACAACTCCATTCCCTGCACGAGATGGGTCTGGCAGAACGCCTTCTCTCCGTTGCTGTTGGCACGAAGAACGTTGACCTTGTGCACATCCTCGACCGTGCCACAGCAGGGGCCGTGATGGCTACAGCTCTTGTCTTTCTGAAGACAAACGACGCAGTGATTGCTCATAGAGTCGACATTCCGGACACCATACATCAATTTGACTACGTCCGTCCGGATATATTTCTCCTACGCACCCTCGCCCGCCATCTCATTCTCTGGGACAGCATCACACCGAACCAAGACTTTGTGACCTCGTCTCTTCCCGAGGCTTATCGGTATCGCGCCTCGCTTTCAAAGACAACCCGCTTGTCCACTGAAGATATGCCATTCTTCAATATACTTGCCGGTATCTGTTTTGCTATAGGCCTGAAGCATGCTGGCACTCAGTCGCTGGCAGCTCGGGACATCCTCATTAGCCAGCTTGACCAATTCCTCCGCCTTGTTCGCATTCCTGCGCTGAGCTATGATTCTCGTGTAACCCTCAACAGCGTGCGAAACTGCCTCGATATTGTTGCGCTCTCTGCTGCCATCGTCATGGCAGGCTCGGGCGATCTCATTGTTATGCGGCGGCTTCGATCACTACATGGAAGAACAGATCGAGACACGCCGTTTGGCAGTCACCTGGCAGCACACATGGCCCTGGGCGCCTTGTTCTTGGGCGGCGGCACGTTGACCTTTGGGACCAGCGATCTAGCAGTGGCGGCACTCTGCATCAGTTTGTACCCGATGTGGCCGAATGACGTTCTTGATAACAAAGGCCACTTGCAAGCCTTGAGGCACCTGTGGGTATTGGCAGTTGAAGGCCGATGCTTGGTCGCCAGAGACGAATCAGGCACGGTAGTTGGAGGCTTGGAAGCGCTTGTCAAACTGAAGAGTGGTGAGAGCATCAAAGTTCGAGCACCGGGCCTGCTTCCAGATATCAACATGATTGAGTCGGTCGTGGTGCAAGACGAAAACTGGTGGGATGTCAGTCTCTCCTTTGCCGACGTGCCGACTCTTGAGCGAGCCAAAAGAGAGGGTGCAGTCAATATCCAACTTAGACGAAGAGCAGCGTATGATAAACCGAAGGCGGCCGACCCGTTGATTGAGCGGCTCAAGGAGCTGGAGAATGAATGGCAATCTGGGAATGCAGGTGTACCAAGCGTGAATGCTAATCTCGCAACGCGAACCCATCCTGTAGGTGGGCATGGCGGCGGTACAGACGAAGGAAACCCTTTTGGATGGGTGTTTAAGCTTGAGAGTTTCGAGGATTTTGACTTTGCAGAGCGGGAACTGGTGCTGAACCCGAATCAGGAGAAGGAGGGTGGAATGCTGAGGGAGTCGGTTGTAGACCACAGATTGGTGCTCGAGAGGGGTATGTTGCCAGATCGCAAGCAGGATGGCACTTGGGAGCGAGTGGAAATGGACAAACTGTGGAACGTCAGAATCCTTCTCGAATGGTGCGAGAAAGTAGAGAAGGAGTGGGAAAACGACGGCGACGACGACGATGGGTGGGCAAGCGGCAGGTGGCTGAGAAAAGAAGTCATTGATCGGTTGAGGGACAAGGTATGGACCTTGGGGCAAGAAATGAATACAATGTTGATGACAGTCTGAACAATCTGAGTCGTCACCATCTAGCCTAGATTTAGATAGAACCGGAGGCGACGAGACATCGTTGTGGAGGAGAAGGTCGAGCGGGATGGAGCGTCTCAGACTTCGTCGATGCTTTGCATGCCAGATCCATGCTCAGGCTTGCGCAGTCCACGTTCGGGTGCGCCGCCGCTGCCTCTCCTCCACAGCCAGAGTGCCTCGGTGGCATACTTCCTCGCACTCAGGTGGCCGCTACTCCTGCCAGCCTCGGCCAGGACCAGTTCCAAAATCCTCTCCCTCTCAATCACATCCCAGATTGCGTCTTCCAGTTCATTGTTGGCGCCGCCGCCGCCGCCGCCAAACTCGCCCTGGCCCAGCCGGTAGAGAATGCGCCCCAGGGTTTGATAGGCCACACAGCGCTGATTCGGCATCGCGCTGCGAGCCAGCAGCGTCAGCTCGGGAACCGTGTAGCCCGCGCTGCTCGGTGCCTGCCCGTGGTGGTGCAGCCCTTTCGTCACGGGGATCGTGAGCGAGTCGCGCGGCGTGATCAGTCGGCCGGTGAAGCTGAAGCGCAGTGCTGAAGCCGGGAGCGTGGCTAGGCTAGGGCTGTATGGCGAGTTCTCCTCGTCGTCGTCGTTGCCGTCACCGTCACCGTCACCGTCACCGTCACCGTCACCCCCTGGCTCGGTCATCCATGAGAGTGAGGATGGGTTGTGCGGCAGAGAGGGGAAATAGGTCGCGTGCAGATCGGTGAGGAACGATGGGCTGTCTGGGTCCAGTGGTCTGTATGCGGACGGGTCTTTGGGCGTGGGGAAGTGTATGGTGGAAGAGGAGAGGGGGTATTGAGCGTCGGACAGCGGGTGTGGTGGTGCCGTGTGCTGCTGCTGCTGCTGCTGCTGCTCGTCGTGGTCCTGGTCCTGGTCGTGGTCATTATCATCATAGTCGTCCTGCTTCGCGCCGCCATCCTCGTCATCAGGCCTCCGCGGTTTTTTGTTATTGCGTGAAGATCGACCCCTCCTCGCCCGAGCTGGAGTGTCTTGAGCCCTCAGGTCCTGTTCGATATTCGCCCGCTTCAGCAGTCGCTCCAGCAGGTCAGGACTCAGTGCACCAAGCAGCTCTGCGCGTGCAGCGGCAATTTCTTCCTCTGACATCTCAGCCAGACGCTTGTCATTCTCCTTGCTGATCTCGGCCTTTTGCTGTGCCTCCACGACGTCGGCGGCGGCGGCGGTGGTGGTGGTGGTGACAACTTCTTGTTGGTGGTGGTTTCGGCCATGATCCTCTTGCTCTTGCAGTATACCTCGCTTGTTGACTTGATCTGACGCTGCCGCATTAACGGAGGGTATGCTCGGCGCAACCGAGCCGACGGCTTTCTGCTGCTGCTGCTGTTTGAATCTCGATGTTCGCTCGCGTCTATTGTGTGCGGGGAAGCCAGACTTGGACGATGTCTTCAACGAAGGCGGCGGCGGCGGCGGCAACAGCGCACTGTCCTCGTGCTCTTGGATTTCCTTGACGGCAAAGCCGGGCAACTCATTGCCGTCATCGTGCAGATTAATCGTAAAGTCGTCAGAGTCCAAATCAAGCTCAAAGCGTTGGCCTGCGGACGCCATCTTTTTCCCAGTAGAGGGTCAGTAATTGTAGAGCAAGACTTTTATGCCAAGAGAGGATGTGACAGAGGGAGTGATAAAGGATGACAGAGGTGAATAACAGGAGGCTGAGAGCAGGTCTCTAGCTGCTATGCACACTGTTCTCATCAACAGTGTCACAGGCTGATTGCCAGACACTTGTCTTATTAACATGACCAGAAGAAGAGAGGCTGAAGGCAGTACTGTACATTCTACCTCTTCTACCTTGGACAGCCAGCCCTTTGAGCTTAATGCCTATTTCTTCATGAGAAGCTCAATGATTTTCCCTTGTTGCTCAGTCATCTGCTTTTGCTGCTCAGCCAACTGGATCTCCAATGCTTCTCGTTTGTCCTCCTGCCGTTCCAAGCGCTTGGTCAATTCTGTCTCCCGCTGATGAGACTCTTGTCGCTGTTTCTCCAGCTGCTGCTCAAACCCCTTCAGGAGGCCTTCAATGGTCTCCCTGAGTCTCGCATTCTCTTCTTCCACCTTTGCAGTCAATGATAAAGACGGCCGCTTCGACGGGGCGCCCTCCTGCGATGGCGACAGTGGCGAGGCAGCAGTGCTTGCTGCATTGTTTGCAAGGTTAAGGTGTGCGGTGAAAGGTATCATGGCGCGATCTCGCTGTTTTGCCAATGCACCACGAACTCTCTCCAGATGCTTCGGGAAGAAGTGTTTCCAGATGCCAAATGCGATTCGATAACCTGCCTGCCAGTCTTCGGTCGCGACTTTCAAATTCACAACATGCAGTAGCTTGCGGTGAAAGGTGTGCTGCTCAGCCTTAATGACTGGAAAGTGCGCATAGATCTCCGCACTTTCGTGATTGTGGACGATAGAGAAAGCAAGCACTCTTCTGTCGAGCTCTTCTGTCGCGGAAATCTGATCATACAGCTCGATGACGGTCTTGGCTGCGACACTGGCATTGTGCATGGCTTGACGCTTCGCTTCTTGCAGACTCCTGTCGCTACTCTTAACCTCGCAGATATAGAAAGGAAACACCCCCTTCTCACAAGCGGCCGTCTTGTTCCATCTGAGCTTGTTTCGTTCTTCGTTCGAGAAGACAAATCGCGAGATCGAATGGGTACCATCAGGCTTAGGCGTCGGCCCACACCATGTAGTACACTGGGCCCACGGCGCGCCCAGGCCTTCAGCTATGTGCTCAAGCTCAGCATGACCTCGAAGATACTCAACCTCCGGTGCTGGGAAGAGGTAGGGGCTTATGTCTCTGACCACTCTGGCTTCATTTCGAGGCTCGACAGCTGCCAAAACTTGCAGCATCGTAGCGTGCTGATACAGCCACTCCTGAGGGCAACTCTGCTCGGTTTTGAGAATCGTGTCGCACAACTTTTGGTCTTCTGTTATCATTGCGATCTCCGGCTGTTCACTCATCACCACACCTGCAAGTAACATCTCATCTTGATGCCTCGCGGTCCAAGCGTGTGGAGACTCTCCATTGCTGACGGATTGCTTGTAGCTCTCTGACTTGGACGCCGTACGCTTCAACGAGCCTCTGCGCTGCTGTTCTCCGGTCATGGTGTAACTCTTGACATAATCCGTCCACTGCTGTCCTTCGTCAATCACCCAAGGAAGCCCAATATCGACCTCGTCAGACGGTGGTCCGGGCTCTTTCTCCGAGTCTGGGGAGCACGCCCGCCTTCTTTTGCTCTTTCCCTCGATTGATGGCCCTTCTCTCTCCAAAGGTGCTGTTTCCCTCGCTCTCTTTTCGCCGCGTCGGCAATCTTCGCTGGGTGGTGATTGGAGCTGGTTACAGGCCTTGTGGTCAGGATTTCGAAGTATATTCGCCCTGGAGCCGTCGCCTCCCTTGACAGAGGAATGCGATGGTCCGTCGTCGAGTCGACACCGTTTTGCAGCTGTATACGCATCAGCGAAGTCTTGTCTGGGTAGATTTCTGGCTTACGTGCGTCTGAAGGGGTGGAGTGCCGCCTTTTGAGCATCATAGTGAGGTCCTGGTCGGGACGAGCATCGATTATGTAGAGAATAAGTTGAGGAAGCTGTGCCAGATGTCGCTATGTTATACACGTGGGATTATGTTTTGTCGCACTATCGAGTTCAAATTGATATTTAACCATATATAGCCTAGAATAAGTAAGACAGCAAGTGATCATGTGACCCTTTTTGCGGCAGTGGAGCCATATAACCAATAACTGGTCGTACATGCCGACATCATACTCCATTTTTCTACACATTTGATTTGTTTAGAAATAACGGCAATGAAACTAATACACACTAAATCACTAGCCAACGAAATATCCCCCGCACGGGATCAGCGGCACGCGCCGCCACCAGCGCCTTCCTACTTAGTCTAGGTTAGGTCTAACAGAAACCTTATCCAGTGCTTTGAAACCTGAACTTGAAGGGATGAATGTTTAGAAGCTGGTTGGCGCCCTGTTTACAGCCTGGCTGCGACTTGTAAGGTTGCAACTGAGTAGATTTACAGGTAAGCTGATAGGGTGTCAGGAAAGAAGGTATCTGAGAGTGTGATCCAGGTTTGACCTTATTGATAGAGGGCTAAAAATGACAAATTAGTGTGCAATGAAAGTGTTCATGTGACTGTGGCAATGGCAGGAGTCTCTTGGCATGTTTGTTTGTTGAAAGAAAAACAAACACAGGCAACATTTCTGGTGCTATATACACACATGGCATCCCTAAGGAACTGGCTGGCTGATTCTGAAAAATACCAAAGCAGCATATGCATGCCCTAATTGGCCTATGAGGCAGGCAACAACAATGTAACAGTGAGGCTGTATAGGTCATTAGCAGTGATTGTTATCAATAGCACTGTGTTATGGCCTGAAGCCCAAGGTATCATACTGTGTATCTTTTACCAGTCCCAAAGAGGCAATGGTATGGTCATGTGGTGTGCTGCACATAACTATGCAATGATTCATCACTCACTACAAGAGCCTGAGAACAAAGCACGCAAAGAGGAGTTCTGTCATAACTTACTGAATGGCCGGAGGAAGTACCAAAGCTAAAGGCAAAAGCTTCTTGAGCAAGTTTTTTCAACCCTTTAGGCTGATGCAGCAGTGACATAGGCCAGCCTAATTCAGTTTGGTATTGATGGCCAACAAAGATCCATGCGCTTTGTGTGTGCCTTGTTACCTAGCTATAGGCCCTATTATTATTATTTACTTCTTTTTTCGCTATTGTACAAGCAGCATAATATGTGTAATTACGGTATCGTAAGACACCAAAGGATTAAGTTGGTGCAGGGACTTCTTCTGAAAGGTGGGGCGGCTTTAGCCCTGGCGGAAAGTAGGGGTGGTGGGAAGTAGGGGCTCTGACTTGGAATCCTCCTCGCAGCCCAGTGGCCGTAGTCCCAGCCGACTGTAGTCGTCCGAACCCGATGCCTATGTATGATCCTGTTAGGGGCCTTACAAGGCAGCGAGGTCTTGACTCACATTCATCTCCCCCTCCAGCCGCCTCCCTGGTCCAAACGCCCCCGAGGTCCGGGCCTGGGCCAAGCCCGTCACCGATATCAACCCTCATTGAACACATACCCCCGCCGCAGCCAACACCCTCACCGCTCAGGTCGTTTGTCTCAAACAGCGAAACAATCGTCAACTCCCCGCCCAGCGAAATATCACAGCAGGCTCAGACCGCCCCGTCCGCCCAGCCTGCCATCACCCCAGCCGCCATGGATCTAGACGTACCGTCCACCGACCTTCCTAATGGCAGGGCCGCTCCCCAAACCAAAAAGGGAGCTTCAGAAGCACCCGCCCGGGCACAGTCTCCTCGGCCTGTGCGAGTCAAAGAGCCGCCGCTGCCACTGCCGACAGGCTCTGGGCTGCTCTCAGCAAGTCTCTTCGCAGGAGAGTCGGGCCTGGATTCCAATGAGAACAAAGCTACAGGGCCGAACATCGTGCTACATGTTGATCTGAAGGATCCCAAGAACAAAGTGATTAATTTCGCTCGCATGGCGGAGAAAAAGTATGGGTTTGCTGCGCTGTACCCGAGGCAGGCAGCGCAGAAAGAGCGCCTGGCCCGCGTCGCCGCAGCTGGCGCAGCTCTAGAGAGGTCCGCGTCTGCGAGCAAGCATGGTGGAACCTCTGCAGGCGATAGCGGCGAAGACGATGTCAGTGTTGACATTGATCGCGATTCCGACAATGACGGCGATGTCAATATGGGAGGTTTCAATGCCGCCAATGAGCCTGCCAACAGCGGAACAGACGGACCGGAGCCAAAGAGACGGCGACGAAGAAAGGTTGAAGAATACGACCAAGACGATCCATTCATCGATGACAGCGAGCAACTATGGGAAACCCAGGCCGCGGCCAGTAAGGACGGTTTCTTTGTCTATTCAGGCCCGTTGGTTCCCGAGGGCGAAAAAGCGACAGTTGAGAGGTATGTACTCCTACTTCTGGGCAATTTTGGTTGAGCTGACTGACAACCCTCAGGGCGGATGGGACTGTGCGAAGGGGGAGAGGAAGGGGAAGGGGCGGTGGGCCTGGCTCTCGTGGTGGTCGCGGAGGACGAGCTGCGGCAACGGCGACGGCGACGCCAGCCACCGAGGCAGATACTTCTGCTTCTCGGCCGGCCACTGGGCCTGGCTCGCGAGGTGGCAATGCCGCTCGAAAGCCAAGAGCGAAGAAGACAGAGCGACAGCAACCGCAACCGGAAAAGGAGAAGGAGAAGGAGGTTGAGAAAGCAGAGAACGGCGAGAGCCAGACTGCGTCAACTGCCAGGCCAGTGGCATCTACGCAGGCACGGGCTACGCCATTGCACCATCTTACAAATCCATACCCCCCTGCAACAGCACAACCTGTCTGAATCCAGTCACCGACAAGTGCCAGAGTTCTATGTGGAGGGAGTCTATGTGAGAAGAGAAAAACAGGTGGGCAGTGGAGGAGATAGATGACTAACGATCGAACTTGCACAGGGAGGACGAGGGGGGCCGCCTTTGACCAACTGTACTTGCACAGGGAGGAGGAGGGGGGGCCGCCTTAACCAACTGTACTCTAATAATGGGCTGAGATGAGCGACGGCTTGATGCTGGTGTGGCCATCAAGCAAAACCTCGTCTCAACTCGCGGAAGGGCGAGGTAACAGACAGATACAATGCGAGTAACAACTTGTACGCCGACTTGGCAATTGAGGCTCTCGGTCATGCATGGATGTTGACCAAATCTATGAATAAGTTTAAGTTGTATGTCGGTGGTTCGGCAACGCACAGACAGGGAAAGGGTCTTTTCGGGATGGGCAAAGCCTAAGATGGGCAATTGAGGAGCCAAGAAGAAGAGTAAATTATAAACCATTGAGGAGCCAAGAAGAAGAGTAAATTATAAGCCATTGAGGAGCCAAGAAGAATAGAGTACGTTAATTATAAACCAAGCCAGGCTTCGGGTTGGCAAATGAGATACTGGCCCCCAAACCCACGCCTGAAAGTGCTTGGAAGCTGGCAGGTGGCGCCACCGAAGGGCCTAAAGACGCTAGTGGTGGGCCAGTGCGGGGGACTTCCATGCCCACAATGCCCACGACCGGCGCCGTCTGACACCGCTATCAGGGCACACCTATTATTAACCTGCAACCAGCAGACATCGACGCCAGCAAGCTTCTAGACCTGATTGTGTGATTAGGCCTAGTCGCGTGGCCAGTCTTCCACCCTGCTTCAGGCGCCGACACCCTTCTCGCCGCCGCCGAACCCTATTGACCCCTTCCACGCCCGAGCAAGAATGCCCTCTGCAGGCCGAGGTGTCCCCTCCGTCGACAGCGATTCGCCATTCCCATAATGGCTGCGCCGCCGTGATCTGGCACACTGAAAACAAGAGCCGGCTTGACGTCGGCGCCGCACCACACGGCTTGGGAAACCAAGCAGGAACATCCTCCGCCATGAACGGCCTGCCCGACTTCTATGGCCAGGACTATGCCACCCTCGATCGAACCCATGATGCCTATGCCGAGGCCGATGCCATCGCAACCACCCAGAGCCAGACACTCGAACAGCTGCTCGAGTCCCAGCACCCCTATCGCCGCCGCCAGACCTTTCAAACAATCTACCGAGCCTCTGGTCCGGCAGACCATGTGCGGCGGTCGTCCATGATGGAGTTTGGCACTGCTGACTTCGCCGACTTTGCATTCGACCCAAATCCGACTGCTGCTACTGCGACCACTGATCCTGCCACCACGGCCGCTGCCGCCGCCCCTTCCGCCTCTTCCGCCTCTTCCGCAGCTGTGGCGGCGGCGGCGGCGGCGGCGAACAACGCTCTTATGGCGGCTCCAGGGCAGCAGGGCAGCCAACAGCATCAAATCTTGACTCGAGAAGACCTGGCCCTCAATACGCAATTCTCTCGGATGAATGCCGACGACTTCAACGCTGCGGCCTCTTTTTCCCCGGGCATAATATCGGCGCATACCACCGTAGACCACAATGCTTTCATGTCCGGCCCTATGGATATGTCCCTGGACTTCTCGTCCCTCGGCGCCGTTGGCCCCATTGTGTCTGCCAGTGCCACAGTCTCTCATTCCATATTCAGTCACTCTCCTGTCTCGCAGACCTTCTCACACCCCTATGGTCCGTCTGGCCACGATCCCAATGTGGTTGGAATTGCCGCAGCTCAAACCCCGATGCAGGGGGTGAAGCAATCACCCCAGGCCCAGCTTAGCCAGGGGATGCTGAACAATAGCTCACAGCTTGCGGGAACCATCGTTTCGGCTGACGCAATGTCCCTTGCACATGGCGCAGACAGCAGTCCGGCTTCATCTTCGCTGCTGCCTCCAACCAGCCTCGATCAGCCGATGGATGCTCAGTCTGTCTTTGCCAACAACCTCAATCTTGCTGCAAACCCACTGGCGCACGCTAGCCTGGGCGGCATTGTGCCGGGACCGGATGGTCCAGCCCCAGTTCGGTACCACAACGCGTACTCGGCCAGTGGATTTGACATGCTGTGCGTGCTTATGCGCGTGGCAACACGAAAGAACCCCGAGATCAACATTGGTCCTGTAGACCTGTCGTGCGCCTTTGTGGTTTGTGACCTCGAGAAGCATGATTTGCCAATCGTCTACTGCTCTGAGATGTTTGAGCGGCTGACGGGTTATAGCCGATTTGAAATCCTGGGCCGCAACTGTCGGTTTCTACAGGCGCCCGATGGCAAGGTTCAGAGCGGCGTCAAGCGCAAGTATGTAGACGACCGCTCTGTCCTCTACCTCAAAACACAGATCCAAAAGAGGGCAGAGGCGCAGCTCAGCCTGATCAACTACCGCAAGGGTGGGCAGCCGTTCATGAACCTCCTGACCATGATCCCTATCCCATGGGACACGGAGAAGCCGCGCTTCTTCGTCGGTTTCCAGGTTGATCTAGTCGAGCAACCTGGCTCATTGTCTGGCAAGAATCCGGATGGCACATACGCCATCAATTACAACCGTAGTGCCATGCCAGCATATTCACTGCCCCTAGCTCCCAACCCTCTATCGAGCCTGACCGAGATTGGTCAAACCATTCCGCGCGATGAGGTCTCGCAGGTGCTCGCGACCACGATGGGTGGCGACACGGAACTGTCAAACCGGATATGGGACAAGGTCCTACTAGAAAACACAGATGATGTTGTCCATGTTCTGTCGCTCAAGGGCCTCTTTCTCTACCTGTCTCCGGCCAGCCGCCGGGTATTGGAATACGACGCCACCGAGCTGGTGGGCACTCCGCTCTCGTCAGTCTGTCATCCCTCCGACATTGTACCTGTCACGCGTGAGCTCAAGGACTCGGCTGGCGGTGCAGCGGTGAATGCAGTATACCGAATCCGGCGGAAGAAGTCTGGATACACATGGTTCGAGGCACATGGCTGTCTGCACACGGAGCAAGGAAAAGGCAGAAAGTGCATCATCCTCGTGGGCAGATCACGGCCAGTGTATGCGCTCAACAAGAATGAGATCTCTACCGATAGTGTCCCTGGTGACAGTGAGCTGTGGAGCAAGCTGTCGACAGCTGGATTAATTCTCTTCATGTCCTCGAACTCGCGGCAGATCCTGGACCGGCTACCGGAGGACCTGGTGGGCACCAGCCTGCAGGCCTTGATGCGGCCGGACTCAAAGAAGGACTTTCTCAGAGCGTTGGAGAGCGCACGGACAGGGGAGAAGGTGACGTTGAAGCACGATCTGCAAAATCGCCGCGGCCAAGTGCTACAGGCTCAGACGACGATGTATCCAGGCGACGCAAAGAAGGGAAGCAAGCCAACCTTCCTCCTCGGCCAGACTCGGCTCATGAAGCTGACGAGGGCAAGCCTGTCGTCGCAAAAGTCGAGCAATTCGCCTGCTACATCGATTGGCGACCAATCTCGAGCTGACACGCACACCCAGTTTTCCTCCCAGCCAAGCCAGCCAGAAGCCATCTTCACTGTGGCCGGTAGCCAGGCGCTTGCACTGGGCAATCAGGATGAAGCGCTGGCAGCGGAAGACAACATATTTGACGAGTTGAAGACGACCAGGAGCTCCAGCTGGCAATTTGAGCTCCGACAGATGGAGCGCCAGAATAGATTGCTGGCTGAGGAGCTGCAAGCGCTTATCAGCCGGAAGAAGAAGAGAAAGCGGAGAAAGGGCCTGGGCCAGCTTGAGAAAGATTGTGCCAATTGCCACACTCGGGTTACCCCTGAGTGGCGACGTGGGCCAAGCGGGCAGAGAGATTTGTGCAATAGCTGTGGGTTGAGGTGGGCAAAGCAGGTCGGTTTCCTTTGGAGAGTCTGTCATGATCTTGTTGCCATTACTGACTATTATCTAGAATGGGCGCGTCTCGTCACGCAGGTATGGGGGTGCCTCCCCAGGCTCTGGATCGTCGGTCAATGCAGGCTCGGCGCCAAACAAGACCCCTGATGCCATGACGCATGGCAACCAGGCCGCGAACGAGACGGAGCCAGGCAACGTACCCCCGTCGATTGACGAGGCGGTTGAGCCACCTCATCGGACAGTGTTGCCAACATGACCTGGAGCGACACTTACTACCAGTGGTCATGGCGAAGTTGGATCCAAACAGCATGACTTGACTACGACTCTTGCATCTCAGCCAAGCGGGTCGACAATGGACTTGACTACGTACGACTCTTGCATCTCAGCCAAGCGGGAAGACAATGGAACCCAGTCCGGTGGTGAATGATTCACACAACTCGTAGATATTATGACACTATATGGATAGCTAGAGTTAATATAATCAATAGCAGCATTTGCCCTACAATCATCGACAGTAGTTGTGATCAAACGAATGGCCGAGATTGCCCGGGGGGGTGGAACAAAACCACATGACCGTCAGTCGCGGCAGTGAGTTCGAGTTCTACCCTGCCACCCGTGATCCAATTGGTAAGGGTAAGGAAGCACCTTATTGTGCCGCCGCCGCCGCCGCCGTACGAGTACGGAGTACGGTAGGAGAAAAAAACTTACGTTGCAGTAGCATCAAGAGCCGACCGACCAGAAGCGACAGCGATCGAGAACTTTATGCGTGTCCCCCTGGCGCCCTTGCTCTTTCTTGCTGCAGTCAGCAAGCCTCAACGGCGCCAGGGGTGAGTGCGTGCGTTGTGGTGGTGGTGGTGGTGGTGGTGGTTGCGTGAACTGACGAGCGGGCGAACGAGCGAACGGAACAAGAGTGTGTGTGTGGGAGGGATGAGAGTTTGTAACGTGCATTTATATTTTCCCACCCGTACAGATAATAATAATCATAATCATAATAATATCCTATATACGAGTACGTGGACTCGTACACCCCACCACCATATGAGTTCAGAGGCTGCCTGCTGTTGTTGCCATCCATCCATCCCCAAGCCAAAGACCAAAGATCCAAGATCAACGCCAACCCGAAATTGGCGAGCGAACAAACTCGGCAATCCAGAGCACTGGGCGCGCCTTCCATGTGGTAAACTCCTATTGTCAGGGGTTGCCCTGCCACTGATTGGGGAGGGGCGTGAAAAGGGAAAAAGAGGTGTGGTGGGGCTTGGTGGGCCAACCACTGACTGCAATGCTCAGTCCCCCCCCCCCCACTTGCCCCTCCCCCCCGAATTCGGCAGGCAAAATCCCTACATCTGGATCCGAGAAGTTTAGAAGACCACCACACACAGCCTACACCACAGTTAGAGTACCCTGTTTCGGCTTGCTCAAACTCCATCGGCCGAGAGACAGAAGCTTGAAACGGTCGGCTGGAGCCGGGGCTGCGCGTGCCGTCTTGGCCCCCTAAGTCTGGGTCTGGCAGTTCTCTCCCTGCCTGACTCTCTCTGTCTGTGTCTGAGTGAGTCTGACTCTGCGTATTGCCCAGACTGGCTGGCTGGCTGGCTCCCTTCACACAACCACAACCCCCTGTCGGAACTTTTCCAAGCCCTACACTGTGACATGTCTGCCGACCTGCAAAAGGTATAATGCCAGGCGGGGCGGCTAGGCGGGCGGGCGTGGCTGGTAAGGCCATCTGTCAAACGTACGTGTGTATTCGTCAGCGACAGTAAATGATTCATTCGATTCGATTTTCTTCTTTTTTTTTCTTTGTTCCTCTTTTTTTTTGACGTTTTGACTAGTGAGCTCGCTCGCTCTTAGGTCGGTTGCGAGAGCGAGAGAGAGAGTCCGAAGGAAAAGGGGAGCAGAATTACCACATACGATGTCGCGATCAGGGAAAATGTTTAATTAATTCATCGGTTTGACTTTTCTTGGTTATTTTAACCAAACCGAGAGTGTGGTTTTGGGCACAAACGGTGGTGGGCGGTGGACATGGGCGGTGGACTCTGGGTGGTGACCTGATTGATGACCTCACCCTTTCTCCTTCCCCAAAAAAAAAGTGTGCAAGATGTGGATCACAAATTCCATCACCTTTTTCGTTTTGTGTCGCCGCCCTTGTGGCCACTGTGCAATTCCCCTGAAACGCACAGTTCTGCCGATCGTCTCATTGAATGCCAAAAAGGAAAGAGAAAAAAGAAAAGAAAACTGCCTGTATGCGAGTGTCCTGTGTGCCTGCTGTGGTCCCGTAGGCGTGGAAAGAGCCAAGGTGGATGACATAAAAGGTAAAGTAACTCAAGGCATGCAAAAATGGGGCAACAAGCTTGAATTTTTCCGATTGGACTTCGCAAAAAAAGAGAGTTGCAGCTGCATCTTGGAGATTGTTCTGGCGTGCTGTGCCTGCGCTTCCATTCCACTCGAGCCTCTGTCTGCATACTGTATACACACTCTCTTTTTATTTTCCGTCCCGCGCGCGCCCCTGCTGCTGGTGTGGTAAGTGGTTTGTCGTAGTGGTGGTGGCAGTGGTCGTCCTGGTGGGCTTCTGCCCAATCCTAGATGGGGCTTGGGCTCGGAATCTGCTGCCGCCAGGGCTTAGAGCTAGCCCATTCCCAGGCACAGTCATAGCTTGCCCTGCCTCAGAAATGGTTTTGTGATGGGCGCCGCGCGGGGCACCAGCAACGTGCTAACTACAGTAGTTTGTGCTTGCCCTGCCTGCCTGTGCAGCCGGTCCCTTGCCTAGCCGCGTAAATTTCTCCCACCATTCCCTAAACTCAAAAATGTCGCTCCCCCTCCTGCCACCCCCCAGTCGACTCAAGCGGTATCACCAGTGAGCGGCCGCGAATAAAGCACTATCATTTGTTGGAAATCGCATTGCACCCTCAGGGTATTTTGCCAGAGTAGCATATTTTCGGAAAAGGCCTCCCTCACCTTTCAATCGTACATACCAGCACGGACACCGCCGAAAGTTTGACGAACTGACCACCCTGGTGTTCGCTAAGTGTCTGTACCACATTATCTAAGGTCCTTCCTGCTGTGGCGGCCACTTTCAACCCCAGATAGTGTGTGTGCCCTTCAATCGCCCTCCAAAGTGCTGCTCGTTGCTTCTGTCTTCTACCATTTTCCGCTTTTGGAGAACGGTACCCAACGATCGTGGCGCTTGGGAAAGAGCATGCAGCACAGGCTCTTCATCGTCCCTTCCTGATTCGCATTCCCATCCCTGTGTGCCATCGACCAAGCCACCGTTCCTGCCCAAGTCAAAAGTGCAACGCCCCGACCCTCGTGGCATCCGCTCTTTGTCTCTCACACCGTCCTTTCCTCTCCCCAAACTTCCAACCATTCACACACACACACAAACGCACAAAGAAAAAAGTCAAACACCAGCGAGAAGGCGACGATGACCGTCATGCCCCCCTCGGCAGACAAAGTCTCAATCACAATTTGTGGCGACGGAGGATGTGGCAAGTCGTCAATCACACTGCGCCTCGTGCGATCACAGTGGACATCCGAGTATGACCCGACTATTGAAGACTCGTATTCAGTCACGCGGCAGATCGACGGGCTCAACTACCACCTCTCATTAACCGACACGGCCGGCCAAGAAGAGTACCGCAGCCTGTGGGCGGCTTCGAACCTGCAGTCAGATGCCTTCCTACTTGTGTATGACATCACCAATGCCAACTCCCTGGACGGACTCAGCTGGTTTCTCGAGATGATCGATATTGAGGCGGAGAACAGAGAATACGAAAATGCGCGGATATTGGCTACAAAGGGCGACAAGGCTCGAGGCAAGAGGGAACTGGGCTGGCGTTTCCCGCCCATCAAGATTGTGGCAGGCAACAAGTGTGATTTAAAAGAGCAGCGCGTTGTCACGTCGAAAACGGGCTGGGAATGGGCGCGGAGCAAAGGCTGCGGCTTCATGGAGACGAGTGCGCGTGAGATGGTCAATATTGAAGAGACCTTTGCTCTGATTGTACGGAGGGTGGCCGAGGCCAGGAGGCAAGGTGGTGCTCCATCAGCCTTTGACCCTGCTACCAGGGGACACACCATTAACACCAGTGGCGCTGGGTCAACAGGCCCCGTGAGCGCCATGGCTGCTGTGCCCAATCCGACCAGAGGCCTCCAGGCGAATGAGAAGAGCGCATTTGATGTGGATGAACGACCGTGGTGGAAGAAATTACTTTGTTGTTTTGGCTGACACGAGCTGGGAATGACGGGTGTGCGACGAAGGCACAGAGAGAGACACACACACACAGAGACTGAGGCGAGGAGGGACATGCTGATCTGACACGCGAGGCCGACCAACCGCATCCCCAGAGGAGGAGAAGTTGACAGACGCAAACTCTGGTGGCACAGGTGTGGCCATGCCGGACCCGGACAGAATGTGGCAGTCAACGAAACGAAACGAAACGAAGCGGCAGAGATCATAATGTTTGGTTCATCACTTTTGGCAGGAGGATTACAAAAAGACTCCCGGGAAGAAACCCAAATCGACCTGGGCGTGTCAAGGTCACTGTCCGGGTTTGTTTGCGGCACAAAGGTACCAGCACCAGGGGGCCCGTACAGAAGTTGACTCGAGTATGTTTAAAGCAGACTGTACAGTACGGGATCGCTTTACAACGGCCAAACAAGACCGGAAATCGAGCCTGATGTTGAAATTCTTCCGTGACTTGCATCTCAGAGATCTCTCGGCCATATATCGGGCTTCTGACTGAGCATACAGTAGTTGCCCTTGCTATTGCACAGTTACTTCTTTCCCCGGTCTCCCCGGCCGTCCCTTGCCCACCCACCCATCCACCCCCAGTCTTCTCCATCTCCATGCGTCAGAGGGTGTGAAGCAGCATCAGCATCAGCAGCAGCAGCAGTTGCAGTAGTGGCATCATTGACACCACTATAACAGCAGCAGTAGCAGGAGTAGTACACACCTTTGTCACATGCACATTCATGCATGTTCATGTCATCCATCAGGCCATCCATCCATCCATCCATCATCATCATCATCATCCATTTCTTCTTTTTTTTTTTCTCTCTCCCCCTTTCATTCACTCCAAAAACGCTGCTGGCACTTCAGGCCCCCAAACAGCCAAACCCTCATGTCCAGCCGGGCCATAGCCGATCGGCGTGTCCTCATTGACCAAATCACCGTCTGCATAGTGTTCGACCATGAACCCATTGGGGTCCCACCACTGTGTGTAATTTTAGTGTTGGTCTGTGTGTGTGTAATGTGTAATATGTAATACAGCCCCCACACCCCCAAGTAGGAAAGGAGAGGGAGAGGGGGGCCGAAGTTTCACAGAGAGGCTGGCTGGGGAGACAAGTTTTATTTTTTTTATTTTTATTTTTCTTTGATGGGATGGGATGGGTTTACTTACATAATCGAATATCTGGGATCCCAAGATATGACGACCTCTGTGGTGTTGTGAGTTTATATCGTGCGAGTGTGGAGGGTTTAAGGTTGGATGATGATGATGATGGGGTGTGGGTGCAGGTGTAGGTGCAGGTGTAGGTGCAGGTGTAGGTGTAGGTGTAGGTGTAGGTGTAGGTGGGTGTGTGGGATGAATATGCTGTACTTACACTCCCCATACCGGCTTGTAGCCCTTCTGTTCCAGCCACTGATGGCCCAGAGCCTGGGTGTCAAAGTCGTGCACTTCAAAGGATGAATGGTGCACGTGCTTCTCCACGCCCGGCGACAGCGTGGTCAGGAACATGGTGTGATGGTCAACCAGGTCCTGGCCGCGGTCGATGTGGGCAAAGAGCGCGACTTCCTTGCGAGTGCTGCTGCTGCCGCTGCTGTTGCTGTTGCTGCCGCCATCCCCAGTCGGCACGTACAGAATGTCAGACGGGCAGATGTTGAAATACCGCGTGTACCAGTCCATCTGCGCGGGGAAATCCTGCACGTTGAGCCCGAAGTGGCCCAGCTTGTATACGGCCGCGGGGCCCGGCTCGAAGCGCTGGAAGGCTCGCTGTCGTGGCTTGTCCGTTTCATAGTTGACCACTAGTTTCGCCGGCGGCTGCTTCTTCTTCGACGTTGTCGACGTTGTCGTCGTCGTCGTCGTGCTTTGGCCGGTGATGAAATTCACCGGGAAGCCCTCTGGGTCCGTGATCGAGAGGAACTTGCCCCCGGCGGGCGCCGTCGTCAGTTCTTCGATCCCGTTCGAGGTCACGGTCAGGCCAGGCACGCTGCTGACAATCTTCTCCAGCTCGGCCACCGACTCGACTTCAAACGTGCCGCCCAGGTACTTGCTCGGGCCCTGGCGTGCGTAGTACACGTACGGGTCTGGGCCGTAGCCGCCGAACCATCGCTCTGTGTCTGTCTTCTTGACCAGCTCGAAGCCAAAGTCTGAAAGAGGATTAATTGGTAGGAGCACAGATGGGATTGATAGGCAGTACAGACCTTTCAAGAACGTGGTGATGACCTGCAAGTCAGGGTGCTGATACCGCATATGCGACACCTTCGTGATCTTGACCTGCTTCGACCGGTCGATGCCTCGTGCCTTTCGCCATGCCTCTTTGCTTTCGCTGTCGGGCCCAATGGCGGTGAAGTCTGGCACCGATGCACCTCTGTTTGGCGAGGGGCCTCGACTCTGAAGATGATGTTCTGCCCCTCTCTTCTGCTGCTGTTCCTCTGTCTCTGCCATGGTTTTGCTTGATTGCCCCGATCAAAATTCTAATGGTTGATTACTGGTATAATTAATAGTTGTTATGAGAACGAGGCACAACTTGGCGGAATGAGTCTACAGTCGGTGAATGGCTTCCTATTTAATTACTGATACCGTCTCGTGGTGTCCGCGGCTTAGCCATAGCATTCTAATAATACTGTCCTCTTGACTGACTGACGCAATTCTGCCTCGGATATGTATCCGCATTCCTTGGCAAAAACCCCGCACTAATCAGACAAAAGTACAGCGGTTTCAAATTGCTCTTTTGAGCCTGTGCCAGGAAAATAACATACTTTAGACAAATCCTCTCTTTTGCAGAGTGCTGCTTCCAAGGCATATGATACATACATATTTCATGCTACCGGCTCCTGGCTTGTTCTCAGAACCCAACCATGTCGGCAGTCCGCACCTCGAGGTCAAACTGTGTATTACGGCATTAATTCCACAGCCCCGCTTTCTGTTTTTCGTGCTGACAAAAAGGAAAGCACGGCAATGCAACTGCCGTGACCGACAACTTGGTCGTCCTCGACTCCAGTTGCTACAAGAGGGTGAGAACCATGACCATTCCCCGCGTTCTATGAGTAATTGCCTTGACCAAGACCTCAAATCTATTGCCATCTACCCGGCAGCATATTGGCTCTTCTTCCTCAGCATCTCGCCATACTTCCACAAGAGCAGTGGTGCGGGAATGCCAATGCCAATCCCCAGAAAAGCAAGCAGACTGTTCCCCCAGCCAAGGCCCAGGGTATCAAACATTGGCCGTGCAAACAGGGGAAATCCAAATCCGGCCAATGAACGCAAGACAGTCGCGGCGCCTACAGCACTGGCTGCATATCTCTGGTATGAGTCGACTATGTAGGTCTGCAATGACTGGAAGCCCATGATAGTGCCTGCAGCAAACAGGAAGGCCCCGATATCTGGAACAAGCCAAAAAACCCGATACTGTGCCGACCACCCATAGATGAACAGTCCAATAGGCTGCAGAATCGCACCTGGAATCAAAAGCGGCACCCGAAACTCGGGTCTTCCTATGCCATTGTTGCGCTTCTTCAGCCTGTGGTATATCTTGTCATTTACTCGCGCTCCCACCTGAGTGCCGGTAAAGAAGCCAAGGCCGAGAGAGATGAAGTGGAGGCCACCGATCCCCACCGATTCATGATATGACGTTGACCAGAGGGAGGGAAAGGTAGCCAGCATGAGATACATGAGCCCGTACAGGTAGGCCATGTAGCAAGCCAGAACTTGTACTATCGGCTGCGTGCCGATCAAGATAAATGGACGAGTCAAGCTTGCCTTGAGCAGAGTTGACAGTTTCCAGTGCGGCAACTCCCATTCTGTATGCCAGGCATCATTGCCCGTCTCTTTCCGCAGCTTTGCCGCTTTGCTGCCCAGGATCTTTGGGGCCCAGGTCTCGCGCAAATAGAAGAGACCAACGATCTGCACACACACAGTAAACAATGACACCGACCAGAAGCACCACCGCCACGTCGTGTACTCGGCGATGAAGCCACCCACCACCGGCCCCACGGCTGGCCCAAGGAGAGGCATCAAGCTATAGATGGAGATGGCACGACCACGTTCGTCGGCCGTGAAGCAATCTGCCAGAACGCCACCTCCAATGGCCAACGGGGCAGAGCCACCGAGTCCAGCAAGAAAGCGAAAGGCAATGAGCTGGCCTTTGGATGTTGCAAACCCGCACCCGACGTTCCAGGCGAGGAAGAAGAGATTGCCGAGCTGGAGCACAATCACCCGGCCATAGATCTCAGAAAGAGGGCCCATGAACAGAGGACCGATGGCATAGCCGGCAACAAAGATGGAAAGAGTGAGTATCAGCTCCGTCTGGTTCGTGATGTGCAACTCTCGGCCGATATTCGGTAGTGCTGGTGAAGTCATTGAGGACGAGACAGGCGAAACAAAGGTGAACATTGAAATACACAACACTGCTGCCCACTTTTGACCAGTACTCCAATTTTTCGGGTTGGCTGTGTCCTTTTCGCCCTCCCACGTCACTAGGTATGGGTCGTCTTTTGTACGTCTGCTTCCCGATTGATTGGTGGTCAGGCGAGAGAGAACCTTCTCCGTGCCTTGAAAAGCACCAGAATCAGATGTGAATATCTCTCCCCCCTCGTCAACCAGAGCGATCTCCTCAGCACCTGTACTGCAAGTGTGTACATGATACAGATGGGCCGCATTGTCGTCCATGAACTGAGGTGCCAGAAGTTGGTGCTCTGGGAGGTAGGGCAACGATTGAGATCGGCTTCCTTCCGGCGGCCGTGTCAAAGTCTCATGGCTTGTTTCCGGGGTAGATCGACTCTGGTGCAAGGGTTCCGCCATATTGTCTCCCAGTAGTTGTTGTTGATTTTTCTCAAGACTGTCGACATGGGGGGTGAGAGGCCAAGTGTATCATCAACATAAACAACAGCACCGCGGCCTCGGGTACCGGCCAGAACCGGCAATATACGTGAGAGTCATTCTGAACATTTTGAAGGAACGGACTTAACAGTATAAGATTCCAACCAATCATTGTTACCAGGAACATCGCAAAGTTCAGTCATCACTGTCACTATTCTCTGGTTGACCGGCAATTCGGCATGGTGAAAAGTTCCGATTTGGGGACTGGAACTGGGACTGGTATAGAGAAATGATGGCAATGTCCAACTAAAACAAACACCGAGACGCGATGCATGATGCATGTTGCTGCTGCTGCTGCTGGTCCATGGCCAAACGCTCAGTCAATTGTTGACGTCGTTGTCTTTCGTTATTGGCTTGGCGACCAAAGTATGATATATATTCATGATTCAACTCGTCGCGCAAAAAGGGGAAGAGGGCTGGCTCCCAGAGGGGGGCGGCCTTGGCATCAGGGCTAAAAATGAGCCAAGAAATGAAAGGTCATTGGTCCAAAAGGGACAACTAAACTGCCATCAAGTTTAGCTAGAATCAAAATCTCGGGGGGGAATTAATAAAAATAATATCGTGTGTTTGGTATTGGTAAAAAAAGTAAAGCCAAAAAAAATGGCATGCAGGGATGGACAACACATGCCAAGAAAACAAAGCGCACGTGCCAAGTTTCTTGGCAGAATAATCATATCGATATAGTGTTCAAGGCCGAAAAAGCGCCCAACAATTGGTCGTCTTAGCTCAGTTGGGAGAGCGTCAGACTGAAGTCTTTCAAATTCAGTCACAATTAAGCAATTAATCTGAAGGTCGTGTGTTCAATCCACACAGACGACAAACACAATTTCTTTGATACTTTTTGAGTCGTCTTAGCTCAGTTGGGAGAGCGTCAGACTGAAGTCACTACTCCAGTCATTTAATCTGAAGGTCGTGTGTTCAATCCACACAGACGACAGCGTGTGTAGATGTTGCTTTTTTGCATTTTTTTTGCATTTTTTTCCTTCACCCAGACGGTTGCAGATCCCTTGATCTTTTTTTCCCCCTTTGGTATGCGAGAATAAATCGGGTGCCAGAGTCATCATTGTTGCAGAAATGTGCATTGCTGTGTATGTATGTATATATCAATCTTAGACCCTAGTAACTCGTATCAGGCTGTGTGGTAAAAGGTCCCACATGGCTCAAACTTGGGATTCTTCCAAGCAAGAACTCAACATGCCTGTATGCAGCACTTGGCGCATACTGGGGCACCATATGCCCACTCAACTCGATCGTCACCAACGTTAGGCTTCTCTCGGTGTGCGTCTGGCCCATGACGCCTGCTCCTGCCAAGGTGGCCAGACTAGTAGAATCAGATCCACTAACATGATACGGGACATAGAAATCATCCCATTCCGACGGCGGCTTGCTAAAGCCTTGTTTCCCACCAAATGTCATGTTTTGGATAGCGATGAGCGTGCCGTTGTACATTAGCACCATGTCGAGGATGCCATGGCCTATGACGACCCGGTCGGCCTTGTCGATCACGTTGGGCAGCACCGACAGGGCTGAATGTGGCGAGTTGTCCACACCGTTGACGAAAACATCACGCGAAGAGCACTCCTCCCATTCCTGGAAAGGAGCGTGGATCGCCTTTTGCACAGATGTCAGGTTGAAGTATATGAAGGCTCCAGTCGGGGTGTATGGAATAGACCCCGGAAAGCCCAGTACATCCCACAGCAGAGGACAGGTGGTGGCAACCTGGTAGATATCGAAACAGGGATTGACGAGAGAAACTGCATTGAAGACATCGTCATACAGATCACAATTCTCGTCGTCATTGCTGATATTTGGAGGTGTGGGAAGAGGGCCTTTGGGAGGGAATGTCAGGGCTTCTTCCAGGAAGGCGGTGTATCCACATTGATCGGCTCTCTTGTTGATGTCCTCAACGTACGACTTATTGAGGCCGAGCAAGGAGTCCCAGTAGTTGACAAATGGAGCAGTGGGAACCTGCATTTGAACGGCATCGTAGGACAAGCTAGGGTCGTAGATAAGCAAACTGCTGAAGTTGTAGTATGTGGTGTCATTCGCTTCAATCATGGCGTTGGCAATGTATGGAACGTAATAGCCAGCATATGACTCGCCCGTGATATAGACAGTATAGCCCTGTAAGGCAAAGGTGTCGACAAAGCTCTTGAAAAAGCCGAGGAACTGGTCAGCAACGTCCGTCTCGGAGGTAGCGGTCACCTCGCCCTGGGAGAAGCCAGTGCCCACGGGTTGCTCTACCCAGACGATGTTGGTGAGATTGACCCAAGTCCAAGGATTTGGCACCGGCCGATAGGTGCCATATTGCCATACGAATGGACCGTTCTCCTGCAAGAAGCCTAGGCATCATCAGCAATGCCAACCGCCTTACTGAGGTAAGCACTACTACCTTCTAGTGAGGAGCATCCAGGCCCGCCGTTGAGCCAAATGAGGATCTCCTTGGAAGCCGCCGGGTTCTCGGACGGAAAGAACCAGAAGTAAAGCTCGGAAGCATCCTTCTCCTCTGAGATTGGGAGCAGGCCAGCGTACGACTCTCCAATGTCAAAATCGACGTAGGGAATTGCAGTGCCATTGACGGCAAATTCTGGCGAGGTAGTTAGTCAGATACAAGCTCAATACTCTGCCTGCTGCGCCGGTTCACTAACTCTTGGTCCTTGGAGTATCGTACTTGGACCTCGTCCGCTTCTCGAATGACGACGATGCATCAGATGCTGGTACAACAGGTTGACGGGCCACTTGTTGCAGCCGTTGAGGGTCGTTACGGCCAACATGTCGCAGGCTACGACCTGCTGCAACTGTGTCAATGGCAACGAGTGCCGTCAGAACCGCGGCGAGCTTCATCTTGACAAGGCAGTCGGATGTCAAGGAGTCTGGTTTTCCAGGCGAGGTGCCAGGCAGCAGGCCATAATATGGTGCTGGTATTGCCAGGACGGGTATGAGGTGCCGATCCTTCGCCGTGGCTGATTATTGAGTGACATCGTTCCTTGTTCAGCTTCAGGTGATTGATCCACCCCGAAAGGTAGGATGGAAAGCATGATGGACCTCCGCTCCTGCCAAATTGGTGCGCCCCACAATCAGTTGGAGTTACAATGGCAAGAGCCACTGATATCGCCAAGAACCCTGCTCCTGCCCCTCCCAGCACCGAGTATCTTATGTCGCCTTCCTACAGTGACATGGCTCGTGAATCTTCTCGCCTATCTCTACGAGCCCTCCAAATTAACTAATGACAGGAGAATTCAGCTCCCCAGGGACCTCTCAAATGGGTGCGGGTGGCACCCTTTGACAGTCACGCGACCAAGAATGCGGAGAGTAGACTGTAATAGACGAACGACAATATAAAGCGAAGAGGTCTTACGACTTGCAGTGGTAGGACTGGCGACAACATACCAAGCGCTCTAAATCGATAATCCAGATTCGAGGTGGCGAGCATCATGCCATTCTTGAAGTCTGTCGCGACGTTGAGTGGAAGAGGCGGGTGTTGAGTGGAAGAGGCCAGCCTGTCTGAGATGCATGGCTACCTGAAGATGCCAGTCCTGATCGACCTGCAACTTGGCTTAGGCTGGGATGGCAAACCCGTCTCCTCTCATATCACTTGCGCCACTCCACACTACTCTCTTGTCCTCCCCCTCTCCATCTACATGTCTTCTAATGATCTGACCTCTTCCAAACACCCCTCTCCCATGCCACCCGGCAACAAGCTCAACATTGTGACCAAGCTTCCTCAGTCCTTGCACGACCTTGTCATCGATGCCTTCCTCCAAGAACACCTTCTGTCCACCAAACCCATCTTGGCTTGGGGCCTCGGCAGCAATACAAAACCGGGGTGCATCAAGTGCCTGCTGGGGATTCATGTTAAACACTTCCATATTGAGCAGCACCTGTAGATGCCCCTGCGGCTGCATGAAGCCACCCATGACGCCAAAGACAGAGTGCAGCTCGCGCTCCTCAGGATGCTCGTCAAACCCTTGTGTGATGAGACCGGGGATAATGGTATGGTAGGGCCGCTTGCCGCCCCTGTAGATGTTCGGGTGGTCATCGGGTGTAAGCATGAAGTTGGCGCCGCGGTTCTGCAGCGTGAAGCCACAGCGCTCGGGAATGATGCCAGAGCCGAAGCCAGCGTAGTTGGAGTTGATGAAGGAAATAGCGTTACCGTCCTTGTCGGTGGCGCAAAAGTACACGGTGTCAGAGTGGTTGTGTGCGGGGGATGGTTGACCGTGCGTGTATGGGGAGGCATGGTCTTTGGAGAAGAGTTTGGCCCGCTCGGCCAGGTAGGGTCGAGAGATGAGCGAGGATGGGGGGACTGGTGAATGGGCCTTGTCAGGGTCGGTTACCCACCACCGGGCATCGGCAAAGGCAATCCGAAGGCTTTCGATCGCGGCGTGCAGGTAGTCTATTGAGTTGTGGTCCTCGGATCGGAAAGAGAGGATCTTCCTGGTGCGCTCGAGCTCCTCGAAGATGCCGAGCGCGATCAAGGCAACGATGCCCTGGCCGTTGGGCGGATGCTCCCACAGCTCAACATGGCGTAATGGGGTGCTGGAGGAGGATGGATGGGCAGGATCAGATACATTCTGGCCGCGGAATTTGAGAGAAATGGGCGTCGTCTCTTCGGTCCCGTGTTCGATGTGATATTCGAGGTCAGACAGCTCCATATGGCCCCCTCTTAGCTTCAGCACATCGACAATAGCCTGGGCTATCCTGCCCGTGTAGAAGCCCTTCTTGCCCTCCGAGGCCAGCGCGCGGAAGGTCTGGGCCAGCGTCGGATTCCTCATAATCTCTCCAGCACGCGGTGCCCTCGCAAAGCTCTCTGCGTTCTTGTCACGCCTCAACATCTCTCGGAAATTTGGTGAAGCGTTTTTGAGAAGCTCCTCGCCATCATGCCACTACTACAGATTAGCATGTGCCCTGTTTTCTTTGCGGTCTTTGGTGTTGTGAGTGAGTGAGTGTGTGTGGTGCATACAAATCCAGCACTGAACTCGCTGACTGGAAAGCCTTCCTCGGCCAGTTTGATGGCGGGTGTCAGTATCTGCTCTAGAGACAGCTTGCCACTGCCGAATTTCTCGACGGTGTCGACCCAACCTGCCGCTGCTCCAGGTACCGTGACAGCGAGGGCGCTGACTCCCAACGAGTCCTCACTCTGCTTGAGTTCGCTCTTGATCTGCTCCAAGGTAGTGTTCTTTGCGCTCCTACCTGAGCCATTCAAGGCATGGATCTGTTTGGTTTTGCCGTCGAAGAAGAGACAGAACATGTCACCTCCAATGCCGGTTGACGCTGGTTCAGTCACATTGAGAGCGGCTGCCACAGCGACTGCTGCGTCGGCAGCATTGCCACCCAGCTTGAGGATGGTCTGACCAGCCTCGGCTGCCAGAGGCTGTGTACATGCAACCATGCCACCAGTGCTGTGAACCACGCTCCTTCGGCTGGGGAACTGAAACAGTCCTCCATCTGCCGTCGGATAGACCGCCTTTGCGGCCAGATTCCTCGAACTCATAGTCTCTTCGATAGGGGCGACACACTGTTACGATTGGGACTGCGGAAGGACGAAGCTGAGCAAGCCTTTAGAGTTGCTGCTTGAGACAAAAGACAATTTCACTCCGCCCCTGTACCACTGATCGATGGCGCTGAATGAGCTCGGAGAAGTCCGGGCTAGGTTGGGTAATTAGTTTCAATCATCTATTCCCCACGGCCCTGAAGAATCATGTCAACAGGCGGACAGCACAGAAGACACAGAAGAGAGGAGAGCGCACAGGCACAGCACAGGAAGAGAATATGATATTGTCTACCGTAAACAAGGGCCGGCCTCATTTCTAATCTGGAGCTGAGGCTCCAATATCCTGACACTGCCCTCCTTCAGGTTGGCACGCTGGTGGTTGGACGCTTTTAGAAGACAGGCCGGTAATGCCACGATTAATGGCGGTGCCTTTGTGTTGATTGACTGACGGTTCATTCGAGACAATATCATCCCGGGTGGCCTATGCTGTCCACCGCTATAGTACAAATGCCTGACATGGAATCCAGTGAGCTTGGTCTGGGTCGCTACCCTACTAGCACATTGTTGACGGGAATGTGTACTGTATACATTAGCCACCTTGCTGGATCGACACAGTCATGAGACATACTCAGCTTGATGAAGTAGCCGATTGCGCCCATGATGAGGAAGCCCATTCCCACGGCTTGTGATATCTTGAGGAACTCTCGTCGATCGGCTGCACTCAGAGTCAGTCATGAGATGAACTTCTGTACGAGATGTCGCGTGCATGTGGCAGTATGGGATGTATGGGACCGCGTTCTTTTTGCAGCCTGGACGGTATGCTGGCCTCCCAGTGGAAGTTCCCAGTGCCAGACTTGCCTATCCAGGCCACAATCTGCAAGGTTTGGCTCCAGCATGGTCATGTTGAGGGATATGAAGAAGCAGGACCGAGTGTGCCCAACGCTGCATACATACGTTTTGTACATCTGTGGATGAATTGTGTTCCATCCTTGAAGAACTCCTTAGGCACTTCAGCCAACTCTTGCAGGGTTTCCGACATGACGAGGGCAATTCGTATGATCGGGGGAAGGGAGGTATCGCTGCGATGGGATCGAGATGGGCAACAGGATAAGGGAGGGTGTGCTCGGCGCAGCCTACAAGGCCCATTTTCTTGTGGCCATGGTGTCCGCCAGCCGGAGATTGTGTGGCTTAAATGCGAAATCTGGGGCAGCAGCTCCTTCTCCTTCTGGAGCTGTGTCTCACCAACTTCCTTCCGCATATCACACACCCCTACCGCCTTTCCTCTTCTCACCTGTCTTTAATCCATACTATCGTTTTTGTTGAAGCTTCACAGTCTCTGGCCATTGCTGCTCAACTGGCCTGGCCTGTCTGCTGCAAGCGCCCCAAGGAACCAAGGTGTCCAGTCCTTGATCGATGCGCCTTGGACCCGACTTCTCTCAAATGCTCATTAGCTGTCCCCGGTTGGCATAGGAGCCGTTTCGATTTGCTGTAAAGTCATTGGCGTTGTTGAATCCAGTGTATATCACGCTTTTGGTATTGGGTGTATGAGCAGTTAAAACTATGACATAGGGTTTTCATGTATCTCATGTACGTATACTCCTGCGCAAGAGCTTCGAGTCCTGGTGGTTCAACCGGCTGGGTGTGAAAGGGGGCAGATGACTGCTTGATTGGAGCAATCTGTGGCTAATTGAGGATATGCCAGACCGTTCAAGTGCCTTCTGCCCTTGTCTACTCGTCTTCTTACTTCCCAATAATGTCAGCCGCTCAGGACACCCACGACGATGAATACCCAGCATCTCACGAGCACGATGGCTCAAATGACCAAGATAGGCAAGATGAATACTACGATGACGATGACCACACCTTCACCGTCGAGGCGCCATCATCCCAAACGTACGACCAGCCCCAGTCCCAGTCCAACGGAAGGAGCGCCAGTGTGAGCACCAGTGTAGAGGTGCATGGGACCGCTGTGTCACGAGGCACCAAGAGAAAAGAGACGTGGGACGATAGCCTGGTGGAATCGGGAGCTACAAATGCCCTCCTTGTGTCTGATCTGCACTGGTGGACAAGCGAAGACGATTTACGGGGATGGATCAATGAGGCTGGCGTTGAGCATGACCTGAAAGATATCTCCTTCAATGAGCACAAGGTCAATGGCAAGAGCAAGGGCCAGGCATATCTGGAGTTTGACTCGAGCCAGTCGGCGTCTGCGGCCAAACACAGAATCGAATCACTGACGGAAGGGCCGAACAACACGCGGCCATTCAGCGTGTCGTTCAATGCCGCGACCAACAACCCTTTCAAGACACTACCAAAGGATGCACCAGCCAGAGACAAGGAGCAACGGTATGGGCGAGGAGGCGCCTACAACAGCGCACCGCCCAGGGGAGAGTATGGGCAGGGATTTCGAGGCCGTGGCCGTGGCTTCGACCGAGGCGGATACAACAATCAATCATTCAACCGCAATTTCTCTGGCCCAACGGGAGGGTTCGGCTATGGAGACTACTCCAACAGCAACAACAACAACAATAACATGGGCATGAGGAATGGCTTCGGCATGCCCCGAGGAGGGATGATGGGCAACAACATGCGAGGCAACAACATTGGCGCCTTCCGAGGCGGACGAGGGGGGATGAATATGATGCCGATGGGTATGGGTATGGGCATGGGCATGGGCCTGAACCCAATGATGGCAGCGGGAATGGGAATGCAGGGACTTCAAGGCAACCAGTTTGCCATGTTCAACCAAGGAGGCTTTGGAGACTGGAATCAGTCAGGGGTGAAGCGACAGCGACAGGAATGAAGATGGACCGAGAGGGAGATAGTCTGTAAGCAGGATAAGCGAGGCAATAATACAAGGACGATAACTGGACTGCAGTATTGGATGCGCTGGCTACCTGGCATTTTCCCTGCATCGGTCGAAGACACGGAATGAGCCGCGCGGAGTGGCAAAGGAGGACACACGGTCGTATGGAGCGGGGCGGATACGTGTGGTGCTTGCAGGCCATTGGTTGGGAAGTCTGAAGAACTTCAGCCTGGGCAGATCATGTGTGTAAGTTATGTGCAATGCAAAGCCTTCTGTCCTCTAGTGGCCCATTTAGGGCCTTGGGCCCTTGAGTAGGCCTGTCTGGAACCTTCTTTCCCTGACGCGAGCGAGCAGGCAGAGCGGAGAGACGTGGTGTGAGGGCCAGCTGGGTAGCCAAGTAACCTGCTCTAAACACTGTTGTTGCACAGCCCTTGGGGCCGGGACCTTGAGCCGGCCATAAACGCTGCAGTATGCGCCTGTCAGAGGTGGCCTAGGCACACCCTTTGGGCTGTGAAGACCATGTCCGAAGACCATCGACCGCGCCCGCGCCCGCAGTTGCCCCCCCGCGACTTGACGGTCGCCCCTGCCAGCAGACCCGTCGTCCGGACTGCTCCTTCTGTCTCTCCCGCGCAGAATGCGGCAAGCCCCGACCGTGCCTTCCGCATCCCCGCGGCCGTGCGCCCACCTGGCGACGAGGCCGCCAGGTCAGCCAAGGTGGCCATTCCACGCCTGAAGAGGTCGGCAGAGAGTGCAACAGAGGTCGGCGGCGTCGTCAGGACGGCCGCGGGTGGCCGCCATCGAGTCAACCACGCGTGCGAGCCATGTCGGCACCGCAAGACCAAGTGCTCTGGAGAGCGGCCCGAGTGTCGCCACTGCCAGGACTTCAAGATCCCCTGCTACTATGCCGACGGGAAGCGCGACCGGGTCAAGAAGTGAGTGCACCGCCAGCCGAAATGCATGGCCCCGGGCTGACCACCCCCTCTCCCCCACCAACAGGCAGTTTGGCGCCATGACAGAAAAGGTCGGCGACTATGAGAAGCTGCTGGCCGACCTCGCCACCCGGGTCAGCGAGGCCGATGCTCTGCTCATCCACACCGTGCTGGACAAAGAGCCCAGCCAGGAAGCCGCCAGCCAGGTTCCCGACCTGGTGCCCCTTCCCGACCTAGCGCCCCTTCCCTCCATCGAAGTCGACGCGGCCGAGGAGGAGTCGGGCGGAGAGTCCGAGGCCTCGGCGGGTGCGGGCTCTACAGGAGCGCTGGACCGCACCAGGGAAGATTTCACTCGGGAGGAGGCCAAGGGCACTGGCTTCATGGGCAAGAACTCCGAACTCACTTGGCTGCAGCGCCTCGACCAGGAGACCCAGAAGGGCAATGACTCTGTGTCTGAGGAGCGACAGCCAGGACGCATGCGTCCCAGCTTGCCAGGCTCCGCTTCTGCGGCCACTCTGGATACCAGGGACCGGCCGTCAGTGACAGAGGTCAGCTATCATCTCGACGACCTGTCCATCTTCCCCTACGAGCCAGTCGACCCGTACGAATTCCCCAGCCCAGACATGGCCCAACACCTGTTCCATGCGTACATGACTAGGGCACACCCGACTTTCCCCATAGTGGGCAAGCTGACGCTTGCTGCCCAGTTCCAGCGCGTCTTCTCCGGTAAGTCTCCGCGGCCGCCAGACAAGTGGCTGGCCATTATCAATACCATCTTTGCCATCGGAGCGCAGTATGCCCAGCTCGTTCAGGCCGACTGGAGAGGCAGCGAACATGACCATTTGACCTACTTCACCCGAGCCCGGCTCCTGGGCGTGACGGCAGAGAGCGTGTTTGAGCATGCCGACCTGCAGTCCATCCAGATAATGGGCCTAATGTCCTTTTATTTCCTGACGGTCAGCCAGATAAATAGAGCCTGGATGCTGATCGGCATCGCCATCAGGCAGGCTACTGCGCTGGGCCTGAATCTACGCAACGAGACGGCAACGCTGAAGGACCCGCTCAAGGAGATTCGCTACCGGGTCTGGTGGGCGCTGTACACGCTTGAGCATCGCTTGTGCAGCATGACTGGCCGAATCAACTGCATCCTCGACGAACATTGTATAGCTCCTCTGCCGGCGCCGGTGGAAGAGGAGCGCTTCGAGTCTCCAGACGGTCTCTACCTGCTGTCCAAGGAATGCCAGCAAAACGAACGGATCCCGTACTCGAACTCGCCCTCTATTGCATCACATTCCCCATCAGAGTCAGCCTCTCGGACGCAGGCCACCAAGACGACCGACTCGCGCTCGCCTTCCACCCGTCTCGCGCCCAACCTGGAATGGGCCAGGGATGCGCCGCCATCGGCCGCCCTGTATTTTCTGCATCTGGTACAGCTGTCTAGATTTACCCAGGACATCTTCCGCCAGCTGTACAATCCTTCAGCAATCGGCGGCACTTGGTCCGACATCCAGCACGTCATTAGCAAGTTGGATGACCAACTGGAGAATTGGTATTGCCAGGTGCCAGCCATCTTCGACTTCAGGCGCAATCAGCGAGATCGTGACTTTTACGAGTTTCGGCTGTCTTTGGGGTTTTTCTACTACGGGAGCAAGATCATGATCTACCGGCCTTGCCTCTGTCGTCTTGATCGGAAGATCCCCAATCAGTCCCCCAAAAGCATGGACTTTAACCGCGCAGGAGCAACAGGATGTGTTGATGCAGCAAGAGATATGCTGAAACTGATCCCAAACGAGCCAAACCCGATCGGCCTACTGACCGTGGGGCCATGGTGGAGCATTCTGCATTTCCTCGTGCAGGCTGCGACTGTCCTGATGCTGGAGATTAGTTTCCGGGCCCATCATATGCCAGAAGAAGCCGACGCGGTTCTGGAAGCGGCCAAGAAGGCCATTAGATGGCTCCATGCGCTCGGGCAAGACAACCTATCGGCACAGCGTGCATGGGTGCTGTGCAATTACATGCTCCATCGAGCCGTGTCCAAGATTGGGCGAGAGGTGACCGACATGCCCATTCACCCACCTGGGCGGAGAGCAGTGTCGGTTTCGTCGGCTGAACGGGCCGCTATGGCTGCCATGATCACGGGTAGTGGTGCAGCAACGGCGACAGATATGCGCGCCTACCCTTGGCCAGCTGGGAGTTCGCATCATCTCGGCAGTAATGTGCCCAACCCGGCGGCGACGATGCCGGGTGATTTCAGCTACTCGAGTTTGGATCGGCTGATGCAATACGACCAGTACTTCCCCCTGGATCCAGCAAGCCAGGGTATGAACTCGGGCATGGACCAGAGCCATGTGCCGGACATGTACAGCCATCATCCCTCCTCGGCCGAGATCGAGTTTCTGAACCAGGCCTACCATGAAGGAGAGGGCCATCAGGGCTTGCCACCTGGCAGCAGCAGCTCTTGAGCGAGCAGAGGCGGAGAAGGCATGCATGCCCTAGCTCGCCTGTCACAACAGTAGATTCTTTGCTCGTAGACTCATGTAATGCAGTAAAAGACCGATCATGTACTCGGTCGCCGTTGGGTGGTGGTGTAGTTAATTACACGCTAGTTGTAGCTGGGCTACCGACTAGTTTACACTAGATGGTGCACTACTGATGCTGTCCAATCAACTGCTGCACAAATAATCCGTAACGGCCACTAGAGAGCGAGAGAGAATCACTTCCGCAGAGTCCAAGTTGAGAATTAATATGCACACACATACGATATATCTACCAGGTCATGAGCTATGCATGCATTGCATGGCATCATGATTCAACTACACGTGTGTGTGTGTGTGTACACGTAGTGAAGTGTATGTATACCCACCCCCTCACCTCACCACCCCCAGCAGTGGGGGTGGGGGGGGGTGCAGTGAGTGGCGCCCCCCACATACGTGACTAGTGTACACTACAAATTTTTAAAGTTAATTACTAATTTTAGGATATGTGGGGGACGATCCTGCTTGAACCAAAAGGAGAAAGAAAGGGAAAGAAAATGTTTTTTTTTAAACTTAACCTCGGTTTCATTCAGAACATCAAAACAGTGGGTGGGATGGATGTTGAGTTTTGAAAAAGGGAAGGATTTTCCTATTTGGGACCTTTTTAACATGTGCATGCAAATGCAGCTCATTGCCTATACGGTAGGAATTGTGCGAAGTAGGAGAAAAGATGACAATTAGATCGATTCTAGTACAAAGCAGCCAGAAAGGTTATGTATGGTGGTAGGTCCGGGAGAATATGCGAAATAGGTTCGTCGACACCTCATCAAACTGGTATTCCAAAACATCTCAAAGGCCAAACATCCGGCCAGTCACTGGGCGCAGTCACTCCAGATGCGCAGGATCAACAAGACAGTTGTGTCGGTCACTCAACTTGATCCACGCTCGTCAGCAGCGCACCATTTCTTGCTGCTGGAGTCTTCTCCGAGATGGCATGGCCGTTGGTGTGGTGGTGAGACTTTCTGCTCTGCTCCGGGTAGAAGTCGATGACACCTCCCGGGGAGATGACACCGGAGCGGTCGTAGGTGCTGCGGGCTCGAATATAAGGATCAAGATCCCAATAGTTGGCGGCCAGGGAGCGGGCAACTTGCTCTCGCTTCTCATACAGCTCGGTGCTGCCAGCACCGCCCTTGACATTGATCCATTCGATCGTCAGGTTTTCGTACTCCTTGGCCAATTTGTCACGAGCCTCCTTGATCTTGGCCGTGGTGGCCGTATCCTTCTGATGGTCGTCCTCGCCAGCCCTGGGCTCAATGTATTTGTACTCCCAGTCTTCCTCGCCACCAAGCTCCTTGATGATCTGCTTGCGATCAATAAAGGCCTCAAGCTGGTGAAGGTCGTTGGTGAAGTGAACTTTGGCGGCAACGACAGGGTCAAGCCAGCCTTTGATGATCTTCCAGATGCCCTGGAAGATCCAGGGTGCCTTGTGGATAAGAATGGCACCCAGCGATTCAGGGTAGTTTGCCTCAAAGGCCTTGATGATGAACTTGACCGGGTGATAATCCATGTTGGCCAGGGTGAAACCGGTCATGTCGAACAGGATGGTCTGGTATCAGAGTAATGTTAGCAGCCATAACACACGCACAGGGTGAGGTGTTTTTTTGGGGGGGGGGGTTCATACGCCAGTCTCGACAGGGTGCTTGAGGCACAGCCGGGACGTCTCAATCATGTGTACGGTGAATTGCTCAATCGACTTGACTGTCTGGTCACCTCCATGGTGCAGACGCACGCGGATGTAGCTGATGGGACGGCCCTGCTTGTCAATACCGTGCATAAAACTTTTGCCCAGGCGCAGCTGGGTGAGGAAGTCGGTTCCTTCTTTCTTGGTGTCGGCATCGGCAGAGGTTGAGTCAGCCAGGGCACCGCCTTCTCCGCGGAAGAGAACATCGTCGTCAACCTTGAATTCGAATTTGCGCCATCGCAGAGTCGAGACCATCATGACCAAGGCCTTGTTAACGTCCCATTTACGGGCACGCAGGAAACGCAGCAGCAGAGTGTCGGGATCGTCGGCCTTGGCCATAGTCCAGAAAGCGTCCCTGATGACCTCGGGGGAGTATTTTTCAAGGACCTGGTAAAACTCCTTGACCTGGCCGTACTTGTCATCCGAGGCATCGATGCCGCCGGCTTGGGCTTGGGGAGCGGCCGGCTCCTCCTTCTTGCGGCCCCAGAAGCCCTTCTTGGGTGGGGCGTGCTTGGGCTGCTCAACCTCGACGGCTGGGGGTGCCAGGCTGGCAACAGTGACGGTGGGATCCGGGTTTTTGACGCCGAAGTGGGTGAGGACGATGAGCCAGAGCTGGCGTAGCTTGGCTTCCTGCTCCGAAGACAGGTGGCCGATATGTCCGGAAGGAGACGACATGGTGGCAAGCAAGGCGTCGTAGTCTGCAACAGTGGGTAGGGTGTTGGTGTTGGCGGGGGTACTGGTGGTGGTGGTGGTGGTGCTGTGGGCAGGTGGGGCAGTGGTGTCGGCGCGGAAGGAGTGATCGCGGACTAGGTAGTCGACCAGATAGGCGCTGGCAGATAGAGCGAGGATGGCGAGGGCGTAGGGGGTATAAGAAGCTCGCAGAGGGGCCAAAGAACGGGCCGCGGCTTGTTCAGACTCGTGCTTGTGCGCGTGTCGTCGATCACCGCAACCGAGCTCAACACGCGAGAAGTGATAACCCTGGTGGGCGAATCTGCAGATGTCCGTGTCTGTCTTGATCCTCGGAGCTGCTGTGGCCAGACGCGGGCGTGTCAGCAGCAGCTGGCAAGCACGACGCCTCATCTACGAGTGTGCAATGAGGGAACTAAAACATGGCGCGGGGGGGGCATAGCAGCAGTACAAAAGCGATGCACATGGCAATCTCGTAATAGTGACGGGCCTGCAACTTGACCTGGGACAGGAACAGGCCGGACGAGCCGCTTGCAGGGAGCCAGGCCTGCCGATCTGGTGGGCAATGGGGACAAAGAGGGGAATTAGCTCGAAGCCAATGCCTCTTTTATTGGGTCCTCACGCAGCCATTGATCGACCTCACGCACTCTCTGGGGAAAGTTGGAGACCAACATGGATCGGGGGTGGCGGGGCAGGAGGCAAAATGCGGGAAGGAAGCATGGAGGCATGTGACCGAGGTGTTGATGAGCCGAAGAGGACGGACCATGTCAACTAGCCATGTCGACTACCAGCATGTCAACTAGCAGCATGCCGACATGTCGACTACCAGCATGTCGACTACCAGCATGTCGACATGTCGACTACCTCTGACCATGTCGACTACCAGCATGCTGACATGTCGACTACGAGTACATTGCATGTTGCCGACATGCTTGCTTCTGCCCAGTGCCCAGCTGAGAATAGGCCACCACCACGACACCGCCGAGGTTTGCCATGACCAATGCGCTGCACTGGCGGGAAATCACGAGCATCATCTCATTCAGGCTCTGGTCTATACTGTATCGTCATCATCTTCCCAATCCTCGTCATCCCGCTGTCCTCGTCATCATGTTATCCCTCCTCCTCTTACTCCTTCCCCTCAACCACCTCGTTCAAAAAGGCCCGCCCAAAGCGCTGGACCTGCTCATACACCTCCTCGAAGCCGTCGTCGCCGCCGTAGTAGGGGTCTTGTACGACCTCATCGCCGTTCTTGCCGCCAAATGCCCCGTAGAGCATCACCTGCGCCTTGGTCTTGGTGTCCCGACGACTATCGGCCCGCTGCTGCAGACGCTGTAGGTCTCGCAGATTGCTTCTGTCCATGGCGAAGATATAGTCAAATGTGTCAAAGTCGGACTCGGCGATCTTCCTCGCACCGTGGTCGTAGTCGTTGATGCCGTGCCTGCGCAGGGTGGCCATGGTGCGGTAGTCCGGCGGCGACAGGGTATGGTACGCTGCGGTGCCGGCCGAGTCGATGGTGCTGATTCGAGGGTGTGAGGGGTACTGTGTGAGCGAGCGGAACGTGGCTTCAGCCATCGTCGACCGACCTGCCACTTGTTAGGCATGCGAACGCAGAGCGGATGGGAAACCAGGAGGCCCTACAGATGTTGCCCAGGCACACAAAGAGCACCGAGATGGCCTTTCCCGCGCCGGCACCGCGCGTGGACGTGTCGGCAGCCATGGCCCTGAAGCAGGAGGGAGGACCGGTCCGCAGTCAGAACGAGCGCCGCCCTACTGACTTTTCACTTTGGTGTAGTCCCAGATCGCCAAGACGTGTATGTCTGTTGGGTTGTCGTTTATAAGTAAAAGAAATTAGCAATTGATAGCTTGAAGCTATTCTGAACTACCTTCGGTTATAAGTTATTTAGGCTGTTGATTTTGATAGTCCGTACTCCGTAAGTTGCTTGTTCATTTTGATAGCAAGTTCCTCTGGTGGATTACATGAAAAGGCAGCCTCGCAAGTCCTCGATTTTACATGCCCAAGTTAGGGACCTAGGGTTGTCGTACTGCCGCATCTCCCTGTCTTGGTGCCCTTTGGTTGGCAACTAAACATTACAGCTAAAGAGGATATAAACACGATATAGGTCCGTATAGGTCAATATAGGTCAAATATATCGTAGAGATTTGTTGAAGACAGGCATGGTCCAGTGGGAGAATACTATACTCTTCTTGAATTCATAGCTGGCTGGCCTTGGCAATGTATTGAGCTCTAACAGCAGCAGCAGTGTTTCAGCAGATGTAGATGAATTGAATCTGAGACTTGGGCAGTTTGAAGTCTGAGAGAAGTACGAGTACCGTCGAGGGGCGTTAGGCTTTGAGCGCCAAGACCAGCTAACCCTACTCGGGCGATTCATGACTTCTCCTGTCATGTGGGGTCTGTTTGCCAGCAGTTGGCCAATGGCAGCGAGAGTACCGCCCATATTTTAAGCTGGTAGGGGCTTGGGCCAATGAACGCGAACCACTGGCAAACAAAGCCAAAGGATTGTGGCGTTGCAGAATACGACTGCATGGCTGTGCAGGAGCACTAGCAATTAGAGCAGGCTGCACTGCCGCTCAGGACGCCGACCCCAAATATCATACCATCGTCCTGAATGCAGCAGAGGCAGCAGAGGCAGCACCTCAGAAAGCCAGAAGGCGTCGCTCAAGGCCGCCAGTCGCTCTTTCCTCTGAACGCGACACTGCGACAGCCAACTTTAAGGCCACTAACGCTTTTGCTACCCCACATATTTCACCCCGACTGGGCCAAGGTAAACAAAGGAGCAGAAAACAGACTGCAAAAAGCTCAGCCCAAGACCGACGAAGCAGTTATTTCACACTCACTGCCGCCGCCGCCTCTCGCGCGCCATGTCGTACAATCGCCTCAGCCCTGAGCACGACGCTCGCTACTCGCCCGGAACTCAGCCTCGCTACCACGATCGATCGCCCTCGCCCGTGCGGCTGCGACCGCCACCAGGGCAATATGAGCCCGAGTACGGCCCGCCGCCGCCGCAGCAACAGCAGGCCCCGCTTCGACTTGAAATGCCAATGGCGTCGAGTGATCGGCTGGCAATGCAACCCAGTTACTCTGTCACAAACGTCCACAACTCGTACGGCCAGAACGATCAGTACGAGGCCCAGTACCACCCCGGCTACGGGCCGAGTCCAGGCGACTATTCCATATCCCCTGAGGCTCACCACGACGCCTATTTCACACAGGCCTACTCGCCGCACCCACAGGGCGACTATGCTCTAGAGAACTACCCCGTCGCCGGCGACGACGACAGCCGGCCCATTCTGCGGCCCGACAGCACGTACGGGCTCGACGTGGCGGCCGCGCAGCCGTCGTATGCCGAACAGCCATATGGTCAGGAGCAGCCATACGGTCAGGAGCAGCCATACAACCATGACCCGGCCTATGGCCAGGACCTTGGGGCCCCGCCGCCGCCCCGACCAAGCCCGGGGCCGATCAGGAGATGGAAGACGGTCAAGGAGGTGCAATTGTTCCAGGGCAATCTTGTGCTCGATTGCCCCGTCCCGCCCACCTTGCTCAACCAGGTCCCACACGCGCAACCGCCGGAGCGCGACGAGTTCACGCACATGCGCTACTCGGCCGCCACTTGCGATCCCAAGGACTTCTACAACGACCGCTTCACCCTCCGCCAGCGCCTCTTCGCCAAGCCCCGCCACACCGAGCTCTTCATTGTGGTGACAATGTACAACGAGGACGAGTTTCTCTTTGCCCGCACCATGATTGGCATCTTCAAGAACATTGAGCATCTGTGCTCGCGCACCAGCAGCAAGACCTGGGGCAAGGAGGCCTGGAAGAAGGTCGTTGTCTGCATCGTGTCTGACGGGCGCGCCAAAATCAACGAGCGCACCAAGGCCGTCCTGGCCGGCCTCGGTGTCTACCAGGATGGCATTGCCAAGCAGCAGGTCAACGGCAAGGACGTGACTGCGCACATCTACGAGTACACGACCCAGATCGGCCTCGAGCTCAAGGGCACGCAGGTCTCGCTCAAGGCCGGCAGCAAGACGCCCGTACAGCTGCTCTTCTGTCTCAAGGAGAAGAACCAGAAGAAGATCAACTCGCACCGCTGGTTCTTCCAGGCCTTTGGCCGCGTTCTCGACCCCAACATATGTGTGCTGATTGACGCCGGCACCAAGCCCGGCAGGGACTCGATCTACCACCTGTGGAAGGCGTTTGACGTTGAGCCCATGATTGGCGGTGCGTGTGGCGAGATCAAGGTCATGCTCGACCACGGCAAGAATCTGATCAACCCGCTCGTGGCGACGCAGAACTTTGAGTACAAGATGTCCAACATCCTGGATAAGCCGCTAGAGTCCTCGTTTGGCTTTATTTCCGTCTTGCCAGGTGCCTTCTCGGCCTATCGCTATGTGGCGCTGCAGAACGACAAGAATGGCGAGGGCCCGCTGGAGAAGTATTTCAAGGGCGAGTTCATGCATGCCGATGCCGGTGTCTTCACCGCCAACATGTACCTGGCCGAGGATCGCATCCTCTGTTTCGAGCTGGTCAGCAAGCGCAACTGCCGATGGCTCCTCCACTATGTCAAGTCGGCGACTGGCGAGACGGACGTGCCCAACCGGATTGCCGAGTTCGTGCTCCAGCGGCGGAGATGGCTGAATGGCTCCTTCTTCGCGGCCGTGTACGCGATCGCGCATGTGCACCAGCTCTGGCGCAGCGACCACAGCGCGATGAGGAAGCTCATGTTCCTGGTCGAGTTCACCTACCAGACCATCAACATGCTCTTCGCCTGGTTTGCGATTGGCAACTTCTTCCTTGTCTTCCGCCTGCTCACTTTTTCGCTCGGTGGCGAAGACGGTCCCCTGGGCACCGCCGGCACCATCCTCGGCCTCGTCTTTGAGTTTGTCTATCTTGGCACCCTGCTCTACTGCTTCATTCTCTCCATGGGCAACCGGCCGCAGGGGTCGAAAAAGTCGTATATGGCCATGGTCATCTTCTGGTCTGTGCTCATGGTCTGGCTGACCTTTGCCTCCATCTTCCTCACCGTCAAATCCATTCAGACCGAGGTCAATCAGCCCAACTTCAGCTTTGCCTCTGTCTTCCAAAACGCCACCTTCTTTGGCCTGATTGTCTCACTCGTCTCCACCTATGTGCTGTGGTTTGTGGCATCCCTCCTCTTCTTCGACCCCTGGCACATGTTCACCTGCTTCCTGCAGTACCTCATCCTGACGCCGACGTATATCAACGTGCTCAACATCTACGCCTTTTGCAACACCCATGACATCACCTGGGGCACCAAGGGCGATGATAAGCCGGAGAAGCTGTCGTCGGTCACGGTCAAGCCCGGCGGCAAGGTCGAGGTGCAGATCCCGCAGGACGACGGCGACCTGAACGAGCAGTACGCGGCCGAACTTGACAAGTTTGCCAGAAAACCGCCCAAGGAGGAGAAGAAGGTCAACCCGGCGGAGCGAAAGGAGGACTACTACAAGTCCTTCCGGAGCAATGTCGTGGTTGCCTGGATGATCAGCAACTTCATCCTCTGTGCTGTCGTGCTCAACATCAGCGGCTTCGAGAGAATCGACACCAAGTCGACCGCGGCCCAGAACAGCACCATCTACATGGCCGTCATTCTCTGGTCCGTCGCGGGTCTGAGCGTGTTTCGCTTCGCGGGTTCCTGTTGGTATTTGGTAGCGAGACTGGTAAGTTTTTTCATCACCTTGGATTACACAGAACGAGACTGACATTAAACAGTTCCGCGGCGTTTGATAAATTAACGGTGTAATGATTAACGAAGATTGTTGAATCTTTTGGTTGTCCTGTTCGACAGGTCGTCCTCGTTTCTTTTTTGTGCGTAACTCGAGTGTAAAATTACAACAGAAGGATACCAATAACTTAATAGACGGCTTTTTTTTTTTGGGAAAGAGCCAATGAACATTAATTTCTTTTTGACTGGCTCCTTCTCCTTTCGACGTAATGAGATATCTCCCTCTCCTCCCTCATTTCCTCTCTATAGAAGAAGACCGACCATATTCGAGGTTCAAAATGGCCACTATAATAACGACCACTGCTACTGCTGTCATCTCGACCCTCATCCCCAGCTCTTCCCCCTCTCCTTCCGATCCAAACACTGCTCCAAACACCGATCCCGATCCCGCCCCCTCGCCCTTTGCCTACCTCGTCTCCTTTCTCCTCGTCGGACTCTGGTAAACAACCCACTCTCCCTCTCCATATTTATCTGCATCTGTATCCATTAATCAATATATAATAATAACAACAATAATAATAATAATAACAATAACTCATCTAGCTGGGGCTTCACAACACCGTTCATCCGGCGCGCGGCACTGACATACACGGCGCCAACGGCGACGTCGCACCCGCACCTGTTTTCGTCCTCGTCGTCGCTCGTCTACCGCACCGTCGCCAAGGCGGTGTACACCGTGCTCAGCATCCTGCGCAAGCCGGCCTATGCCATCCCGCTGGTCTGCAATCTCACGGGTAGTGTCTGGTTCTTTATTCTTGTTGGCAAGGCTGGTAAGTTGCTTCTCCTCCCACATCTCAGATATATATATCTTACACTCTCTCTCTAGAACTCTCGCTCACGGTTCCCATTACAAACTCGCTCGCCTTTCTCTTCACCGTCCTGGGCGAGTATGTGGCCGAGAAGAAGCTCATCTCCCGAGATACGTGGGTGGGCATGGCCTGTGTCTGTGCCGGGATTGCGATTTGTGTGTGGAGTAAGATGTGACTTGTAACTTGGTTTGTACACAGCATCACCATTAGATGGACTGCGGCTACACACGGCTGAATTTCATCCCTCTTCATTGCTCGCTCTTGCGCACCTGGAGCAGCCCAAGTGTCCATTGATCTCATGCTCTCTAGCCGTAGCTTGTCCCTTCGACACTGACCAACATCGCACACGCTCTGTCTTCCAAACCCAACTTTTGCCCGCTTACTGGCTCGGCACCCACAGTCTCAATCCGCTGCCCGCGCCGCCTATCTCACACACCTCACACACCCGACACACGCTCCCCTTGTATTGCTCATGATACTTGGCCCCATCGTATGGACAGCTCACACTGGCCGACCCGCTGTAGATGGGCGTGTACGAAGCAGCGCACACGTCAAAGTCGGCAAACTGGTCATACTCGATGTCGATCTTGTCCGTCGATCCCGGTCGCTCCGACTGCAGTTTGACCTTCTTTGCCTATGAAATGTGAGCATGTGGATAACAAAAAAGGAACAAGGCATCACTGACCTGCTCGACCAGTTTGGCTGCTCCGCCGTTGGCGAGAACCCGGTTGGCAAAAGAGAGCGCGGAAGAGAACTGCTTGTTAGAGAATGCCAGCTTCATGGCGGCCATGAGCGCTAATTGGCGGTGTGAGACGTCCAGTTTGGGAACCGTAAAGTATGCTGAGAGCTCGAGTTGTCGTTTCAGCTCTGCCTCTGATGGGCTGTCGCCAGCTTCTGCTGCCAGTCTGCGGCGTTCGAGTTCGATCGACATGCCTAGCGTGTACTCGGCCGATTTCGAGATGAGCAATTTGGCCTCGTCAACCTGTGCCTGCGATGAGACTACATTGACCAGCAGCGTCTGGAGAATAGATTTGAAAGTGACCACACCGGACTCAAGCTTGTTGGTGCGCATTGCGGTGTAACCTTCTTGGAGATTGACATTGATCAGTGTCTCCAGGTCGCGAGGGATGATGGGCAAGAGCTTGCGTGAGTCTTGCTCATCTGCCGTTCGGCGGACGTAGTTGACGATTGACGGCAAGCTCGCCCCAGCCGGCAGGTATGTCTTGGACGCTGTGTAGATCTCGAGGAACCGAGGCTTGAGCGGTTCAAAATTGACGGACCCAATTTGTCGATTCAGAAGCTGCATCGCGCTTTCGAACGATCCAGCTGCAACATGGTCGGCAGCCAGCGGCGAGTTGCGTGCCCACAAGTCCGCCTCAGAACTGCCCGGGCCAGCCACAGCACTGGGCACATTCGGGCTGTCCACATTGACAAAGTCTGAATCAGTACCTGCGGCATCACCGGCAATGTCGTCTCCCATATCCCAGCCATCGCCGGCATCATCGTCTTCTGCAACGGCCAGACCATTTGCATCCTCTACAGCGGGAGCTGCATCAAGTAGATCCTCCTCCGTGTCTTCAACAGCGCCAGGGCCGTCGCCAAGAAGGGCTCTCTCAAAGGAGGAATGCGCAGCTTCTTTGACAGGCCAGTTGGCCAAGTGGGTTGGGACGATCGGCTTGGCTGGTGCTAGAGCATCGCCAGTCTCGGGCAGACTGATCTGGTCCTCGGTCAAGCCCGTGATTTCCAAAATCGCTTCGCATTCTTCTGTCAGTCCGTGAGACTTTGCCGTCAGATATGCCAGTGGATACAGATCGATCTCCTTGAACAGCTGGATCCTGCCTTGGACATCGCCCAGGTAGAGAGCATTTTGAAAGCGCGAGGTAAAGTCGTTGCGATGCTCAGCAATCTTGGCCATTCTCGCCAGTTTTTCTTCCTCACCCGTGCAGAGGTAGAGGAAGGACAGTTTGTCAAAGTTGCGCAGTTTCTGGTACGTCATCTCCACCGTCTGATGGTTGCCATGGGCGAGAGCCTCTTGGGCGAGTCGAGTCCATATCTTAGGTCGGTCCAGCTCCTTAGCCATCTCAGTGGCCACTTGTAGATTGCCGCATTCGATCGCCAACTCAAATCTTGTCTGGGGGTCTTGGACAAACTGGAGGGCGATTTCGGGGTAGCCCTTCTTCTGGAGATAGGAGATGATGCTCTGGCCAACAAGAGTAGAGGTCTTGATGATATGGAGCATCTCGTCGTAATTGCGCTTGACCAGAGCCAGCTTGAAGCGGTACTCCGTCGGGTCAATGGTAAGCACCTTGGGCTTGGCAGCGCGGTCCAGACAGTAGACACTCTTTCCCTTGACCTTGACCAAGTAGACAGTCTGGTCAAGAGTGCGGACGATGCCGTTGTCTCCGTTCAGCAGGCTGTATTTGATGTGGTTGAGAGTAGAGTAGAGCAGGACACCCGAGTCATCCCAGGTCGCGCTCTTGATCCGAATGGTCTCGTGCAGGGTACTGATCTGTTCAAGAGTCTTGTTGACAATGGTGACGTTGTGCTTGCTGAGCAAAGCAGCATACAGCCCGTCGTTCGACCAGGCCACATACTTGACACCAGTGACCGCAAGCTCGGCAAGCTGCTTCTTCTGTTGGATGTCGTAGAGAACGACGTTGGAGGGGCTGATGAGCAGAAGACAGCCGGCGCCACCAAAGCTAATGTCTATTGTGCCAGGAGGCGCCTTGAATGACTTGGTTGTCGAATTGCTGAGGTCTTTGACTTCGACTAGCTGGCTGGAGCTGGTGTAGACAGCAAATCGGTTTCGAGCGACAAAGACGGCCGAGTTCCCGCTGCCTCGCTTGACATCTGCAGGGTCTGAGCCTGCGGTGGCATCGCGGGGCAGGGCGATCAACTCGTAGCTGCCACCGTCGGTGGGGGAAGTGACGAGAATGGACCGCTCGGCCGGGTTGTAGGAGAGCGTTCGCGGCGGCACCCAGGCACTGCCAAACTTGCGCAACGACAGCAACGAGGCAGACTCGACGTTCTTGGTGAAGTCGTACGACTTTACGTGCTTGTCCTTGGTGATGTAGAAGAGCGTGTTTTGGTAGATGGACGAGGCCGGCCGCTCGCGCTCCAGCTTGAACACCATCACACCGTTGTCGTGGCCGGCCGCGAACAGATTAATCTCGGGGTGGGCAGCAATGACCCAGAATCGGTCGTTCTCGCGCTTGAATGACTGGACCGACGTCCGCTTGTTGAGGTCCCAGACTCGGATCGTCTTGTCCTCACCCACAGACAGAATGAGGTCCTGGTGTGGGTGGAAGAGGCAGGCCGACGCATTCTGAAAATGGCCGCGGCAGGTGTCGACCTCCCAGGCCTTGGTCTCGCTCATGCGCCACAGTTTGACCAGTCGGTCGTCGCCGGCCGAGACGATGAGAGGCAGGGTCGGGTGGAAGGCCACCCAGTTGACGCCGCGGTCATGGCCCTCAAGCACAAACTTGACCACTGCGTCCGTGTTACCGAACACGTCGGCCTGCTGTTGGCCAGGCCGGCTCAGCTGGTCATCAAAGCTCATCGACGTCGGGGCCGAGTGCTTCTTCCGCAGGCCGGAGATGTCCCACACTCGCACCGATTGGTCGAGTGAGGCCGAGACAATCAGATCTTCCTTGGGGTGGAATTGCGCACACATAACATAGTGGTTGTGGCCAGTCATGGTGCAGATCAGCGATCTATTTTGCCAGTTCCATATCCGGATAGTCTGGTCGTCCGAGGCCGACAGGATCCACGGGTACTCGTGGTGGAAGAATACGGTGCGCACATAGTCGAGATGGCCGTTGAGCGTGAAGAGGCAGCGGCGGGTCTGGTAGGACCACACCTTGATTTTGTAGTCATCGCCGCCCGAGACAAACAGCGGCTGAGTCTTGTGGAAGTCGATGCCTCGAACTGGCCCGTCGTGCTCCTCGAAGCGGTCAATCAGCGTGCCCATGCGATAGTCCCATAATTGGATAGTGCTGCTATGCAAGCTGACAAGGATCCATGGTCGCTTGGGGTGGAAGGCGATGCCCTTGGCCCGGGACGACTTGGACTCGAACTGTGATGATGGCGAGGTCAGTGATCAGTGACAGGCAGCCCAAGTGTGATGCTGGGTCAGGGTCAGGCATACCTTGGTCAACATTGATGGGGCGGCCATGGTGGCCTCTTTCACAGATGAACACGGTAGGTGCAGTGGTGATGGCAGTAGGTGTGGTGGGTAGAGGCTCTAGGAGGCAGACAGACAGCCACACTAGTCTCTCTTCCACATCTTCTGCCTAGAACCCTGTTGGACTTGGGGCAGTGGGACAGACTACATCTGTTAGTCAATCAGTCTGCGGCGCACATCAACATACCCCCTGCCTCACGCGTGGTCTTGGCGCTTCGGCCTTGGCGCCAGGTCTTGGCACTGGCCAGGGAAGCTCTTCAGCATCTGCGGGAGTAGTGGGTAAGTAATGACAGACTTGAACTGTTTAGACACAGCAAGCAGGCTCTAGATACATGCTCCTTCGGGCTGTGTAGCCCACTAGGTGGTTCATTCATGTCCTTGTGAGTCAGAAAGCATTGGGCACTTTTGATTCTAGTCCTAATGTATGACAGGCAAGATTGTATTATCAATCAGTGATTCACAATCCTCACTAGACTTGTGTTTTGCCTCCCTTGAACCACATGTAATGGTGCAGGAAGGACAATGGCAAATGAGGCCAGGACCTCACCAACCCATGAGAAGATATTAATTGTGCCTTGGAAAGTTGAGTGTTCTATTTCTTCCTGCACATAACTCTTACTGACCATCACTTGCTAGGGCAGTAGTCTTCTATCTTGTCCTATAGTCATTTTTTCCTGTGAGGTGAGTGTGGCCTATGAAGCCCCATATCTAGCTGCTGCACTGTCATAGAACATCACCAAAGGATGATCCTGCCATGGGCCAAGGGAAGATAAGCCATGATCCCTACATTTACATTCCAGACTGCCAAGGCTATGGCCCATCTTTCATCTTTGACCTGAACTGCCAAATCATTGAAAGACAAGGTAAATGATACATTTACTGACAGGAGATGCCACTGTTCAACTCTTATGTCATAGCCAAAGAAGGATCTATGAACCTGTGATCACTCATGCCAAAAATAGAGAATCTTATGTCTTGAATCTTCACTAACTGATGATAGTGATCAAGCCTTGTTACTGCATAGTCAATGCACAGGTGTCAACTTCTTCCAATTTCACTGGTCGTTTCGTCATCCACAGTTCTATGTCTGTGGCGATTTCAGCCCCTTGGTCCCGTAATCACTGATAGAAATGCTTTGATGCGATGACATTATCGTCTTTATCGAGTTCAAATACTGAATAGTGCTGGGTAGAATCATTGGTGCTTGGATGCTCAGCCTCCCTGAAAGATGTAAGTGAACATTTCCCTTTCTGGATGCTCATATACTTCTCACTTCAGAGCAATCTTAACTGTCTCAGGTTTCAATGTGTCCTTGTATTTCTCAGCAACAGCCACAAATTCATTTTGAGTTCCTGTAGCAAGAAAGGTGCGTTCCCACGCATCTGTCATGGTGATATTTTTCCCGCTGGATGTGATAATGCTCTTGATGGCCTGGCTGGATCTATACATATTGTATTCTTGTTGACTGGTAAAGCTCTACAGCTTGAAGGTGTCACCCAATCCATTTATACCACATAAAGGCACCCAACAACATTTCCCTTTCTACACTAGTTTGGCACAAGGCAACAGCTCACAGCCTTTCAACTAGCCTTAACTGGATAATGCAGCTAGGGCAAAACAAAATGTACTCGTAAAAGTACCATGCAGCACCCTGGGCACATATCTGCTATGTTGCAAAATCTGGTTGGTGTGGCAGCAGAGCAGGGTGCAATGTCTGCGCCACCATCATCTGCTTTATTATTACGAGTTCTATGTTGCCTGCCAAGGCAGACAACTTCCGTACTCGCTCGCGCGGGGGCGCAAGAGATGTCACGTGATCGTGAAAACAGCAGAATCTACTCTACTGTGTCGAAGGTCACGTGATGAGGAATGCCAGATCTTTACAACGCAATTGCTCCACGAATCCTGCGCGAATCTGAATCAAACGTTTACAGTAGGGGGAGAATAGTAATAACTACGCGTAGGAGCAATTGTAAAGTGAACAGAGCCAAATTGGAATTGATGCAGGCGAAAAAGAAAGAGAGGTGTAGTCACGTGGTACGTGTTTCTTGGCACACTATTCTATTGTAGATGAGAGTCTTGACAGAGCAACGTTTACTCACTCCTTTGACGTTTTCTAGCCAGCACAGGATGGTCGCAAAACTAGCATCTACATCTGGTGAATTGATTGGTGTTGCAGGACGTCGCTATGCCTTCAAAGAGCTCATTCAAGAGAGATCACACTTAGGTCGTGTTTGGTTGGCTACGTTGGCCCTTCCTCACCGTCGCCTGCCTACAACTCACAAGCTAACAACATCCAGATCTGGACAAGATAAATTTATCTTGAAGGACATCCCCAAAGATATATTCTCTAATTTTAAGGAGAATATATGGCCCCGACTGCACAATTGCCCAAAAATACGATTGCCACTGGATACCATCCAGGACCGGCGTACGTTTGTGTATAACTATTTGGATGACGACTTCCTCAGCCTAGTCAAGAAACAAATCCCAATGAACGCTCGGAAGGAGATACTCAAAGCGAGTCTGCAGGGCATTGCCGAATTGCACGATCGAGATGTCGTCCACTTGGGTATCTTGCGCGACCTTGATTTCCTTGAGCCTGTAATGCGTAACTAATCGTTTTCAGACACCAAACCCGACAACGTCATGGTTGACTATCATCAAGTCGATCAAGAAGTAGCAATTACGCAGGTTCAGATCACCGACCTCGAAAATGCAGCGTATCTCCCCAAGGGCAGGTGCATCAAGGGGATGTTGGCTGGAAATGACAATTGGCGTAGTCCAGAGGGACATTTCCGAGGTGAACTCAACAAACCGTCTGACATATTCTCTTTTGGGGCAGTGGTAAGTGCTTTGACAGGAATGAGGACACCTCTAATGTACATCTTAGTGCATATATGCCATGCTCGGACGCGTCATATTTGGGCCTGACGATGATTTCCGAAAACACGAAGCACAGGGTGCACTCCCTCAGCTCATTCGCCTTCAGCGCCAGGTTTCGTACTTTGGCAGTCAGGAAGGATTAAACGGGCTCATGAAGCACGTTGGCGACGAGGAAGTTAATTGCCAGGTGCTACGGATGCTTTGGGAGGATCGGGCTGCCGACTACATCCCGTATACACCGTTTTCAGATTGGCCCGATATTAGCAGTACGGCGTTCAAGGATCTTGTTCAAGGAATGATGGATCTAGACCCTGCGAAGCGGCTTACGGCACGTCAGGCGTTGGATCATCCATGGTTCAAAGACACGAGATGATTTGGACGATTTGGACCACCGTTTGAGTGCCTCTGTTGGCCTCTTGTAATAACAATAACACGATTAATCCAGGATTTGGCCAGGCAATTTCTAAAGGTCAACGACGCTGGTTTCGATGTGCAATAAGACGGAGACGGAGACGATATATATCATGGAATTATCTTAGACGTATGCCAAGGCTGAATTGTGGGTGACCGGGGCGAGGCGAGGTGTCAATATCGGCGCGGCTCCGTACTTCTACTGCATTTCCCTTGTATCTCCCTGTCCAGCGCACCACCCTGCATGCACCCCTCATATCCATCTCCCACAATGAGGCACTGAAGTAAAAGGCCGCCTCTCGAATAAAGGCTGCCCATCATTGACATTACCGTCACCCTCATACCCCTGTCATACTATCTGCTCATCTAGTCTGTGGTCATACTTGCAAAATCAGCCATGGATCAAGCACACTATGACCAGCTCAAGGACAGCTGGGCAGAGATCGAGGACCGAGATGGTGTCCGGTTGAGCTGGAACGTGCTGGCGTCAACGCGCATGGAAGCCAGTCGCCTCATTGTACCTATTAGGTAGGCGCCCTCGTGTGGTGCATCTGCCACAGCTCTCTACCTCGTCTGCCTCTGCCTTTCCACCATGCTAAGCTAATTCAATACCAGTGTCCTACTCACCCCGATCAAGGAGCTCAACAAGCCATTGCTCCAGTACGAGCCGGTAGTGTGCAAGCCCCCGTGCCGAGCCGTGCTCAACCCCTTCTGCAACGTCGATGTGCGCGCCAAAATATGGATCTGCCCATTCTGCCTCCAGCGCAACGTCCTCCCGCGCCACTACGCTGACATCAGCGCGGAGAATGTGCCTCCCGAGATGCACGGCATGAACACGACGGTCGAGTACCAGCTGGCCCGGCCTGCTCCTGCGCCGCCCATCTTCATGTTCGTTGTTGACACCTGCCAAGAGGAGGAGTCGTTGCAGGCCCTCAAAGACACCCTTGTGATGAGTCTGTCGCTGCTGCCGCCCAATGCACTCGTCGGCCTGGTCACTTTTGGCACCAATGTGGCCGTCCATGAGATTGGCTATGCTGAGTGCCAGAAGGCCTACGTCTTTCGAGGTAGCAAGGACTACACCGCCAAACAGGTCCAGGAGATGCTCGGCCTGGCCGCGCCCGGTCTGCGACCCAATATTCCGCCGCAGCAAGGCAGACAGCCACCACCGCCTTTGGGGGCTGCCTCGCGCTTCCTCCTGCCAGTCCAGCAGGCCGAGTTTCAAATCACCAATGCACTGGAGCAGATGCACAAGGACCCTTGGCCTGTGGCAAATGACCGACGCCCCCTGAGGTGCACCGGCGTCGCCGTCAGCGTCGCCGTCGGCTTGCTTGAAACCTCTTTCCAGAATGCCGGCACCAGGATAATGCTCTTCGCTGGGGGACCCCCAACTGAAGGCCCTGGCATGGTTGTTGGCCCAGAGCTGCGTGAGCCCATCCGCTCCCACCATGACATTGACCGAGACAATGTGAAATATTTCAAGAAGGCCCTGAAATTCTACGATACTCTGTCGAAACGGACTGCCCACAACGGCCATGTCATCGACATTTTCGCTGGCTGCCTAGACCAGGTTGGCTTGCTGGAGATGAAAGGTCTGGCTAATTCCACTGGCGGCCACATCATCCTGACCGATAGCTTCACCTCGTCGCAGTTCAAGCAGTCGTACATTCGCGTATTCGACAAGGACGACAATGACAATTTGCTCATGGGTTTCAACGCCTCCTTGGAAGTCATCACCACCAAAGAGCTCAAAGTGACTGGCCTCATCGGTCACGCCGTGTCGCTCAACAAGAAGTCAAGCTGTGTCGGCGAGACTGAATGTGGTATCGGCGGAACCTCCTCCTGGAAGATGTGCGGCATCGACCCTACGTCAAGCTACGGCATCTATTTCGAGGTCGCCAACCAGGGTGGCCCCACACCCATGCAGCAGGGGCCTCAGAAGGGCTTGATGCAGTTCCTCACCTACTACCAGCACTCTTCCGGCCAATACCACTTGCGAGTCACCACTGTTGCAAGGAACCTGAGCGGCCCTGCTGGGGATCCTGCTCTTGCACAGTCCTTCGACCAGGAGGCAGCCGCTGTCCTGATGGCCAGAATAGCGGTCTTCAAGGCCGAGGTCGACGATGGCCCCGATGTCCTGCGATGGGTCGATCGCATGCTCATCAGACTCTGCTCCAAGTTTGCTGATTACAGAAAAGACGACCCAACTTCATTCCGCCTCGACAAGAACTTCACACTCTATCCACAATTCATGTTCCATCTTCGAAGGTCGCAGTTCCTCCAAGTCTTCAACAATTCCCCCGATGAGACGGCCTTCTACCGTCACGTCCTCAACCATGAATACGTTGGCGACTCCCTCATCATGATTCAGCCCACCCTGGATTCCTACTCTCTCGATCAGGAGGGTGGCCAGCCCGTTCTGCTTGATTCTGCCTCTATCCAGCCCCAGACCGTCCTCCTCCTCGACACTTTCTTCCAGATTCTCATCTTCCATGGAGAGACAATGGCTGAATGGCGAAAGGCCGGCTACCAAGACCAAGAAGGCTATGAAAACTTCAAGGCCGTTCTCGATGCCCCGAAGGAAGATGCTCGTGAACTTGTCCAGGACAGATTCCCCCTACCCAGATTCATCATCTGCGATGCCGGCGGTTCCCAGGCTCGTTTCCTTTTGTCTAAATTGAATCCATCCACCACTCATGCCACAAGTGGTGGATACGGCGGCGTTTCGCACAGTGCACAAACTATCTTCACCGACGATGTTTCCCTGCAGACTTTTATGGACCATTTGATGAAGTAAGTCCACCGTCCCGAACCCTTGACAAGCACCTACTAATCCTTCTTCAGACTTGCTGTCTCAGGCTCAAGCTAAGTGATCCATATGCAGATGGGCACCCCGGCTAAAGACTGTCCTGTCTGCCAGGATGGCTGCAAACAGCACAGATAGAATCAAAATTAAAGCCTTCGAATTAAATATTTCTCTCATCCAACATCTCTCAATTGGTTTAGTAACTGCATTGTTCTGTACTCCATCTGGGTTGTTCTGTACCCCATCTACGTTGTTCTCCATCCGCATCTGGCAACAGTAGATGTGGAGCCGCTCGCACAGTGCCAAGCCAACACCTTGGCGTTTTGTCTACGAAAATTCCCTGCCATAATTTCCTCATTCAGTTCATTTCAACGCACAACTCAAGGGAGACAGACTACCTTTCGCACTCGCCATGCGTAAGTATCGTCCTCTTGAGCGGCTTCGGCCTGGCGGCTAATTGTGTTCTCCAGCTCCCAAGATCGATCCCAATGAGGTGAAGATTATGTATGTCCAACATCCCTCTCCTCTTAAGTCTCTCTTCCGAAATGCTGACCAGTTGACAGCCATCTTCGCGCCACTGGCGGTGAAGTTGGTGCATCTGCCACTCTCGCCCCCAAGATCGGCCCCCTCGGTCTCTCCCCGAAGAAGGTCGGTGAAGATATTGCAAAGGCCACTGGCGACTGGGTATGAAAACCAACAAGACACCACCACGCGAATATGCCTGTATTGACAATCGATCCCAGAAAGGTCTCCGCGTTACCGTGCGCTTGACCATCCAGAACCGTCAAGCTGCAGTTTCTGTCGTGCCGTCGGCCTCGTCCCTCGTCATCAGAGCTCTGAAGGAGCCTCCCCGGGACCGGAAGAAGGAGAAGAACATCAAGCACTCGAAATCGATTCCCCTGGATGAGATCATCGAGATCGCAAAGACCATGCGAGCTGCCAACAAGTCGCTTGCTCGCGAGCTGAAGGGCTCCGTCCTGGAGATCCTTGGTACTGCATTCAGTGTTGGCTGCCAAGTCGACGGCCGATCGCCCAAGGATATCAGTGATGATATCAAGGCTGGCAACATTGACAGTATGTTCTGCAACAAACTAGGAGAAATCTTACTAACGTTGCACAGTTCCTGAGGAATAAATCAAAAGCGCTTGAGGCAGGCTTTAAATTGAGCATGAGACTATTCATGATACCCACGTCAACGATGTCAATACCAAAACTTGAACGACAACTAGAAGAGTTTTCCTGCCCCATTTGTCTGGCTGAATATCACTTTCCTGCGACACTGTCCTTTTTTTGTTTTTGCTTCATCCCCACACACCTTTGCCACACTCTGGCCATCGTCACTCTAGCCTTGCGGTTGGAAGGACCCAAGATGATGGCCTATTTTGACGCAAAGAAGATCAAACCTCTTCTGACACCTTACTCACCGCGGCAACTTGACTCTCCGGAGTAGTAGCTGCAGCGGTCCATATCCGTGTGTCTACAACAATTACCTCTCGTAGAATCACGGCGGCTGCTAGTGACTTGCTGGCCAGTTGCCATAGAACAAGCAGCATGAGCTGTCTGTCGTTCACCCCGGAACCTTTCAATCAATACTTTTCTTAAAATTCAAAAACTTCTGTCATGCTTCCTTGTACGAACGTTTTGCGTGTGTCATATATGTAACGTCGGTATCACCGCAACGTGACTGTTGAATCTCTTCAGTGCAAAAACGGATCTTGGTAACGAAGACGATTGAGTCATTCAGTCAGTCATCATCAATCCACACGGTATCCAAAAAAACATCAAACAAGTTGGCGCAATCCAGGGTTCGAACCTGGGGCCTCTCGCATTATTACTTAGGTTAAGCCCTAAGCGAGAATCATACCACTAGACCAATTGCGCTGAAGATGAGATGTGGGAAAAAGGATGGCGCAATCCAGGGTTCGAACCTGGGGCCTCTCGCATTATTACTTAGGTTAAGCCCTAAGCGAGAATCATACCACTAGACCAATTGCGCTGACTCGATGTCCTGTGATTTGTTGCCGAAAATTTAGAGGTTGAAATAAATCAGGTATTCAACCTAACATTTCTGGTCCTAATTCGACAACGAGTTCGAAATAGTGAATTTCGTGCGATTCAATACCATCAAGTCGCCTTTGCCCTCCTGTACTGTCGTACAATCGAGCTTAATGGGTGTATGGTGACTCCCATATCAAGTTCGAATATCCCACCTCTTCAAGATCGAAACTATCCAATCTCTGCAATTCAGACCCTGCTTCAACCCTGGCAATTCTACTATATTTGGGATAACCCATGCAAAAACAAAAAGAACCAGCGAGCAGTTGCACCATTTTCGAGCATGCTACGACTTATATATACCCTCTGGGGCAATGGGAGTGGCCATTCCCTAAGTGTGTACCAGATGGGATTGGCAGGGTAGACTTGATTTCTCCAGAGTCCAATTCTGCTGTTCCTAGTAGCAGCTTAGTGTTGTCCTGTTCTATGAACAACCTCGCCCTGGTGCCAGCAACGGATACACCGGACCTGATGTGGTTATTTTAACTTTGGCCCAAATTCATCATTTTGGGTGTATTGCCATATTTGTTATAGTGGTCAACCGGACTAGAGAAAGCAGAACAATTTTCCCTCTGACTGTGATCACGATAAGCACAATGAGTAATCAGCTGGATACCACAACGGAATGAGGACATGCAAGCCTGTCCAAGTATCGTGGGCCTAAACAAAGGTGCCAAAACAGCCTGAGAGCATTTGATCAGGAAGTGACTAGGTGCCGGTAAAACCGTTTTTTGCTCCACCTGCCAACAAACGAGATGCAATTCGAGACGACGTACGGCCTTGGCTAACAGATCTTATTGTCAGGTACAGGGCTTAGCACCTGTTTATCGCCATCTAATCGATCGTCATCTACATGGTTCTCAGTCCAGACTCTCCGCCGATCTCTCCCAAAACCACACGTGATGGAAAGCGGGCTCAGCAGACATCAAACAACGAGTTCTCAATTGAGGAGTTGTCATCTGACAGTGTTGGCTACGACGCTGATATCGAGGTCGTCAAGCCAGATCACATCGAAGAACCAGACTCTGAGTCCGAGGACGACCGAACTGCGCTTTCCAGTCTCAAACGTTTGCTGTGGCCCGACACAGATGAAGAACTTGCAAGCAAGATGAAGAAGCTTTCGTGGCCCCGCCCAACGCAATTGCTGCCACAATCAAGAGACGTCCCGGATTTGATGGAGCCCAAATCCCACACAGTCCTGCCGCACAGTCCTCCAAGGGTGAATACATATGGCAAGCGGAGCGAGATCGACGTCGAAATGGCATACAGCCCTGAAGCTTCGTCATCCGCCAAGAGAAGAAAGCGTAGGGATGATCGTGCTGGCATTCTTCCAGGCCTCGATGCCCATGGTCACATCAATATCATACACCGAGATATTGTGAGACGGCCCAAGCAGACACCGCAATCAACTGGCGCGGAGGTCGCGCTGGAGCGACCGGCGGAGAGCAACGAGATGGACTTGGACTGAGATGCCAACTCTCCCCATCGACCTTTGCCCCATATCATCATATCACAACACCTGATAGGTTTCCTGCACTGTCTTCAAGAAGAGCCCTTGATCATGTCAAAGCTCAGAGTTTTGCAGGGAATATTGGTGGCCGAGAGCATGCCATGCACACACTGTCCCAGAGGCAAAAAAGGCTCGGGCCAGGGTGTTCGGCTGGCCTCCGGAGAATTATTGACATTTTTTGACATTTTCCCGCCTTGGAATCGGCAAAGGCTCTACCCCACGAATCTTGGCACGCCAGGTGCCTGACTAAGATGCTCCAGCCAATCGCGGCAGCAACGCCAAGTAGCGCGCCCTGCATCATCACTGGCCAATTGTGGAGAGTCTCCAGACGGGGTCCTTTGGAGCTGACAAGCTTGTTTTCACTCTTTCCTTCCTTGATACATCCTTTTCACACTCGATTCTCCTGCATAAGTATGGGAACCCCACGGCGATCAGCGCGCGTTGCCGCGCAGGATTCAACCCCCAACTATACTGAAGACGATCTACTGTCCGGACGCAAGCGCAAGAGTGAGGCTGCGGCAACCTCCTCGCCGTCTGCCAAGCGAGGGAAGAAGAGCAGTTCAAAGAAAGACCAGAAGGCCGAGAAGGCCAATGCCAGCGAACCGTATGCGCCCTGATCATGCGCCTCTCCCCCTGCTAATACCGCATATCAGAGATCGACAAGCAGACGAGAAGCTGGAACCAATTGATGATGGTGCGCCTGCGCCTGCGCAAGCCGAGCCTGAGGCGCCAGCAGAGAATAAAGAGGCAGGCGCCCAGGATGCGATTGCTGATGAGCCGAAAGAGCCGGCCAAGAGCGAAGTCGCTACAGAGGCCGCCGCCACAACCACGGCAGACGCGTCAGCTGTGGATGGCAATGCGCCGCCACCGGAGGTTGCGGATCAGACACCTGAGGACTCTAAACAACAGAAGTCCGATGAAGACGGCGCAAAACAGGCGCCAGTGGTCTCTGACCTTCCAAGCCGAACCGCTGGGGCCAATCCAACGCAGCCGGATGGGGCGGTCAGGCAAAGCGCGGATGCGGCTGCAGAGGACGTTTCGGCGTCGCAACCTGAGGCTGAACACCGTGTCAATGGAACATCGGCACCTGCAGACAAACCAAGCACTGAGGCTGAGCCCAACGAAGGCGCAGAAAATGCCGCGCCTGTGCCGCCGGCCGACCAGACTGACCCTGCGCAGTCGGTTGAACATGCTTAAAAAGCCTCTGATGTGGAAAAGAAATAGAATATTGGCCTGGCTATTGACGTCTTTCCTTGGAAAATGGTTTTTGGTTAGGATGTGTATGACAAATCCTTTGTTGAATGATTGCAACTGCACCGTGTATGTGTGCAACGACTGGTATTGGCTGGGCGCAGCGGAACGGTAGCTAGCTAAACGACCCAGCGGTTTGGGATAGGCACATCTGGACCCCTTGCATGCGTCTCATCATGCTTACTGGCTAGCGCTGCAAGTACTCCTGTTGATTGTATTGGTATCACTACGAGAGCGGCCAAGTGCCACGCAAAATGCACGGTTGGTGGCACCTGAGAGTTGCCTCGATCGTGTTCCTGGTCGTGCTGTCGTCGGTGTCGGGGTCGATGTCCTTGAACTTCCCCTATAAGACCCAGTATATGGAATGGAGCAGCATGGCCTGCAAGTCTGGAGCGGTCAAAGGGCTTGCCCGTACTTTCCCCAGTGTTGTTCCAGGCGGCGAGCATGCTTCTGGGTATATTCAACACCGCCACAGCGGTTCTGATTCAATTGCAGGCTACATTCACCCTCAGCATGAAACACTTGACCTGGTTCTGGGTTCAAGACACCGAGTTGGCGGTGAGGTGGTGTCGTACAATCTGATTGGATGACTGTATTTCCCCTGGTCACGTGCCTCGCGACAGCCTTCCCAAGAACGCGATTCCTAAATAGAGCTAGTGCAATCAAGCCAGCCTTGTTTCGACCAGGCTTGCTTGAGTAAGTTTTGATGACTGTCTTGCGTTCCTCCCTCAGCTGCAGATGACTGCAGCGGTCTGTGATCGCTGCTCCCCGCTAGCCAACCCCGCATTCTTATCGTAGGCCCAGCTCCCTGGAGGCGCCGACAATGAAGCCCAACTACTCGGCCTCCAGCCTCAAACGGTGGTCGTCCAAGGCTAAGCAGATTCCTGACACCCAAGCGATCAAGTCCTTGCATGTGTATGATTTCGATAATACGCTGTTCTGCAGTCCGCTACCGAACCCACAGATCTGGTACTCAGGCACGATCGGCTTTCTGCAAGCCTACGAGGCCATGGCGCATGGCGGCTGGTGGCATGACCCCAGCATCCTCGCAGCCACTGGCGAAGGCATCGACAAAGAGGAGACCAATGCATGGGCTGGCCACTGGAACGAGACCGTGGTTGAGCTGGTTAGGTGCAGCATGCAGGATCCCGACGCCCTCACCGTCCTCTTGACCGGCCGCTCCGATACCCAGTTTGCCGATCTGATTAATCGAATGTGCACTGCCAAACAGCTTGACTTTGACCTTGTGGTGCTGAAGCCTGAGGTGGGTCCAAGCGGTGAACAGTACAGCAGCACGATGGCATACAAACAGGCATTCCTGCATGACCTGGTTTTCACATACAAGACGGCCGATGACATCAAGATATACGAGGACAGGCCAAAACATGTCAAGGCCCTCCGCGACTATTTTGACAAGCTCAACAAATCCTTCCTGTCACACCCAGTCGATCAGCCAGCGCCGCCGCGAAAGCCGATCAACTGCGAAGTGATCCATGTGTGCGAAATCAAGTCGTCCCTGGATCCGAAAACAGAGATTGAAGTTCTTCAGAAAGCCATAGAGCGTCACAATCAGGCGATTGCCCCTGGTGGCCCAAATCCACACAAGTCGCCCAATAAGCGTCTACGGATCGAAGAGAATTACCTCTACTTTGGCTATCTCATCAATGAGACCGACTCGGCTCGACTGATCAGCTTGACTAACGTGCTTCCACATCTCATTGACTCGGGTGAGGTCAAGTACCTGGCCTCGAGCATCCTGATCGCGCCTTACAAGCCCGGCCGAGAGTTGGTGCAAAAGGTGGGCGGTCGCGGCAAGAAGGTCATGTGGCAGGTGAATGGGATTTCCAAGCTAGAAGACCGAATATGGGCGGCCCGTGTGGTGCCGGTCGATCCCAACGACCGTGTACACACCCAAGACCAGACCCCCGTCGTGGTTCTGGCCATTCGAAAAGGCTCAAGACCAATTGAAGCCAGTCGAATACATAACTGGCAGCCAGTGTCCCCGGACAAGGCGTTCATGTTCCAAACGACAGTTGGCGACAAGGTCATGCTCAAAATCGAGGAGGACGGCGACCCTCGGTCCGGTGACCGCAACCGCCGCCGCGTGGATGGTGATGGCGGCTACCGGCGTAAGTTCGCCGAGGACGGCGACCTACGATACCACAAGGATAACTGGTCCAGACCTGGTGGTGGCGGCGAGCGTGATGACACCAACTCTGGATGGGTCTCGTATAAGAATCGAGGGCTTCAGCAAACAGGCCAAGGTGGAGGTGGAGGTGGCTACGGCCAACCCCGTCACTTCTTCCAGTCCAAAAATCAGTTTAACAACCGGAACAATCCCCATGTGGCTGGAAATGCCGGGCCTGTTGGAGGCCAGCAACTGCAACACAGTGGTGGTGGTGGTGGCGGCAGCGGAGGGGGGCCTGGTTTGAATCGGTCAAACACCAATGCCAGCATCTCCAACTCTGGCAACAATCATAACAACACGAACAAGGGGCCAAGGAATAGTGGTGGCCCCGGTGGTGCCACTGCTGGCAATCGCAATCGCGGTGGCAATCGTCCACCTGGGTACCGGAGTCTTGATGACTACGGTCCAGGCAGTTTTGATGGCGCCGCTGATCCAAAGGGTCAGGCTGGGGTAGCCGGTGGTGCTGGCGGCGGTACTGGTGGCGGCGGCGGGCCAGTGGTCATGGATTACTAGATTTTTTCTTCTTTTCTTCAAGCCCAGGCGAAAATTCTGACCATTTTGTATGAGTACATATCATTCGTCTGGAAGAGGCTATCATCTGTCGTTCTGTTTCTTTTTTCCCCTGTTCCTTTCTTCTGCTTGATAATAATATAACTGACCAAGACGGCCATGCCTGTGGCGGTATAGTCTATGTAGTAGTGGAGTGCTATTGTACACTTTGTTTTTTCTTTGAGGGGGGAGGGGGGAGGGGGGAGAAACAAAGAGGCGAGATGGAAGTTGCGTCTATATATAGAACTCGGCTGGCAAAAACACTTGCCAACTTTTGGATGGTGAGAGGATGGGGGGGGGAGGGATGACCAGCCCGAGGGCGGCAAAATCTCTCTCTCAATCACACCGTCCATCCGCCCAGCCATCACGCCACCGTTGCTTCCACAGGGCACAGTCAAAAGCCGGCTTGCCCAGCTTGACATTGACAGCGTTGTGCGCCTCGCACATCCACGCCCCCAGCTCGTCCTGCCCGCCCACGCGTGGCTCGTTGCCGGGCTGCCGCAGCCAGGCCTGCAGGTCCTCGGCGCACGCGCCGCACGGGTACAGCTGCGAGAAGGCGGCGATGAACGACCGCATCGTCGCCTGCATCGACGGCGCCGCGCGCGCCGGGTATGTTGCCGCCATCGAGTGGAGCAGTGTCCACGTGCTGCGGCCCAGCTCGTCGACGTCCGGGGGGCAGTCCGTTGGCTCTGGAGACTCCGTCGTCGTGGCGGCAGTGGCAGCGGCAGCGGCAGTGGTGGCGAGTGTTGCGGATTTTGAGGTGGTCGTTGGTGTTGGTGTTGGTGTTGTCTTGCGCATCATGTCTCGCCAGGCTGAGCCCGAGGTGCACTGTTTGCAGGGTTTGCCCTCGGCGTCGAGCACGATTCCCGACGGCAGTTTGGTGTACCCGCCGGGAAGGGCGATGGCGCCCGGCTGGTTGCGGTCATAGTTGGTTGAAGACGTTGGGTCAGTGGGCGATTTGGTGCTGGGCAAAGGCGCGGATCCGGCGGCGGCGGTCGATGCGAAAAGACGGTCGAGAGAGGAGGAGGATGGCATGAGGACAAGTTAATAATAGAGGATTTAATGGTGGGTTATGGGTTATCCGATGATGTCGATCTCTGGAGATTGGGTGTCTTATCTCCGGTAGATGATCTGCAGAAGGCGCGACTGACATATGCGCGCGCGCTATTTCCATTCATGCGCGATCAGGTGCAATATTAGAATACCACATACAGTGCTCGGAGCCAAACCCTCATCCTGTATCTGCGACTTTTTACTGCCTACCATGTCGGTTTCGGATCCATCAGACGACTCTGGCACGGCCGTGCCGCCGCACGAAGTACTCGAGCAAAGCCTCCGCCGAGAAGTGGTGCGGACCACCAAGTCCGGCGCAGATGTCACCGTCAAACGGATACGCGATGCGTCAGAGAAGAAGCTAGGACTGCCTGAAGGCTTCTACAAGAGTCATGCGACATGGAAGGATTTGAGCAGAACTATTATCGAAGACCAAGTAAATAACGAGGACGACGCGCCTGGTTCGCCTGGTTGGCCTGTCTTGGCCAAGTCAAAGCCCAAGACTGGCAAAGGGATCAAACGTAAATCGCACGAGGTTGACAGCGATCCGCCGAAAAAGCGCAAGAAGAGACAAGCTCCCAAGGAGGAGGAGCGTGGTGAGCCCAGTTCAACGGCGAGTGAGGATGAGGAGCCGAAATCAAGTACAAAGGCTGCAAAAGCATCAGTCGAAGAACTCGACGAGGACAATAGGATCTCGGACAGTGACCTATCGGTCTTGCTCGATGAAGAGCCAACCAAGAAATCAACAAAGAAGAGGCCAAGCAAGAGCAAAGACTCACAAGATAAGCCAGGGCAGCCCAAACAAGCCAGATCGAAGGCGAGAGCCAAGGAAGACCTGGATGCCGACCAGACAGAGATCAAGCGGCTGCAAGGCTGGCTCGTCAAATGCGGCATCCGCAAAGTCTGGGCCAAGGAGCTGAGCGCTTACGACAGCCCCAAGGCCAAGATCAAGCACCTGAAAGACATGCTGTCTCAAGTTGGCATGACCGGCCGTTTTTCGGTCGAGAAAGCCAACCGGATCAAGGAAGAGCGTGAGATGGCAGCCGACATTGAGGCCATCAAGGAGGGCGAGGAGCGGTGGGGCGCTGGCGACCAGGATGAGCCGGATGAGGGCGGCCGTCCAGTGCGTAAAGTAGTCAGGGGATCTCAACATTTGCAGTTTCTGAGCGATGATGGCGAGGAGACAGATTGACCGCGGCTGTCATTTCATTCTATCGGTTATATAAGGGACTTGCTGTTGGTGTTGCTGATGCGCTGGGCCACGAGGCTGAATACGGCCACGGATGAGATGAAGAGCACGAGATTGTAGAACTATTGGCCGTTTCACAGCAGTCAGCTAGGTTGCTCGTTCTGTACAGTACCGATCAGCACAGGGGTGGGTGGGTGCACACCGCGTTGCGAGAGTACTCATTCTCCTCGGCCTCTGATCTCGCCTCCACGAAGAGACGGCGCAGGTTAGGGAGAGCCATTGATATCTGCGTTTGGGAGAGGAAGACTGAACACTTCGTCTGGATGACATAATCAAATAACCCAAGTGCCAAGCCCCTAGAGAGCGAAGTCACGTGTCTCCTCTCTTCTCAAACATGCCAAGTCCTTTGATCCTTTTGCCTTTTCAACTCTGTGTAGATGCTCAATTCTATTTTGAACCAATCACCCCTCTGCATAAGTTCACACAACCTTCAAATCGAACCCGCCATCATATCTCACGCTATGCGTCCCTCCAAGAAGCGGCCACGGGCGTAATTGCCACGGTGAGAGGACAGTATCACGACTACAACGACTGCTGTAACTGCTGCGACTGTTGCGGCACCTACGACGATGATTATCACGACTACTCAAACTCGTGCTACGACCATGATTGAGCCAACTGCAACAACAGACACACCAGCTATTACCTCGATGCTGCGACTACCGCAACACCTATTTTGAGTTCAGCGAATATGCCTTCTAGGCAATCAGCGTATACTTGTCACTTACTCTCAGTCCAATTGTATATCTTGGCACTGTGGTGAGATCTACAAGGGCACTGTCATGAATGCAGTATATGCATGGCTTGGCAAGTAAGCTGCAGGATAAACATTGCAGCGCCTGAATTTTCTACTGGATGTGGCAAATTCCCCTGTACAGGCATGTTACTGGTGCTCCAAGGTTATGACTGGCATCTCAGGAGCTTTCACGTCCTTTAGCCTATTCTTGATTTCCGTCTATTATCTTATTAACCAGCGTTCCCTGGCAAGGGGACTATTGATACTGACCTAATGTGAAATGGATCCTACAAAAGGATGGAAGGAAATAAATTGGAGATGGACAGGTTAAATGTGCGTAACACGCGCCAACGAATCTCTAAAGTGGTCACAGGAGGGGTCTCCAAAGGGAGAAAATTCAGAAACTCAGAAGCTAAGAAGGAGATATGCGTCCGAAAGAGGCGATGTTTCAAGTTGTGTCCCTCCCATTTATGGGTTCCAGAATGCACCTCCTCATGGGTTGTTGAAAGCTTCTGCAGCCTTGGTTTGCTGCAGTGAGATCCAAAGCTACTTCCGAAAACACCGGGTCAAAAATCCCAGCATGGATCTCTTAAAGGTGGAGCTTTCATCATCTGAAAAGTATGACCTGTCTCCCACCTTAAATGGTTGCTGGTTTGAAGGATATGGTATGAAAATTGCTTCTGACGAGGCGCATGGATTCCAATTTGGTGGAAAGCGCTGACTCCAATAGTCTTTCCACGACTCCATTTCCTTGATGCCATCTGGTCTTGACGATAGTTGTGGCACCAAGGCGGAGAGCGTAAGCTCGGTATGAGAGTACTGTGCATACGACAAGACCGCATTTTTATACAACCCAGGACCTTGTTGGCACAGACAGGATGGCAAGTATGGTTCCTGATCAGTCTTGGTCCCGGGTCCGAAAAACAGCCGCTGAATCATGTAGGCGGCCACAAGTAAGAGAAGAATCTCGCTGGGAGACAAGGACCTATTCAGTTGAGATGATTCTCGATTAAGCGTCTCGTGCACTTGGGAAATCATATCCTCGGCGTCCATTAACTGAGACCAGTCGTTCAGAAAGGGAGTGCAGCCTTTGCAGCAGGCGAGAGCGACGACGTCCACGATCGTATCCATGAAATTTGTGTTGATTGGTTTCCCCAATTCAGCCACCAGTTGTCCGCGCATCCGAGCATATTCTCGGAGGGAAGGCAAGCTCAGGGGCTGTCTGACCAGCCCGGGTTGAATCTGGTGGTCAGATAGGGTAGTCAGAAGCTGACGTCGGCGAGCAAGGAGCTCCGTCTGATCCAGAGGAATTCCAAGCTTCTCGAGTGCCGAAGAGATGTTCGTGATTGGTGCTGATCCCAAACCCTGCCGGGCCTGAAGCCAAGTGGGCTGCAGGATCTTGTCTGTTGGTGGCAAGACCGGGCGCATGAAGCCCTGCAAAAGTCCACCGCTAAACTGCAGATTGGCAACGGTTGCCGACGGTGGGATTTGAGCGATCTTGCGGAGTATGACCAACGCTTTGAATCTCTCATTGCGTTGAGGATGGAAGGGCGAAACAATATTTTGAAGAAGGGTGCCTGTCCAGTGAACTCTGCGAGGACTGATGCTGTGTGCTAATGTGACAACCAGCTGCCAAAAGCTGGTCTCGTTGACCACCCCGACTGCGAAGGAGTGCCATCGATCTCTCTCCACGTCCAATATGGGCAAGCCGATTGATGGTGGTTCATGCACTTGCGGACCAGGCATTTTGCAAAGCAGTTCTTAACTCTACTCTTCGAGCAGAACTAAACCAGACAGGCGGAATTCTTCCTTATGTGCTCGCACCCGAGTTGGAGACACATACTGCCGACCTTGACTTTGTCTCCCACTTACAAGGGAGTTGCGCGTCTGGACCCTTGGCTTGATGAGATCCATGGCAGTCTGGTCGTGGACACCTGGTAAGCTTGCGACTGATCACATCGAGGCCCGTTCTCGACCCCCATTCTTTGAGAAGGCAATCCAAGCCACCCTCACATCTCTACCCCATTATTTGAGAAGGTAATCCAAGCCACCATCACATCTCTACCAGTTAGTTGGGTGCATAAGTGTCAGTCTGGATAAACTTTGGACTTTCAGGTAATGGCCAATCACAAATTTTGAGGGGACGTTCCGTCAAAAATTGTGATTGGCCAATTTTCTATATAGCCCACTTTCCCTCCTTCCTCTTCAGTCTCTCACTGGGGTTTTGCCTTTCTTCCCAGCCTGAACACCATGACCAGACTCCAGATCAAAGATGCCTGCGCCAGACTTCAATGCCTTACTTACCAAGATTTGCATGTAGAAAGAGAACTTCTAATATGCACCTACAATGCTTTACACCAGTCTTTGAATCAAGACCACAAGCAGCGGGCGAAAGTTATCACTGGACCTGACCCATTCCTGCCGTTACCTATACCTCCTGAAAATTGTGCCAATGCCTACGAAAGGGAGCCTTCGCCTGTCGCGTCGTTCCGATTACCCCGAATTGTTGTGGAAAGCCCCCCTCTGGGTATTCAGAGCCCTCCAAGAAGACAACAACAGGCAAAGACTTTCAAATCCGTTGGTGCAGCGTCCGCCAGGAAAGCCGATAGGCTGACGAGGTACCAACGAGCTTACAGAAATGCCTTCAAAAACACCACCGCGCATCAAAAATGCGAGGTCCCAGAGGGATCCGGGGACAGCATTGTCAAGGGTCTTTTACAACGTCTTGCCGAGTTCCCCCCTGCCCGAGCTGGCAGCGACATCTGCCCTCACAACAATGACAGTCTATCAAAAGCCTCCAAATACCTCGAGGCATACTTCGGATCGATGAAGATCTACGAAGAGTACAACAGATTCCAAAAGCATTCGAGGACACCTGCCAGAGGAAGACCAAAACATCGGTACGAAGAATATGCTGAATCCAAAGGCATACTGGCTACAAAGAACATTCGCAACATAGTGAAACTTGGGGCCGTCTTAGCCAATCTCTGGATCACGTTCACCGGATACCGTGGCATCTTTCTTCTGCTGGATCAGCCTGCGACCCTACGTTCTCTCAGCCCCCAAGATGCGCGAATCTTTCGACAGCTCGTCAACAGGAATGAGCTAATGAGTGATCTAGCAAAGAAATACAACTACGACATTGAAAAGGCACGGGATGTCTATGAAAAGACGACCGAAGCCGTGTGGGAGAAGGACAAGATCAACGCCATCGCGGAAGACATCACGAAATTATGGGATGAGCGTCACAGCGGTGCTGTTAGCCAAAGATCCCAAACCAAGCCCGCTCCAAGCAGTTCAAATCAAGTTGACTTCGCTGGCAAGACGTTGATTGATCGGTCGAGGGAAAATGGTATAGTGACTGTGTTACTTGAATGTTCATGTCTAATCAGAAGCAGCCTACAAACACCAGCCCCAAAGCCATTCATCTTCGACGGCCGTGAGCAATGCGGTCAATGAAGACCGCCTGGCAAGCACATCCTCGAGTGCAGGAGCGTTCTCGTTCCGAGGCTACACTACAGGAGATGCACAACTGTTCAGTCCGTTTGAACAGGCGTCCCTCCCGCCTCCTAGGCATGATGACCGGCTTGGTGTTGTGGATGGGGCTCTCATGTCAAGTACGGCCAACAGCACCCGGCCGACGCCGAGATATGAGCAAGAGACACTCGATACCGGTGCGAATCGTGAAGTTAGAATGTCTTGCGATCCGCCAGATTTAGATTTATACGCCTTTGACATGGACGGGATTGTACTTCCAGGTGCCGAAATGCCACGCCAACAGCCAGGTCCAGATTTATACGCCTTTGACACCGACGGGATTGTACTCCCAGGTCCAGATTTATGCGACTTTGACATGGACGAGATTGTCCTTCTGGATGCCGAAATGACACACCAACGTCCGAGTGCAGCTAGCTGCAGCTTTGCTCTGGACGCAGACTATCTTATTTCTGGTGGTCTTATCAACGCTCAAACAGATCAAGCCCTGGTTCATCCAGGTTTTGCTGCCATTTTTCCAGAAGCATGCCCATTGCCTGCTATGGAGAGCACGTTTCAGTCTATGGACAACCTCGATTTTATGATGTCCCAAATGGCTGGAACGACAGGGTTGGCCAGGGACAGGGTTATGGCCATGCAAGCGTCGTGAAGAACCTCCACACAATGGCAGCGGGTCAGAATTCAGTTCTGCAGTCTATATCCGTCCACGCTGTCATGCATCAGGATAATCAGTATGTCCACCCCGGAAGACAGAACCGGCGGTCGTTTGCATAAGAGAGCGGCACCAAGGCGGAGAGCGACACCGTCTGCCGTGGGATTTTCTTTCGTGATTCGAATCGGAATTATGTAGAATGGGCAGGGTGCTCTGATGGCTTTTGTGGTATCCATTAATACACGCCGGTTATTGAACCCACGGAATTTCTTCTGCAAAACGATCAGGCATGTTTTGGGTAGCATTAGCCATAGAACGACACATACATCTCTTCCAACTTGCAGCTTTCCGAGCCCCCCTCGTACCTTTTGATCCCACGCTTTTAAGTCTTGTATGCGGGCAAGCCCATCGCTCTCCTCCCAAACTTGGGCAGCGTACCAATTCGCCAGTTCCTCGCATATGTTGCGGTCACCCTCGCTGAGCGTTCTTTCTTCAGGCTTTGAGTCATCCATGCAGGGCTGGGAAATGGTAACGGCGGCGTGAGTAAGACTTGGAGGGGCTACTCTTCTGATCAAATCGACTAACCCTATTTGAGTATTGTCACGTGTTCAATAACTTCACGAATACTCGGATCTCTCGTAGTAGGGTCATGCTAGAGTCATGATATTGCTGCCCGAAGAAGTAATGATCGCATTTATCCAAATAGGAGGAATCACAATGGGCAACAAATCTTCTCGAGACCTTTGTACCAAAGTGGGGGGTGGGGGTGTTAGGCTTTAAGGCTCTCGTGGTTTAACCCTAACCCCCTGGATATAAGCCACGCTTGCCCTAATTAGGGCCGCTCAGGCGGCGGCAGTCCAAGACCGCTTCACACGGCGACAATAATTATTAGAAGCATAGCCAGTGCAGGAAGCCAGGCTTCATCGGCAAGCTCAATCAGCTCGACTGCCTCCTGCACTCTCGCCTCCGCCCTTGAACCCTGCGATTGCCCCGATATGCGGCTGTAGTCTTGCCACCTTCACCCCCCGTCCGCCGGCGCCGCCCATTGCGCTCACCGAGGAGAAAATGGCGATGAACAGAGTCAAGAGCGCGTTTGCGCCGCCCAGGAAGGGCGAGACGTTTGAGCTCCGGGCTGGTCTGGTGTCTCAATATGCGTACGAACGCAAAGAAGCGATCCAGAAGACGATCATGGCCATGACCTTGGGCAAGGATGTCTCTGCCCTGTTCCCGGATGTGCTCAAGAACATTGCCACTGGGGACTTGGACCAGAAGAAGCTGGTCTACTTATACCTGATGTATGTATCTACCGTACATGTGCCGGAATTCGATGACTGACCTGACCAGGAACTACGCCAAGTCACACCCAGACCTGTGTATCCTGGCCGTCAACACCTTTGTCCAAGACGCCGAAGACCCGAACCCGCTGGTCCGAGCACTGGCCATTCGCACAATGGGCTGTATCCGGGTAGACAAGATGATCGACTACATGGAAGAGCCGCTGCGGAAGACGCTGCGCGACGAGTCGCCGTACGTGCGCAAGACGGCTGCCATTTGTGTGGCCAAGCTGTACGACCTGGCCCCGGCTACGTGTGTAGAGAACGGCTTCCTCGAGACGCTGCAAGAACTGATTGGCGACCCCAATCCCATGGTGGTTGCCAATTCCGTCACTGCCCTGGCCGAGATCATGGAGACGTCGCCCGATACTCATGCGCTGAAGATCACACCAACCACGCTGAAGAAGCTGCTGATGGCGCTGAACGAGTGCACCGAGTGGGGCAGAGTCACAATTCTGACAACGTTGGCTAATTACAAGACGCACGACGTCAAGGAGTCGGAGCACATCTGTGAACGCGTGGTGCCGCAGTTTCAGCATGTCAACTCGAGCGTCGTTCTAGCCGCTGTCAAAGCTGTTCTGCTACACATGAACCGTGTCAACCCAGAGCAGGCCAAGACCTACCTGAAGAAGATGGCGCCTCCGCTTGTCACTCTCGTGTCGTCGGCGCCAGAGGTGCAGTATGTCGCGCTGCGGAACATCGATCTCATCCTTCAAAAGCAGCCGGACATTCTTAGCAAAGAGCTGCGAGTCTTCTTCTGCAAGTACAACGATCCCCCCTATGTCAAGTTCCAGAAGCTCGAAATCATGGTGCGAATCGCGAATGAGAGCAACGTTGACCAACTGCTTATGGAGCTGAAGGAATACGCCCTGGAGGTTGACATGGATTTCGTCAGACGCGCCGTCAAAGCCATCGGACAGGTGGCAATCAAGATTGAAAATGCCAGCGAGCGCAGTGTGAATGCGCTGCTTGATCTTATCAACACCAAAGTCAACTACGTTGTCCAGGAAGTCATCGTCGTCATCAAAGACATCTTCCGCAAATACCCTGGCTACGAAGGCATCATCCCCACGCTGTGTAAATGTATTGACGAGCTGGATGAGCCGAATGCTCGGGGCGCCATGATCTGGATTGTGGGTGAGTATGCCGACAAAATCAGCAACGCTGGAGACATCCTGGCCAGCTTTGTGGACGGCTTCGCAGAAGAATTCACCCAGACGCAGCTGCAGATTCTGACTGCGGTTATCAAACTCTTCCTCAAACGGCCGCAAGCTGCCCAAGGCCTGGTGCAAAAAGTGTTGCAGTCTGCCACGGCCGAATGCGACAACCCTGATATCCGAGACCGAGCATATGTCTACTGGCGCTTGTTGTCCAACACGACGGATGCCAATGCATCCAAGAACATCATTCTCTCCGAAAAGCCACCCATCACAACGACGATCAAGTCATTGCCGCCCGCATTGTTAGAGAAACTCCTGACTGAGCTCTCCACCCTAGCCTCAGTCTATCATCTGCCGCCCGAGCAATTCATTGGCCAGGGCCGCTTCGGTGCCGATGCTGTGCAGCAGGCTGCGTTGGAAGAACAGATGCAGAATGCTCGCGACAATCCTCTGGCAGCTGCGGCTGTTGCTGCGGCTGTGCAAGGCAATCCAGCGCCGCAGGCGCAGAACAATGCTGAAAACCTGCTGGACATTGATTTTGATGGTTCAGCCCCTGCTTCAGCAACGCAGAAACCGACAAATGGGCTGACTGGGCTGGAAGGCCTGGCCGGCACCCCACAGCGTGTCGCTTCTCCAGCCGCGGTCGAGATCCCGTCGCAGCCGACACAACCGATTTCGAACAATTTGGAGGACTTGCTTGGCAACCCGGGTGCGGGTGCCTCAGCTTTTGGTGGATTGTCTGATAGTGACATTCTCAACGGCCTTGCCTCGATGGACCTTTCAGGCAACCACCAGTCTGGGGTGCCAAGCCAGAGCTCGCCGTTGGATACTGGCGTTGGCGGCAGTAAGAAGACGAATGAGGATCTGCTGTCTCTATTTTGAGACCCGGCTCTGTGTGAGAATCTGCTGTCTCTCTTTTTGAGACCCGACTCTGTGTTCCAGTTTAGTTTGACCCAAATCTTGACTCGAGGATTGCAATGAATGCAAATCAGGCGGCGAAGCACAAAAGGCGCGACCGTTTTTCTTCAATGTAGAAAAAACAGGACTCATCTTAGCCGGAAAAGCATGAGAGAGAGAGAGAGAAGGGGGGGAGATGCCATGGGCCAACGACGACGACAACGACGGCGACGACGGCGACGAGCGCTAGAGTGGAGGATTCTGCCCTCATCATGTGGCAGGATCGAATGCATATCAAATGCTATAAGTGAGCGATCCGGGCCATTCGATTGATTATATATAGGCAAAAGACACGGAACGTCGAGTCAATCCGCTCCTGGCCAGTAGTAGCAGTAGTAGGAACAGTAGTAGTTTCTATACAAGACGCGTTCTATCTGTTTTATACAAGAAGCCAAAGTAGAGAGATAGATCACTTTGTCCACAAGACCGCTCCGCCACCGACCCCATTCGCCTTCAACGGATTCTCACGCCGCCCAGCATCACCACCATCACCATCACCATCACCATCACTTTCCAGCTCAGCCCTGCTCACCCAGCCGACGAGCTCCTTGAAGCCGACCTTCTGGTAAAAAGTCTCCTTGCCGTCGGCCGCGACCACACTGACAGGCAGATCACCGGCCGGGTCGGTGCTGGCGCGCTCCAGGCCTTCGAGGACCAAGTCGCGGCCGTAACCCTTGCCCTGCTCGCCCGGCAGCACGGCCAGGGTCTCGAGCGCCCAGTGGGTCTGGCGGTGCGGCGCGGCGAAGAATGCGGCGGCGAAGGGGCCGACTTGCTGGAAGAAATTCCACTGTCTGAGCGGAGGCGATGATGACGACGATGATGATGACGGTGACGATGGGTCAGTTGCCGCCCTATTGCCAAAGATGCGCCTGCGCCAGGTGAAAAAGAAGGCGAGCACAGGACGCACCAGCAAGCGCGGATCCCACCGGCCGCCCCAGAGTCCGTACACGGCCTTCTCCCACCCGGGGCCTGCGCGCTCCCATTCGGCGACGCCGGTGATTCTTTGCTTCTTGTGCTGCTTTCTTTTTGGTACTATTGCTGTTCTCTCGTCGACGGCGGTCTTATCGCCATCTTCATCATCATCTTCTTCTTCTTCTTCTTCATCGGTGGTGTACGACACAGTCAGGACTTTGCGGTAATCGTACCAGGTCAGCCACAAGTGGTCGCGCAGGGCAGCCTCGTAGTCGGCCCAGTACTCGTTCATGCGCGGGAACATGACCTGGTACAGTCGATCGGGCCCAAAGGACGCGGCGACCACGTGGGCCATGACTGGGATGTCTCTCCGTGTTGCTGGTCGCACAGGCATTGTTTTTTCTTCTTCTTCCTTTTTTTGCCCCTGCTTTCTATTTTCCTTTTCGCTTGCGTCTGTTGCTCGCTTGCTCGTCTTTGGTAGTTGCTTGGTTTCTTGGTTGCTTCTGTCTTTCTCTCTGACCCAGTCTCACGTAGACATAGACACACCACTGCAACGACCCTGGTCTCGGCTGCGACGGCTGGACCTTTAAGTTAATGCAGCTTGATCAATCCAGACAGTCAGTCAGTAAACAAGCTTTTCTTTTCTTTTCTTTTTCTCTCTTCCCGTTTTTCTCGCTTTCTCTCTCTCGCGTGGCTGCCTGCGGCACAACGTGGGGAGACGTTTTAAGTTGGAGCCCCGCCGCCGACGCCCCGGTCCGAAAGAAGCAGTAGCTGTCCGTACACTGTGTAGGAAAGGAAGGAGCAAGGGCAACCTCGCCTCGGTAACGAGAGCTTACCTGCAGGAGGCTAATATCGACCAAACAGCAGTTTATATATACGAGTCGTCGTATACAAGTAGTGTACAAGCAGTACACTACAAACGATAATGGTCTTACTGAAGATAATCTCGTGTAACGTTCTAAGCGATCTGCAATGGTCATGGTGTTGGCTCTTATTGTTTTTTTTTCTGCATGTCTCTTGACACGTGTAATTTTATGTCTCCGTACACAACACGTGGGAAATTTAACTCAACACGGGTTATTAACTCAGCACGGTTATTAACTCAGCACGGTTATTAACTCAGCAATATTAACTCAGCACGGATTATCCTCGTACAGTAGGCAGTATGGAGTCAAGGGTAAGAGCAACAGTGCTGTGGTAACTTATAATTTTAAGTTGCACATCCGGGTTGGAACAAGGGGGGAATTGGAATTTTTGGTAGTGAGTGGGGACCGACCCTTTTTCTCCCCCTCCCCCTGGTGGTTATTTCCCCGAGCCAGGTGTGGCATGAGAGAAGGAAGGAATGGCCCTGTTTCGGATCGGCCGTTAGCGCACACCCATTAATTAGGCCCGTACCGGCGCCGGATTTTGTCACTTGGCTTCCGGCTGGGCGCCCGATCTTGTTAGCGCAAGGCACGGGGGTGGTGACTGGTACTGGCTTCAGCAGGGACTTTGGCACAAGCTTTGGCACAGTGGTGTGATGCTGGTGGCGGCTGTGATGATTCAAGGGGGAGACATGGCTTGGACCACTCGTGGCACAGTATACGTGTTACAATCCTCTGCAATCTCGACAAGAGAAAAAGAAAAGGGATTAAAACGAATTAGTGCGGATCTCATTCGAAAAGAAGTACATCTCATTCGAAAAAGAAAATTGCACGAATGGGCAAAATACAAGGGTATTTGTCACTGTCCCGTCATAGCCAGCTGTTGTGTTCGGTCTTCAAAACTTCGTGACTCTCTTAAGCAAACATTTGATTACCCATACCTTCATAATAACCACAGTTTTCCAAAGTTTCCCCCCTCCAGAAGGCCGCCGTTTGGTCATTTCGCTTGCGCCTAGTTTTCGTGCCGAACTTCGTAGTGTACATCTTTGCGGATGATGTAGTCTTCGCTATCATGTCTGCCAAACGACAGATCTTCGCGCGATCCGTTGGACATTGCGTCTTGAGTCGTGCCGTTCTGCGCATTCACCAACGCCTTATAACTTGTGCTTTTGTTGTGATTAGAAATAATGTTGTCATTCGAACTGGCATTCCAGCTCGCGTTTTGAGTCCCCTTGCTTTTGGTCTTGGTGAACGATTTCAGGGGCAGTCCTCGTCTCCCTGAGCCTCCCGAGTTGGCGTAGCGCGTAGGGTTGAAGCCAAACTGGGTTGCTTCCTGGGTATTGAACTTGCGTAGGTACTGGTTGAGCGCCGGTATCGAGGCCGACAGGAGCGAGTATACAATCTCGGATTGCCGGAAGATTTGCACTTTGGTCAGTGCAACGCTTGGGGACCCGGATGTGTCGAAGTCGGCCAGGAATTTAAGATGAAGGACGATGAAGATAATGAGCCTAGACGAGTCAGATTCAACACTGCTCCGGGCTGTAGAAAAGTATACTCACGGCAGTCGTAGAGCAAAACACACAGACGCCTGGAATTTCCGCGTCCAATTCATCTGAAGTGGCAACACGGCCAGGATGCTGATTCCATAGATGCCGATTTCAGTGAGCGCATCAAGCGTCCCAACCACGGCCCATCGCGCGACCTGCCTGTAAGTCAGCACCATATGCTTCAGAATCAACCAAATACTGACCAGACCAGAGCAACGCTCTCCGGCGTGGATGATTTCTAGTCCTGAGCAGCCGATGTTGACGGCCAGAATGGAGGCCACACTCCACACTCCACACACTGCAATCATGCCCTCCCACAGCCGGTGGTTTTTGTTGTGGCCGATGGCAAACAAGCGGCGACACAGCCAGATAATGGACGACTTGGACGCAAACAAGGACAGGAGAAAAAACACATCAGCTGCGCGTAGCGCCTTGGTCTGGTCAGCAGCCAGTCGATGCATAATCGGTCGTAGAACTCACAGATGCGATTGTGCCATAGTGGCGCGGAGGCAAACTGCTATAGGGGGCGCCGAACCCGTTCTTCACCGCGACAATGTTGGCGATGGGTTGTGGTAATCCAAGTACCTTTGCGACTGTCAGTGCGATTCCTCCTCCACACGCATTCCTTGTCATACCATGGCAGATATGGCAAGCCAGTCATCCAGCGCCATCGTCCGATACTTGGTCGCCAGGCGCATGCCGACGATCAGAAAGGCATAGACGATGAAGAGGATGCTAATAACCATGACCGCCCCTCTCTGGTCTGATCCTGACAGGTCGAACGGGCGTGGCCCGAGAACAACTTCGGTGGATGTGTCGGCCATTCTGTCGATGGCGCCTGCCTGCTATCTCAGCTCATTCAACAGCCAGGAAGCGGAACACGGCAGGGAGGAGACAGGTGTAGACTTGTGTCGACTGGTGGTGGGCAAGTGCCCTTTTGGGCCTTGGCTCTTTCTCTATACAAATTCAAGGTGGATGATCAGCAGCCTTAGCGGCCAATGACAGCCACTTGCGTAATCGATTGGCGAAGCTACTGCCAAACGCAGCAAAAGCACTTTTTGGATCTGGCCCAGGCTCGGCAGGCTAATGCCCCACTAGCGCCAAGGAGAGTTGCAGAGGGGAAAATTTAAAACACGTCTTCTCAGAATATCATCTTCAGCTCTGACAATGATGGGGGGACTGGGGGACTGGGGGACCGGGGCACAGGGCCACAGCCTCAAACATGAGTGCCCAGCCTGCTGCCTGCTCTTTTGCAACAGACATAAGTCCTGAGCTGCCCTTGACCCTGATCCTGCCTACCAGTGGCAACTCTCACCCACACACACCACTCGTGTGATGCTAGCCAGCTGAGTGCTGCTCGGAGCCTACCAGCTTTGTCCGTACAGTCCGAGACGGCGACACGTTGTGCCTGTCGAATCGCGATCGACAAATCTCGTTTGCCCATTATGCTTCTAGCTTGAGGGTGATCGGCCGTCTAGGTGCTAATGCCAGACGGAGCCCGTTCCCCTAGTGCTGGTCTCCCGGATCAGGACACAGACATATTCTGTCTGGGAACGAGAACGTGTTGGGCAAGGATGTCGGGTACAGATGACAAAATGTTGGCGTTCTAGTGGGAAGCCCGCGCTAAGGTACGGCCTTACCCGGTTCAAACTAGCAGGCTAGAAACAGCAAGCCAATCATCCTCGCTTTTTTCCGCGGGTGGTGGAAAAGAGCAAGTTTGGCGAAGCGCCGGAGCGAATTGACTGTGACGGCTGCCTTCAGGTGCCTTGAGGTGCGTTCAGGGAATGCCCAGGGAGCCTGGACAGCCGTCACTGTTCCCCGAACTCCGATTGGACGGCTAAACCCATCATCTCAGCGTTGTGGCACTCTAATTGGGGCGAACAGAGCAGCAGTGTGGCTAACACACGCCAAATCGCCAAGTGGCAAAGCCTCAAACTATCTGTCAGCCAGCCGTCTCGGGTGCGCCTCAGTTCGGCAGGGCCATACCTACACCTCCAACGTGGTTTTAATTGTTAGCACGGCGCCAGAGCTAACCAAAAGCAGGGATGATAAACGATGATCCATACCAGTACTAAACTGTATTTGTCAGTGTGGCAA
>QQSL01000044.1:0-143341 GCA_003693665.1 Chaetothyriales sp. CBS 134920
TCTTCTTCTTCTTCTTCTTCTTCTTCTTCTTCTTCTTCTTCTTCTTCTTCTTCTTCTTCTTCTTCTTCTTCTTCTTCGCGATCTCAAAGAATATTCATTGTCATTGGTTGACATGTAGTCGTTGTTCATCCAGTTGACAGCTGGGTGGATTACTTCAAGGAGAACAGCCAAGGTATGGACTGTATCAGGGAACTCCAGCCTCTTGTCTTGGGCAAAAGAAGGATGGTCATGGTATTATGCCCTGGTTGGGTCTTTTGTATGCTTTGGCGGTGCGTTATATTCGCCATATGAATTTTCGACTGCCCTCTACCTGAGCTCTCGGTGGCCACTCAGCCTCTGACAACAGTCATGTTGTGAGTTGCATGGGTGACCAGCTCCCTGGCTAAGCCGCGCAAGCCGCCTCCAAAGACGGGCTCATGGTAGAAGAACCTTCCCATCAAATGCTCCAGCTGATGAAAAACAACGTCTTCATTGAAGAGGGAGCTAGGTTCAAAAGGCGCCGAACTGACAAGGAATTCATACAACTTGTGTACGAACCAGTCTTGATCGGGGCTGCCAGGAAAGCAGCAGATGGATCCCAGAGTGAGAATCCACGCTTTAATATCGAGATGGCCGTCCCAGTCGCGCCTTTGATGGGAAGCCGACCTAAGGATTGCTCGGACCTGTGGTGCGATCAAGAAACGAAGCTTGACTTTGCCAAGAAGCGTCGTGCTAGTGACAATCCAGAGCACCAGAGTGGCACGTAAGGCGTTGTAGAGCTGGTCGCTTAGAGACAGGCCAAGTAGCTTGTGGCGCACTGCCATGCTGCGAATCTGGATCCAGCGTAGAGCATGCCTACTTGCTTCTGGGCTTCCATCGTTAGCATTGGTGAGCACCCAGCTGATATCAGCTGTCTCATCTATGAGCCGTTGGATCGCTAGGGGAATGAGTTGTACATTTGCGCCTTCTTTGAAGGCTGGGGCAATGCCGCGGAGATCGTAGGTAGGGTTGAGGTATAATTCCGGAGGTGTGGCTTCGAGGTAGGAACCGGGATCAAACTCGCAAGGGAGCATGCATGGCGCCAGCGTCATGGCAGAGAGTAGGCCATCACCGATGATGAGCAGTTCTCGCATCTGCGGATCACGCAAGTTCTGCAGGCCACCGAGCATGTCGATGATGGTGCGTGCGCCACGCATGTGAACTTTGGCCGCTGCCACATTGTTCCGGTAGCCTTCGGTTGCGTAGAGATGGAAGATGACCATGAGAATCTCCTCGTTTGATTTTGGCTCTTGGCTGGCACGATCCTTCATGAAGCGGCGCGTGGCGGCCAATGCTTTGCCCAGATACTCGTCAGTCTCATAACTTCCGGGCTGCCCGTCGACATAATGGCGCCGCGATGACATGCAGGCGAGCAGAGCATACATGTCGACATCGCTTTGGAGCGCGCTTTGAATAACATCAGTAGCCGAGGTCTGGAAGCCATAGTCACCTTGCTGGGTCGCTTTGGTCTCGACATGCCACACTGCCGGGTGATAGACGCTGCGGTAGTATTCGAGGAGCGAGTGGGCGGTCTGATCTAGAGTAATGGAGGACTTGCGAAAAGGGTCGATGGGGTTGTTGGCCAACTGAGTAATGTCGTATGGGCTGGTGCCAAGAGGGACGAGTGCTGTCGAGGGAGGAGTGGGCCTGCGGCTGGGTATGGGATCTGGGGTTGGAGTTGCAAATGAGATCAAATCATCGGCCGTCTGCTGAGCCGTCTTCAGCCTGGCATTTGCGGCCTCGTCGTCCCGAGCGTAATCAGTGGATTGGCTGAAGTAGTTGTGGCTCGAGGCCAGAAGGCCGGGAGGATCATCGAGGGTGATGACTCCATAGCCTGGGGGTTTGACAATGGCGGTAGAAGTCGATGAGGATGACGAGTTGGACGGTGATTGGGGACTTTCACTGCTGGACGCTGCTTGCGGCGGCGGCGGCGGCGGCGGAAGCTCGGGCTTTTTCTCCCTCACTGGCACCTTGCGGCGGGATGACGATGCTGCATTGCCTGACCGACGATGGCGTCTGCCTCGCTGAACATGGCTATTGATGCTGGACTGCTCTTTATCAGAGCTCCTGGTCAGGGACTGGGATGCTGTGTCCTTGTTTACAAATAAGAATCGGGTTGGCGGTGGCATCTTTGATGGCAAAGGCGATGCATGGTCACGGGAATTCTCGTACCCTTTCAACGGTTGAACTGCTGCCAATTGCGATGGAAGGAAGGCAGGTATTCTTGAGGATTAGATGCTGTGGGCGAATGCATGGATGGTGTGGTGTGTGAGGGAGAGTGTCGTTCTTGTGGTGGGGGGGCGGTCGTGCCTTTTTGGCTGCTTATCGAGTATTTATTGGGGGGGCACTTTCGGAAGCTTATCGGGCCGGGTATTGGTTATGGGGGGTGGATGACAGATGCTTAGTGGAGGGCAGGGCAGGGCAGCACGCCCGGACTGTTGGCGGTGGCGATCAAGGGAGCGAAGGTTCAGAGAGAACGGGCGTCGTTGCTGAAACAAAAGACGTTGAAAAGGTAATAGTGTTTTTTTTGGGAAAGCACGAGGGTGAGAGGTTGGCACTTGCCTTGTGGGGGCGGGCTAAAAAGCTCAGACTTTTTGGCACCCGATGATCAATGAACTCCACCGGGCTAAGGCACGAACCTGTGCTGGTTGGGCTGTCTGGGCTGTTTGACTGTGGTCTTAAGGCCTCCGGTGGTCGATGGTTGGTGAATGGCTCGCTTGACCATGTCAACTGGTCTGATCATCAAACAGTTAGCACTCGTTCGGTGGCGTCCGTCCTTGCCGCGGCTGCACAGAAGGACAAATGGCCGGGAGGGGCTATGCCCAGTTGGGAAGCATGCATGCATCTTCTAATCAAGTTTTACTTCCCCGCTTACTCAGTGCTATGGTATCATGGCCGACTAGGCCCAAAGCAGCCTAGCCGGGCGAGCAGTCATACTATTACGTCAGGAACAACTTCCCTGAATCTTAACTTAGTCAAACCACGCGACTGTACTCCTCGTGGAACTGGAACGTGAGGGCGGCTAGGAAGCAGGGAATTTCCTTTCGCTCCTTGACCCAGAAGTCGACCTGTTCCTTTATCTCGGCCTCAAACGCCCCACCCGCCCCCCCACTGATCTTCATGGTGCCCTTTTCACCATCGAAGATGATGAACGGGGCATCCTCGTCGTCGTCGTCGTCCTCCTCCTCCTCACGTTGCCGTGGGTAGAAGACACTCGACACCTTGGCTTTGCCATTTGGCAAGAAGTTGACTCTCCAGCCAAGCACGCTGGCTATGACGTCTCGGAACTCTGCTGCTTTGTCGGCCCAGATCTCTCGCTGGCGGCGCATGCGCTTCTCCTTCTCCGCCACAACCTTCTCCATGTCTTGCAGGTCCAGCTTGAGGTGGTCGACCGTGCTCACAGGCACTGTTTTGATTCCCCGCAGCTCCTCGCCGCGCAGCTGGGCCAAGAGACTGGCATTCTCCTCGCGCAGAATGCGCAAGGTTGACAACTTGATGGCCTCGGCATTTGCCGTTGGGTTGTCTCGCAGTTCCAGGATGCGAGTTTTAGATTGCTGGCGAAGCAACTTGAGCTGGCTCTTGGCAGCCTGGAGCTCGGTTGCCAGCATCTGAGACTGCTGCGCTGTCTTTTGTAGAGCAATCTGCAGGTTTTTGTTCTTGCGTAATTGGTGGCCAAGCTGCGATGAGTCCTCTTCGGGTTCCTGTGACTCTGCTCTCCTCTTCATTCCACGCGTCTGCCGGCCCTCTGGCACCACCGCGTCCTGTTTCGAGAGCTCAGAATGCAGCGTGGCGATCTCGGCCTTGTACTGCGCCAACATCTCTTCCAGCTGCTTGATCTGGTCGGCACGCTGGCTGTCAAACGTCCTGTTTTCTATCAGCGCAGTTTCTTCGCTGTCAAATGTCTGGAGCTGAGCTTTCAGATACTCGACCTCCTTGACTGCTAGATTCTTCTGCCGTTCCAGTCGTTTGTAGGCCCGGGAGCCAACAGCCTCCGAGGCGGTAGACTGCTGTGCTGAGGTCGCCGCTTCCAGCTGCCGTTGTAGGCTTGACCGGTTGGCGTCGAGACTCTTGATGGCCTCGTCCTTCTCCACAAGTTCAGACTCGACGATTCCCAGTCTGTCGGTTAGGGAGGCAAGCTCGATGCGGGTCTGCACCAGGGCTTTGACGACAGCCTCGGGCGAGTCGAACTCGGATTCCTGGCCATCTCGTTCCAGCAAACTGGTCCACTGCTTCTTCTCATCCTCGAGGATCTCGCGCTGGATCTGGGCCTCGCCCAGTTGCCGCTCCACGTCTTTCAGGATGCCCAGCTCGGTCTCCAGGCCCCGCTTCTGTTCTTCGATCACCTGCACGTTGCGGTGTGTGTCGCGCAGCTTGCGTAGTTCGGCAACTTGCTGCCTATTTGACGTCTCCAGCTCTCGGATATGGCTGAGCTGGTCAGACAACTGAGTCTGCAGCACATTCAGCGCCTTGGAGTCGCCAGGATGAGACTTCAGATGCAAGATCTGAGCCTGCAGATCCTCAGCTTCTGCATCCTTCTGCGCCACGAGGGCCTGAGAAGCATCGACGCTCTGTGACATATGCTCCAGTTCCCGTTTCAACTGGTCGACCGCCTCTTGTAGAGCCGCGCGCTTGGCGTCGGCGTCGGCCAGGGAGTGGCTGTAGCCGCGCTCTTGATCGGTCAAGCGTGCCCGCATGTCTTCTGAATCTTCTCGTAGCACTGCATTGTCGGTCTGCAGCTGCCTGATTTGCCGTTCAAGGGCCTCCTTCTCCCTGGTGTTGGTCTCTTCCATGTCACGCAGCTGTTTGCGGACAGCGTCGTAGCGCTGGTTCGCCTTTGCGCACGCGCTTTCCGACGCCTGGTGCTTCTTGAAGTCGGCCTCAGCCTTGGCCTGGGCGTCACTGAGCTCCTTCTGGTGCTGCAGCACCAACATGTCCCGCTCCTGTTGCAAGTTCCGCACTTCATATTCGAGAGTGTTCAACCGGGCTCGCACATTCCCATCTTGTGTGGTGATGGCGAGTTTGCTGGCTGAGGGCTGCGGCACCACAGACCGGCGGAGTTGGGAACGGGTATGCTCGTTGTCGACATCGGCGACCAAGTCAGAAGCAATCACTGATCCTGACGCTGGCGCGGTCGGTGCGCCGGATCGGCTCTGGCGCAGACTACTTCTGCCTTGCAGCGCAGTTGTGGACAACGAGAGTCGCTGCCGCTTGACCGCCGGCGAGCTCATCTTGTCGGCGCCTGCGCTCCGCGTTGGAATGGGGAAGGAGCAGGATGGCGTTTTGTTTATCCGCTTACCTAACTCGGCATCTTGGCAGTTCCAACTTTAAGTTCCCCCCCAAGCTGAACGTCCTACTACGTGTATATATATATAAATATACTCAAGCCAATGATAGATTATGAGGCAGCAGGCATCGCATAGAAGCATCTAGCCTGGCTGATTGGTTGCAACAGACACCCCTTATGCTTCCCCTATTCCTGCGCAAGTTGGCCAGACCATGTGCCTGGATCCAAGACTTTGGCAAGAACGAGACTCGGAGATGTTCATAGCAACAACTTGTTATCCCCATCAGTCTACCAGACACGGTGGCCTGGCTATACTCGGCAAGCAGTTCTACCAGAGCGATGGATCGTGAAGCGAAGTAAAGCGGAGGTAATCCGGACTTAACGATGAGGTCTAGCCAAAAGCGGCAACCCCATAGCGATACAGATCTTGGATTTTTACTTTTGACAGTTCGTCCGTTGTCAACAACAGGCACGATGGGTAAACGCGGCGGCTTCAGAAAGGTGGGCTTTCCATTCTGACATTGATGACGGGACACTGACAACCGCGCTTTAGGGCGGCAGAGGGCGCGGTGGAGGTTCGGGCGCAGGAGACCGAGGACCTCGCCGAGACAATCGCACAGACAAGGCCAGCATAGTGCGTCACAATGAGAGGTTTGAGAACTACTACAACTCACTGGGTGTGGTGCCCAATGATGAGAAGGAGGACTTCTGGGCTGCCATGCAGCGTGACCTGCCCAATAGCTTCAGGTTCACGGGCTCCAAAGGTCATGCGTTGGCTGTGCAACAGCGGCTGAAGGACTATTACATTCCAGAGATTACCTCAATTACCTTTGACGGGGCCTATGTGCCGGCACCCAAGCCGGTGGAGTGGTACCCAGACCAACTGGCGTGGTTCATGACAACGCCGAAGCAGATCATCCGGCGATTTGCGCCTTTCAAGTCCTTCCAGACCTTCCTGGTCGCGGAGACAGATGTGGGCAATATCACAAGACAGGAGATCGTGAGCATGATACCGCCGCTGTGCATGGACGTCAAGCCGTGGCATACCGTTCTTGACCTGTGTGCTGCTCCCGGCAGCAAGTCGGCGCAATTGATTGAGATGCTGCACGCGGGCGAAGAAGACAGAGCCCGCGAAACGGCATTGAGCATTGCCAATGGCCAGGATAGGCCGTCTGGTGCTGAGTTTTCGGACGATGGAAGGTCAACCGGCCTGTTGATTGCCAATGATGTCGACTACAAACGGGCTCATATGCTTGTGCATCAGGTCAAGCGACTGAGCTCGCCCAACATCATCGTGACAAATCATGATGCTACCATCTTCCCCTCGATCAAGATCCCCTCGCAGCAACAGGCCGACGGCAAGGTCGTACAGAACAAATACCTGAAGTTTGACCGCATTCTCGCAGACGTGCCATGTTCGGGCGACGGCACAGTTCGGAAGAATATTGAAATCTGGCAAAAGTGGAGTCCTGGCAATGGACTGGGACTGCATGGCATTCAGGTTCGGATTCTGATGCGAGCCTTGCAAATGCTCAAGGTGGGCGGACGCGTGGTATACTCCACGTGCAGCATGAATCCGGTGGAAGACGAAGCAGTGGTGGCGACTGCAATTGCACGATCCGGTGGTCCGGACGTTGTTGAAATCATCGACACCAAGGACTATTTGCCTGGACTGCAGCGCTATCCTGGGCTGAAGGAGTGGTCGGTTATGGACAAGACGGGGCACATCTGGAAGGATTACGAGTCGGTGGCCAAGCAGAAGGCTGATACAGGCGAAGAAGGCCTGGGGCGGCTGCAGGAAAGCATGTTCCCTCCAAAGACAGATTTGCCTCTGAACCGAGCCATGCGGGTGTATGCGCATCAGCAGGACACTGGAGCCTTTTTTATCTGTATCCTTGAGAAGAGGAGCGAGATCAAAGCCGGCGGTGGTACGCAGGACAACAAGGCCAGGGTTGTTGCAAACGCGGAAGAAGTTCACTCGAACGGAAGCACCGCGAAGGCTGAAGAAGATCGTGCCCGTGAAGCGATCAATGGCGCACAGAGTAATGGCAACGGACCATCGAAGCGCGAACTCGACGAGGGTGATGAAGCACCAGGCACCAAACGGGCAAAGTTGGATGCGGAACCAAAAGATGAGGCGGAAGACGTTGGGGAAAAGGAAGACGTTGAGGAGGCCAATGGTCCAGGGTCATTGAAACGCGACCGCGATGAAGATCAAGAAGCACCTGCTGCCAAACGGGCAAAGCCGGATGAAGATGCAGGACCAAAGGATGAGGTAAACCCAGCTGATGAACAGGCCACAGTCCCAGAGCCTGAGACTGAGGCCAGGCCGGTCGTCGTGGCCAAAGTAGCGCCGGTCAAGGAACGGGCGCGACGGGACCAGCCATTCGAAGAGCCGTTCAAATACCTCGACCCCAACAACGAGGTGCTGGAGAGGATCTTCAAGTTCTACTCGATTTCGCCGCGTTTCCCGCGAGATCGATTCCTGGTGCGGAATTCACAAGGCACAGCATCGAAGAACATCTACTACACGACTGCGCTGGCACGGGACATCTTGACGGAGAACGAGGGCAAAGGCATGAAGTTTGTGCACGCCGGTGTCAAGATGTTTGTCAAGCAAGACACTCCTAACCCTGACGTCTGCGGCTGGAGAATACAGACGGACGGACTGAGACTGATCGAGACGTGGGTGGGCCGGCAGCGGGTGGTCAAGCTATGGAAGAAGGCGACACTACGGAAGCTGCTAATCGAGATGTTCCCCCGTTTCCACGGAGACGATGAATGCAAGGAGCTCGGCGAGGTGGGCGAGCAGGTCAAGGACTTGAGCATGGGCTGCTGCGTACTCGTTGTGGAGCCACGCGAGGGCGAGTTGAGCGAACGGATGGTGTTTCCACTGTGGAAGAGCGTGCAGAGCCTCAACCTGATGCTGCCCAAGGAAGAGCGCAAGGCAATGCTGCTGCGAATATTCAATGACCAGAGCGACTTGGTCAATCTTCAGCAGAACCCAGGTGGTATCCGACGGCCGAAAGAGGGGGGTGCGGCTGAGAAGGCTGTGAAGGCTGCGAAGGCTGAGGCGGCAGGCGCAGGAGCAGGAGCAGGAGCAGAAGCAGAAGCGGGAGCAGCACCTCTGCCAGAGAATGGTGTGGCAGCTGCTGATGACGATCATGCTCAAACTACAAATGCCAGCGGTGGCCAACAGAGGAGAAACAGCAGCTCGGCGGAGAGTGAAGGCTGATGTTACTTATTTTAGACAATGGAAAAAGGGCAGGTGCGATTTGGTTACAATTCTCGGAAGCCGATGGGTCAACCACAGAGAGAATCCACTTTTTAAAGCCCCGTACCTGCCGGCGCGGTCTGGTGACTCTCGGGAAGTTGCGACCTTGCCGTGAGTTATTTCGGTGTCGACAGTGTCATTATTATGTAAAGAAAAGCAATCCAAATCAAGAAGCTAGACACAGAGAGACAGAGACAGTTCACTGCTCTCGTTTTAATTTGTTTTTTTTTTGTTCTTGGCTTCGCTCTCTTTTTTCTTTTTCTTTTGGAAAGAAACCGGTCCTAAGCGTAAGAGAAGAAGAAGGAAAGGAACAAGAAGAACGACCGGAGAAGAGACCAAATGCCACCAGCCCCGGAAAACAGATCTCTAGACCCAGACCCGTCGACGGCGCACCTACCACGCATCCTCTGCCTACACGGCGGCGGGGCCAACGCGCTCGTATTCCGCACCCAGCTACGGGCCTTCCTGGCGCACCCTTCGCTGGCAGCGCGGTACCGCTTCGTCTTTGTCGACGCGCCCTTTGAGTGTGCCGCCGGGGTCGGCGTCTACCCCGTGTACGCCGACTGGGGCCCGTTCAGGCGCTGGGCGCGCTGGCTGCACACCCAGGACGCAATCGAGGACCCGGCCGAGTGCCAGGCGCGCATCTGGGCCGCGCTCGAGGCGGCCATGGCCAACGACACCGACGTCCTCGGCGCTACCGGCGACTGGGTCGGCGTGCTCGGCTTCAGCCAGGGCGCTAAGCTGGCTTGCAGTTTGCTGTATGAGCAGCAGATGGCGCGGCTGCGTCGTGGTGATGGTGACAATGGTGATGATGAGGCTGCTGCTGCTGCTGCTGCTGCTGCCCGCACTGCGTTCCAGATCGGCATCATCTTTGCTGGCCGTGCCCCCTTTCTCGCCCTCGACAGCCAGACCGAGTCGCTTCCCTGGATGCAGAGTGCCGCGGGGCTGGCTGATGGGGTTGATACCGAGAGTATTGATGAGCGGCCCGATTTGCGCCTGAGTGTGCCCACGCTGCATGTGCATGGCCTGAAGGACGAGGGACTGCCGTTGCACAGGCGCTGTGTTGAGGGCTATTGTGCCCCCGGCACCTTCGAGGTTGTCGAGTGGGATGGCCCGCATCGCCTGCCCATTAAGAAGGCTGATGTGGACCGGATTGTGCAACAGTGGATAGAGATGGCGGATGAGTATGGGATTTGAAGAAAAACAAGAGTGTTTGTTTCTATAGAATCCTAACCCCCTTCCTTGTTTTTCTTTTTGGTTTCCGTACCAGCAACTCCGCGCTTGAAGAAGAAAAGGGAGATGGTGACCAAAAGAGAGAGAGAGAGAGAATAAGGACTAAAACACCCAGCGGTAGCTGGCATACCGCCCTGCCGTCTCGGACTTGCGGATGATCTTGACCACTTGGCCCTTCTTGAGGCCGAGGTATTTGGCTACCGGGTCGCTGCTCTGGATGCGCGGCAGTTGCGTCTCCTTCAGCCGATAAACGTCCAGCAATGTACGCTTCTCGTCGTCGCTCAGCAGGATATGTTTGGGCACCAGCTCGTGCTTGGTGATGTTGACCAGCAGATCTTCCTCGCGGAAATGCTCAGCCGCGACGCCCTGCTCGGCCGCGCCGTCAAACGCCCGCAGAGCGCTTGTGGTGACAGGGCCAATGGTGATGAATATACCTGAGCTGAAGTTGCGCTCCTGTAGTGTGTGGGCGAAGGCGCGGGTGTGCTTGATACCGATTGTCGTGTCCGGGCAGAACTCGACCCAGATTGTGCCTGCCTTGGTGGCCGGGTTGGGGTCGCGTTTGGTAGCGCGTGGTGTCAGCTTCTTGACCATTTCCGGGGTCGGCTCGGCCTTGAGGCGCAGGAGGCGGCGGCTGGTCGTCATGTTAGAGGAGAAGAAGATGGACAAAGCAAAGAAGAAAAAAAGGAACCTACTCGATGACGCCGGAACCGGGGTCTTTAAACTTGTTGTAGAACGCGCCACGAGAGATCTGCAACTCCTCTTCGGTGATCTGATAGCCCTGCTCGCTGTCAGTCGACCTGCTCTCTTTCTCTCCCGCCAGTCAGTCATACCCGGTCCACAAGCATTTCCAGCACGGTGCGCCATGTCCGCCACAACCGCGTGACCTCGGCGTCTTGGTGCGGTCGCAGTTGGGTCGTCTCCAGGCCGTGGCCGTCGAGGTCCATTGCAGAGTCCATGATGGGTGGCAGCAGGCGTGCGTCTGGCAGTACTGGTTGGTTTAAACAATGAAGCAGGTAGAGCCAATCACGTGAGAAAAAGATTGAGGTATCACGTGATGGCCCGCAGGCTTGGTAAGACTTGGCATCGAAATTTCGAAGACTTGGCAGCGCCCAGAACATCGGAAATCATATCCAGGCCGCACCTGAGCTCGTCAATTTATTACAACACACGCACCACCCCAGCCTCTAGTTCCCCTGTAGCCTTGGCTGCTGTCCTTATTATCCCTTATCCTGGCACAGCGTTGTGTCCTACTTCCTGGTGCGACTAATACAACAGTACAAGTCCACCATCACTCACACTGAGATATCTCTCTCACTGGGCTGTCTTCCTTTCATCAATCCTGCCACCTGTGACTGTCCCATCATGCACATGTGTGCCTGATCCATCAAGTTACTTGTGCTGTCTATCTCTGTCCCTGTCTACTGGTTACTCTTAACGGCTATTTCTATCTATCATTCTCTGCTATGGCTGCTACTCCTGCAACTGCGCCTGCTGCGGCTGCGGCTAGTGTCACCGCACCTACCTCCACTGCTGCCGCTCGCCCACAGAAGCCTGATGAGGCCAAGTACAAGGCCGATCTGGCTGCAGCTGAGAAGGCCCATGAGGTAGCACAGAAGAAATTTGTAAGTATGCGTCGGCGGCAGACGATAGACTCACAACAAACGGTACTCTAACACGGAACAGCAAGATGCTCGCGCCAAGTTCGACGCCGCCCGCGGGGGCTCCGGCCCCAATGCGTCTGGAAACGACCGCTTCACCGAGCTGGTAAATGAACAAAAGGAGATCCGCAAGAAGCAGGGAGAGCACAAGGCGGCCAAGGCCGGCCAGGTCGAAAAGTTCAACCGCAACGATGCGGAGATCAAGAAGCTGCTGCTGGAGCAGAAGGAGGCCCGTGCTCGTGCCGGTTTCAAGTCTGTTGACGAGGTCGACCAGCGCATTGAGCAGATCATGAAGCAGGTCGACTCTGGCACGATGAAGCTCGTGGAGGAGAAGAAGGCGCTGGCGGATGTGTCGGGCCTCCGCCGCCAGAAGAAGAGCCTGGCAGCACTGGATGAGCTGCACAAGCGCATCGAGGCCAAGAAGGCCGAGAATACGGAGCTCAAGCAGTCCTTCGAGAGCGCCGAGTCGCGCGCGCTGGGCCAGAAGTACGAGGAGAACCAGAAGGAAATCGACGACATCAAGGCTGGGCGCGAGGCCTCCAAGTCGAATCTGGACACCTTGCGCGCCGATCGTGACCGACTGCACGCTGAGCAGCAGCAGACGTGGACGGCTATCAAGAGCCTCAAGGACGAGTACTTTGCCGCTCGCAAGGCCGTGCGCGAGTACGACGACATCATCTGGCAGCAGCGGCGCGAGAAGAAGGCGGCTGATGACGCGGCCTGGCGTAAGGAAAAGCGCCAGAAGGCGGCCGAGCAACGCCTGGAGGAGGCCTCAGAGCCCGCATTTGGCGAAGAAATTCGCACGGCCGAGGGCCTGATCAAGCACTTCGATCCATCCTACGGTGCGACCGAGGATGACAAGGGCCCCAGCCAGTTCGCGGCCACGGCCCAGCGCACGATTGATGACTCGGGCTTCAAGGGCATGAAGGTGGTCAAGAAGGACACCGAGGATTTCTTTGTTGGCGGCGGCGGTGGCGGCAAGAAGAAGAAGGCCAAGAAGCCTGCGGCCGCGGGCTCCGCTGATGGAGGCAAGCTCAACATGAACGTCGGCATCATCGAGGAGCTGGGCAAGCTTGGTATCGACCCGCCGGCTACGCAGGCTGATATCCCCACGGTGGTGGAGCAGCTCAAGACCAAGTTGGCTGAGTGGAAGAAAAATCAGAAGGAGCAGACTGAAGAGGTGAGTGAAGGCGTGCACGTTGACATGCCCGACATGTCTATTTGCACATTGGCATCTACATCCAAATACTGTCTACTAACACTGTGTTCCAGAACATCGCCAAGGCCAAAGCCGAGATTGAGCGTCTCGAGAAGGAGGCTGATGAAGCGCCGATTGAGCCTGCCCCCAAGGGCCGTCGCCAGGACCGGTCCAAGAAGGCAGCTCCCAAAACCAACGGCGCCAGTGGTAGCAATGGCGATGCCGCCGCGGCTGAGAAAGAGCAGGTTGCCGCCACAGAGGCTGTGGGTCATGTCACCTCGACCTTGGACGCTACCAAGCTTGAGGGTGCCAATGGCAGCAAGACGGCCACCACTGCTGCGGCCGAGGCTCCTGATGCTTAATAACCCGAAGCCGACTGGCTTTTTCTTCTTGTAATCGCTTGACCAGGCAGGTAGTGTGATGATCAGCACTTGCAGCTGAGCTGGCAAATTTGGTGTTAAAATTTTTAAGCGGTAACGCAGATAGGTCAGCAGTCCAATGCTGTAGAAGAAACAATCAAAAGCTTCTAGAAGGTTACAATGTACTCCATAGCACAGAACTCTGCCTCCACTTTGTATGAGATTCAGGGAGGTGAGGCTGTGGCGTCATTCTGCAAGCACGCATGACCTGCCCGATGCAGCCTAGCGCCACGCGAGCTTCCGTCGCGCACTAAGCCCAAGGCGGCATCTGGGCTTGGCACCGCCCTCTCGGTCCACTGATTGGCACATTCGTCAAATTCAAGGCCCTTTGCAACAATCTCCCTGTTCGTTCACAGTGTCCAATCGCACCAGGCACGTGTTGGCTTGACTTCTGCCAGGGTCGGTCCAGGAACAGGTCGAGCTTGTGCCTGGCACAGCCCGATGCCTAGCTTTTCTGAACTCGGAAATGATCTCGCTCGCATTCAGCCCTCGACCGCACCCCTCGGGTACACAGCAGCAAGGTTAATGGCTGAAGAGCGCTGAGGTACAAGTACAGTGAGTGTGACCCGTGGCCTTGATGGCGTTCTCGTGAGTGTAGAGTATATCATCCTCCCTTCGCCACCCTGGCTCTTTCTGGTAGTCCGCATTCCTGTTCTTCAGCCTGACTACTAACCGCCACCATGTTCTCCTCCATTGAGCGTGTGTGCGCTGCCGCCCTCGTCGTCAGCTCAGCTGCGGGCGTGACCATCGCGGAGATCAACGGCAACCAGTTCATCTCCCCCTATAGCGGTGAGGAAGTCTCGGACGTCTCCGGCCTTGTGACCGCCGTCAGCTCCAGCGGCTTCTGGCTGCGCTCCACCAGCCCAGACAGTGATCCCTCTACTTCCGAGTCCGTCTTCGTCTATACCGGGTCCAGCGGCAGCGCTACCGTGGGCAATATTGTTACCCTCGGTGGCACGGTCAAGGAGTACCGCTCAAGCTCCTCCTATTTGTATTTGACTGAGATCACCAAGCCGACCGACATCACTGTTGAGTCTGAGGACAATGATGTCGTGCCCCTGACTCTCGGCCTGGCCTCGACCTCGCCACCCACCGAGCAGCTGTCCTCTCTTGATGGCGGGTCGCCTTTCAATCTTCCCGCAAATGCGTCCCAAGTCTCGACTGCTAACCCGACCCTGCAGCCAGATCAATACGGTCTGGACTTCTGGGAGTCCCTCCTCGGCGAGCTTGTTTTGGTCAGCGCGCCGCACGCTGTCAGCAAGCCCAACAGCTATGGCGAGACCTATGTCGTCGGTAACTGGACTGTCAGCTCTCTCAACTCGCGGAATGGTCTCACCCTCACCTCGACCGACTTCAACCCGGAAGCCATTCTCATCGGCGACCCGCTTGATGGCACTTCGAACCCCGATGACATCAAGCTGGGCGACTCGCTGGGCGACATCACTGGCGTGGTTTATCAACAATATGGCTCATACTACATCCTGCCGCTGACCGCCATCGAGGTCACCTCCTCGCTCTCTCCCGAACTGCCCTCGCCAGCATCTTTCCAGTCGACCGGTGACGCGTCTGGCATTACCTTTGGTCAGTACAACGTGGAGAACCTGGCCCCTAACTCGACCAAGATCGACCAGCGTGCCCGCGACATTGTCACCTACCTGGGCAGTCCTGATCTTGTCTTTCTCCAAGAAATTCAAGATGACAGTGGGCCTACCGATGACGGCACCGTTGACGCCAACAAGACGCTCGATACCCTGACTGCTGCTATTGTTTCCGCTGGTGGGCCCCAATACTCGTACACGTACATCTCTCCTGTCAACGACGAGGACGGTGGCCAGCCTGGCGGCAACATCCGCCTCGCCTACCTGTACAACCCCTCCATTCTGGCTTTGTACCTCCCTAATCCCGGCTCTGCTACGGACGCGGTCGAAGTGGTGGTCCGCGAAACCTTGATCGCGGCAGGCCCAACCCTCAACTACAACCCTGGCCTCATCGACCCCACCAACGCGGCTTGGGAAAGCTCTCGCAAGCCGCTGGTTGCCCAGTGGCAGGTTCTCCCCACCTCGTCGAAATCGACCTTCTTTACCATCAATGTGCAATTTACCTCCAAGAGCGGCTCCTCCCCCATCGAAGGTGATCTCCGCCCACAGGTGAACAAGGGCGTAGAGAAGCGCAACCTGCAAGCCAACGTCACAGCTGCTTTTGCGGCGTCGATCCTTGCGGCTGACACCGACGCCAATGTCTTGGTTGCAGGTGACTTCAACGAGTTTGACTTTGTCGAGCCGCTGGTGACGTTCCAAGAAGTGAGCGGCCTGCAGAGCCTTGACGAGCTGGCCGGCATCCCTGAAGTGGAGCGGTACTCGTACCTCTACCAGCAGAACAGCCAGGAGCTTGACCACTTCTACGTCAGCCGCGCGGTTGCGGGCCGGGCGCTGAAATACGAACACATCCATGTGAACACGTGGGTGTCGTACGATGACCAGGCCAGTGATCATGACCCCGCCGTTGCGCAACTGGACGTGTCCAGCACCTAGTACGTTTCCTCCAGCAACCCTTTGTTTGTCTCAGCCCACAGCACATGATGTACCCCAGATACTATGATTGATTTGTACGACCCTCACTCCAACTCGAGCTTAAATAGCCTCGATCACACAGCCTCACCAGAAGGCATTTTGTCTGTTGATGCGCAACGAGCTGATGATACTACCAGCAAGGGGAGTGATGATGATGGAGAGAACGATGACGATGGGAATGACAATGGTGGCAATGACAATGGTTACGGTGGTCAGAGTGGCCATAATGGCGACAATGATCGGAATACCACCAGCGTGGGATGGCAAGCCTGGAACCAGGGCCGATCGAGGCAGCACCATGGCTCTCCAGGCTTTTGAACACTATGTTCTGCCTGTCTTTCCTTGGTCCATTCTCCAGAGGATGCACATATAGCTGCATATTATCGAATACAATCTTGAACAATGCTGCCTTATCGAATACAATCTTGAACAATGCTGCCTTATCGAATACAATCTTGAACAATCAATGCTGCCTTATCGAATACACTTTTCTTCAGCAATGATTATTGTCTTGGCGTTGGAGCAGCTGAATCACGTGTGAAGAGGTGACTTGAGACTTGCACCTCTTCTGCTTTGGTTTGGTGTAGACAGATGGCCATCTTGACCGACTGACCATTTGACTCGTGTCCGGCTGTCGATATCCAAGATCCCCGGTTGTCGCCTCTTTCACTCCTTTCAAGAAATGGCCTCGTGCTGATGCTTGTCCATGATGAGCACCTCCTACATTCCACGCCATATTGAGAACGGCCTGTTGGCGTCTTTCTGGCGCGGTGGCACATCCAAAGGTGTCTTCATCCATGAACACGCCCTGCCTTTTACGTGGACCAGCCAGACCGAGTACAAAGACGGTCTTGGTCCGCTGCTTGCTTCCATCCTCGGCTCCCCGGACCCCTATGGCCGCCAGCTGAACGGTCTCGGGGGCGGAATCTCGTCATTAAGCAAAGCCGTGATCTACCGGCCCGCTCCGGAGCACGACCCTGAGGCCGATGTCGAGTACACCTTTGTTCAGATCGGCATAAGAGATGGCAAGTTCGACACGTCGGGCAACTGTGGCAATCTTACGTCGGTGGTCGGGCCTTTGGCGCTGAACCAGGGCCTTGTTCGCACTCTTGCTCGAGAAGCACGACCCCAGCCGGGCGAAACCCAGCAGCTTACAGTCCGGCTGCGCAACCTGAATACCTCCAAGATTATCTGGGCCATTTTCACGGCCAAGGCGTCTGAACACAGCGGCTCTCCTGCCTGGAGCTTTGAACCTCGTGGTGCGTACTCGATGGACGGAGTCTCAGGCACGGCCTCGAAAGTCCTGCTCCGGTTTACAAATCCTGGGGGCGCCAAGACGGGCAAAACACTCCCGACTGGCAACGTGGTGGACTCGATCACGACCAGCTCGGACACGATTAATGCCTCACTGGTCGATGTCGCGAATCCGGGCATCTTCATCGACGGCAGAGACGTCGGCTGGGTCCCCTCGGCTACACCCGCTGAGCTCAACGCAAACACCGGCCTGATGGCCAGACTGGACCAAATACGTCGCCGCGGCACGGAAATGATGGGCCTCGATCCTGAGGACGCTGCCGTGCCCAAAATCGTCCTTGTTTATCCTCCAGCCTCTGACGAGGTCGACATCACCTGTCAGGCCTTGTCTATGCAGTCTGCCCACAAAGCAGTCCCCGGCACGCTTGCGCTTAACCTTGCTGCCGCATGCAAGATCCCAGGCACCATCCCTTATCAACTGGCGCGGGAGAGCAGTAAGGAGAAACAGACTGTTGTCATCAGCCATCCATCTGGCAAGGCTGATGTGGGAGCTACGGTAAAGAATGGCGTGGTGGAGAGTGTTGAACTCGGTCGGACTGCCCGCTGCTTGATGGAGGGATTTGTCCCTTATGAGCCGTAGAGTCACCAGTACGCGTTTCTCGGAGTTGCCTCGGTTAGATATAAGGGGCTATTTGCACTGTTTGCACTGTTTGCACTGTTTGCACTGTTTGCACTGTTTGCACTGTTTGCACTGTTTGCAGTTTGTCTAGTTTGCTACTAAACCGGACCTGGCTAGCCCTGAGAAGGCAAAGTCGGTGCAGCTCCTTCAATCAGTAGATATGTGGGCATCTCGCAGGATGATTCAGAGCAATCCATCATGTTCAGGTCTCATAATCAGACTCCCGCGGACGAGAGCCGGCCGCGCCTGGTCCGACACGCGGGGTTCACCGCCCGCTGCTCACGAGGACAGTGACAAGAGTCGAGTAATCACTGCTGATTGGCTGCGATAACCCTTCGGCTCCCCCATTTCACTAGAACGCTGACTGATAGCTTATCGAACTGAGCGAGCAGACGAGGGAGAGGATGTTTGTGGTGACCGTCTTGAAATATCAGCAACTCAACTGCCTCCAAAACCAGCAGACATGTTGCTGGGAACCAAAGGCGGCGGCGCAAAGGGCGCGGAGCCCGACGAGACTACGCCCATCGTCTCTGGGACAATAGAGGGCGGCTATGCCAGCATTATCGCCTCAGACAGCCTCATTGCACCGGGCACAACATACCAAGATGCGCTGGACATGCAACGGCTGGGCAAGAAGCAGGAGTTCCAGCGCAACTTTGCCTTTGTCAGCACGCTGGGATGGATCTCCATCTACATGGCAACCTGGGAGTTCGTCCTCGTCTCCCTGGCGCTGGGGCTCTGGAACGGCGGCTTTGCCGGCCTCTTCTGGACCTTTCTGTGTACCGTCATCGCCTATGCCGCGGTGATTGCCTCCCTGGCCGAGATGGCGTCGATGGCCCCGACCGCGGGCGGCCAGTACCACTGGGTCTCGGAGTTTGCCCCGGCCGTGTGCCAGAAGTTCCTGAGCTACTCGGCCGGCTGGATGAGCACGCTGGGCTGGCTGGCCAGTGCAGCCTCGGGCCTGGTGGTCGCCGCCGCGCTGGTGCAGTCGCTGGTGGAGATTGGCAATCTCGACTTTGCCTTCCCCGCCTGGCATTACACCCTCATCTCGCTCGGCTTGCTGGGCTTGACCGTTGCCATCAACACCTGGGGCGCCGGCGGCCTGCCCATGCTGGAGACCATGTCGCTCTTCTGGCACTTTCTCGGCTTCCTCATCACCATCATCCCCCTCTGGGTCCTGTGCCCCAAGAACTCGGCCCAGGAGGTCTTTACCTCGGTCGTCAACAACTCAGGCTATGAGAACACCGGCCTGGCCTGTATGATTGGGCAGGTTGCCGTTATCTACTGCAACTTTGGCTGTGACTCGGTCGTGCATATCTCGGAGGAGGTGTCGAATGCGTCGGTGGTCGTGAGTTCACTCTCTCCTCCTCTCCACCATGGCTGGCCTTTGATTCTCACAGCCTTGCCTAGATTCCGAAAGTAATGTGGTGGAGCTACATCCTCAACGCTTTCCTCGGCATTGCCATGCTGATCACCATGCTCTTCTGCATCGGCACGCTCGATCAGACCCTCGACAGTGATGTCCCATACCTCCAGCTGTTTCTCAACTCCGGCTCCCCCTTCCTGGCCTATTTCCTGATCAGCATTCTCTTCGTTCTGATCTTCAGCGGCAACATCACCGCGCTCGCCACAACCAGCCGCGAGGTCTTTGCCTTTGCCCGCGACTCTGGCTTTCCCTTTTCCTCCTGGCTCAGCAAGATGGAGGCCAAGCGGCACGTTCCTTTCAATGCCGTCTATGCAACCGCCATCTGCGTGGCTATCATGCTGCTCATCAATCTAGGCAGCTCCTATGCCTTCAATCTCATCCTCTCGCTCTCTCTGCTGGCTCTCATGTCGACCTATATGCTGTCAATTGGCTGTCTGGTGTTGAAACGCCTGAGGAACGAACCGCTCCCACCAGCCCGATGGTCTCTCGGCCGATGGGGGCTGCCTCTGAATGTATTCGCCTTCTTTTACAGTGCCCTCGTCCTCGTCATGGCTTGCCTCCCCGTTGGCTTGCCAGTCAACATGAGGACGGCGAACTATGCCCCGCTTATTTGGATCGGCGTCATTGTGCTGTCTGTCTTTAGCTATTTTATCCACGGCAGGAAACATTTCACTCCGCCAGTGGCATTTGTTGAGGGCAGGAGAACGGGCAGCCTACAGAGCACGACATGATTGAAGGTTAAACGAAGGGGCAGCCTACAGAGCACGACATGATTGAAGATTAAACGAACAGGCAGCCTACAGAGCACGACATGATTGAAGATTAAACCCAACATGGCGACTTTATAACGCACGCTTCCTCAACACCAACAACACCCCCAGTCACATCTTCAAGTCTGGACACGATTCCATGACTTGTCTCAAAGTGGTACATTCCACCACCGCATTGCCGTCATTATCCAACAGCTCGGGCCGACCAACAGGCTATTATCATTGTTGTTGTTGTTACTATTACTAAGAGCGAGAATATAAAAAAAAGAAAGAAAACGGTAGAAAACCAGACATACATCATCCTCACCGCGACGACGGCGCCACCGCCGACGCTTCTGCTGCTGCTGCTGCTGCTGCTGCCGCCGCCTTGATCTTCTTCTTGGCCGCCTCCTTTTCACTTTTTTTTGTGTTAGGCTTGAATGCTTTTTTTATTGTTCCGTCTTCCTACTACTGCTGCTGCTGCTGCCACTGATGGAAAAAATGCTGCGGTCGAGGAGGAGCAGCTTTGTATAACCCCCGGCCATGAGGATGCATGTTTTTGCTACGATCGATTCCAATCATCGAATCGAACGGGTCACAATGACGACGGACGACGACTACCGATTGATGACGACGATAATGTAATGTAATTTTGATGTTTAATTGCGATGCTGGCGCTGCAAATCTACATCTGGATGCAGCACTGCCATAGGTGCCATTCCTTCTTTTTGCATTCAGTCAATCACTTCGACGTGTAGTCAACTATGAGACTCTTCCTCCCGTTGTGCCAAATTCCTTCAAACCCTTCGCGATTTCATTAGTCATCTTTATTCGTCGGCGAATCGTTAATCCGAATCCGAAAATGTTACATCCTTGGGATAACTTGGTAACGTGACTCCGCCAAACCTTGGCGGCAAAACTCCCCGCAGGATGATGGGGCTCAGCGGAAGGCAGGACCCACTGCGTGCACGTATTGGCAACTGCGGATCCTTCTGCCCCGACTCATTGTGTCGCAGTCACGCGTGGGCATTCTTCTCTTCCACCTCGAGTTCGCTAGCGCCATATCATATACAATGCCATCATACATTTGTACAGTGTCTCCGCCTATACTTGGCCCGATCGCAAAGAGACACCAGGACCGCCTGCGACATGGATTACCTGACCAGGATTCAGCGCTATCATATCTCGATTCCGGCCTCGCCTGCCTCGGGCTTGAAGCTGAGGCTCAAGTGAACCAAGTCAACGATCTTACTGAGCAGATCTGCCAGAAGTTCGATGACCTCGACAAGTCCATCAGCCTTTCGCTACATAACACTGAACAACGACTCGGCAGCGTTGAACAACGACTCGGCAGCGCTGAACAACGACTCAGCCGCGTTGAACAACGACTCAGCCGCGTTGAACAACGACTCAGCAACGTTGAACAACGACTCAGCAACGTTGAACAACGACTCAGCAGCGTTGAACAACGACTCAGCAGCCTGGAGGCAGCTCAAACAGCACGAGATATCCGCAGCGCCAACGCCACAAAATATCGTCTTAATCATACCATTGATGCAGTTCCTCGAATTGCAGACTCTCGTACACCTCCAGAGCTCCCAAGGACCGTCAAGGGTTTCTTGCAGCTAGGGCAGCTCGATCATTCACAGAGTACAGTGTCAACCTACCACTATCCCTTCTTATCCCTAACGCGTCGCAGATTTCAAGCTTATCAGTCTCCTTCACTTCTACGGCATAATGTCTGTCCCTGTCTCAACGAAACCGGAATCAGAATGGAGTCTCGACGACAAAGAGGAGGAAGTCCAGGATTTAGCTGTCAACGATTGTGTCTTTTCCTCACTACACCGACAAATATGTATGGAGCATCTTGCTACGGCTCTAGGACTGGACTATGATCGCATGTGCGCAAATGCTGAGCGCATACGAGATTTTCAGAACAAGAACAAATCCCACCTTGGACGTCGGAAACAGGACGAAATTCAGGTTAAGCAATCAGGAGAGTCCAAGAAAATTCGCGTCGCGGACAGCCCAGCAACATCGATAACTAGTCCTTCTGGAATCAACTGTTCTCCTTGGAACCCACGCGGTGGACCTCCTTCTTCAGACTCGACAAGTTGCGTACCGAGCTCCCTCGAGTACGATCCAACTCAACGCATCAGCAGCGACAGTGATTGATTCCATGTGCCTACTTGAACGAGAGTTTCTGAATGCGAAGTACCATTCGTCTGCAGTGAGGCGTAGGGTGAATCAACCTTTTGCGAGGAGAGCTGGAGATCACATAATAGGGACTGAGAGAAAGATGCGCACAGACGGTGAAACTGTGAGCAGCCATACCACCACCATCCCCACCAGCAGGTTACGATAGCCTGCATTGCCATTGGCATGTCTTTGGAAGGGTGCTCAGAATGTCCGGTCACTGCCACACCACGAGGACTGATGTGATTTCTGTACCCGCTACTGCCTAGAGGATAACTTATATCTATATTAGTCTGGCTAATACCCCCTCTGCAGGCCCACAATCGAAGTCACAAACCTGGTATCTCCCAGCGGTGCCTTCACAACTTTGTCTGGTAGATACGCCGAGCCGGGTATGGACGGCGTAACTCAGGTGTAGTCTTCAGAGTGGCTGAAAGCAGCGCGCCGCACAATCATGAAAACCCTCGGCCAGCACATCTCATCCCTCTTTCCGGATGACCCTTGCTGTCTATCCAATGCGCGCGAATGGCGTGTAGCCACAATATGCCCACCAGTGAGGGAGGGGCCTATCGCCTTGACTGCGGTAGATGGGGGTTCCAGAAATTTCAGTAGCCTTTCGACTTCTTCTTGGTCGTCCTCGATTCGATTTCATTCAACGGCTTGGTCCAGAATGGAGCTTCGAAAAGAAAAAACGTAGGATAGGAACCCGGCAAACTCCCAATCGATAACTGCCATGACTTTGCCTGTTACTGGGTTGCACAAAAAAAGTTGTGTTGGGAGAGATCGTTGTGAATGAACTAACTGGTACTCCTCTCTCCTGATGTTTGAGGAAACCACTGTCCGGGATACCGCTCAAACACTCGACGAGGCGGTATCACAGTCCCTTGAAGAGTGCCTGAGGTAGGTATAGGACGTCACGTCAGTGCAGTGCAGCGAGCTCGGGAAGTATGCGTGCACGGACATATTTGTCGAGATATATGCTTCAGACCGAACCTTTGGATCAAGGTCGTCAAAGGGAACACGCCATCAATCCGCTCTGTAGTTAAATGTGAGGGCAGTCATCGACATATTCAAGACTGTATTGCATGGCCTTGGGACAGGAAGGACAGCGTACTCATTTTCCAAACGCTGCCTTGACATCCATGGTTCCTGTGTTATGCCGTCAATATCTTGCCATGACGGGATCTCGATCTTGTTGAAAGTTCGCAGGTTGACATTGCTGCGGTATCTTCTCTCCTGTGGTTGCCATTCTTTGAACATGTTGAACACTGAAGTGAAGGCCAGTTCACAGAAAGGTGAGTACCAGGTGAAGCGAGGGTGAACGGGGGGGCGACGAATTTAAAAGCGGCGCGGAGGATGGTGAGCGCCCACGTGGCAGGTTTTACCCCCTACTTTTCTGCCAAGTGGTTGCGTATATATCAGTCGTCGCTGTGGCACAAACGGTTGTAGTGTGATCGCAGGCATTCTCGTTACGACTCTGGGAGATGGCTCAGAATGATTCTCGAGGCCATCAGCATGATAAAGTCCTCGAAGTGACTGAGAATCCAATGGGCGCCTAGAATACAGTCGAATAGCGGTGGCTCGGTTCTGGCCACCACAGCAAAGACCTCGGTGTAGGTATTCTTCGGCGCCGATGAGCCAGCCGTGGCCAAGAAATTGAAAGTCAACTCTGTCTTGCCCTTGAGGAGTGTTCGACCACCAAGCGAAAGGAGGCGTGCAGGTTCGAGGTCAATCGAAGAGCCAACATCTTCGTGTGCAGATGCAGCTATGAGGTTCAGATCCGCCCCAGTGTCCAGCAGAACGCGCTTCGCAACTTTGCCACCGAGTCCGGGGATTCGAATATTGATATCGAACACGCAGCGTCGGGAGGATGGCAAGGCCACAAAGGGATCCGGATTTGGTAATGAGAGTGTGCTAGCTTTGGCTACCATGCACTGCCATTGCAGGACCAATTGAATATGGGAGCTAAGAGCCTCAGTACTGAGGTTCGAGTCAAGAGACACCACAACGGTCTGCGAGGAGGTCAAATCGGTTCGCTGGTCATGAATGCGTCCTGTCACAAGCACTGAGCGCAGTGACTTGAGAGTTGCCTTGATCGATGAGCGAAGAGTCTTTCTGGTTGATGGGCTGACTCTGTTGCTTCGCGGCGAGGCCATTGTCAACAACGGACGGTTGGAAGCACTCAAGAGCAAGGCAGGACTCAAGAGCAAGGCAGGACTCAAGAGCAAGGCAGGACACTGTCTTGTTTATCAAGGCGGAAGAGCCTCTGTTCCCTCTTCCCGCCCCCTTCATCGACCAAACTCCGAGACAAGGTGGTGGACTCAAGGTGGAGCTTCGGGAGCACGTTCTCAGTGCAGACTGTCCTGATCCATTTTCTTCCAGCTTTGCACATTGAGGTTGCACAGTTGTTGCGCGGCGCGCTGTGCATGAGCAACGGTGGACTCTGAAGTGAGGAACGTCGCGAGTTCATGATCGAGGTTGCCTCACTACAGGATAATATCGAGGCGGGCCAGGGCTCCAAAACCCGAATCCTTCAACTGATGTATATATATAAGATGCGGCCATTCTCCTGCCCTAGACACAGATGACAGCCTCATCGCTAGAACAGGCGAGCATCAAGAGAGGCGGCATAGATGTGAGGATGTATCCAAAGCCTCATAGCCTATCTCACTGGCTTGGAGAGACGTTACGACGTAGCCAATGGTCGCCTGCTGTGAATAGGGCGTCGTTGGAGTAAAGTGGCTCGGGTAGAATGCCCAGGGGCTGGGTAGATAAGATCCACTAATGCGGATATGTGGACTCGCTGAGCCACCTGCGAAATGTTGCAATACAACTATAGAATGTCAGGGTTTGGGCAGCCTTTTATGCCCATGGCCAATCGAAGGATGACAACAACCAACGAGGTCAGTCCATTCACAGCTCTGTGTGAGGCAAACGGCCAAATATAAGAGTGCAGGCAAGTGTCGGTCACGTAGGGCGGCAGCAATTCACTGTGCAATATTCAATCTTCGTGTAATCGTGATCGCACAATGCCTGGCTACTCCAACTTGGCGGAGCTGATGGTGGCGAGGCCAGATACACGGATTTTCAGGAAATTTCAGTCGCCAAACATGCAGAGTCTGTTGCATATGCAAGCAGAACTCCTAGCGATCGAGTTGACGATTGAGGATTTGCAGCGAGACAACGAGTTGAGCGCATACAACACTTCGTGGTGCTATGGGAAATCAAACGAGATTGCGTGTGAAGTGTGGAATAAGCTTCGCTGCTCGTTGGACACTTACTGTATGCATGTTGCTCAAGATCCGTTCTGTGTGGCCCGTGACTGATGCAACGTCAGACAAGACACTGCTGTTGACGGCTCAGGTAAACGATCTCGAACAGGTGCCAGATGACGAGCTGGAGTTGCTGAGGAAGTGGTACGACGAAGAGAGCGGCGGTGGCGACTGGCTGCGCGGCGTTGAAGCCAAGGTGTTTCGTGACAAGTCTTGCCATCAGGGTCTGCTGAGCCTGAGGAGGATGCCAAACAAGGACGACTGCATTGCAAGCTTGATTGCAACAAAGGTGTTGCCGACGTATGATCGGCTCATCGGCCACCGCATTCACCGATCCATGTCATCACAGCAGTTTAGGGGTGTGAGGGAATATCAGTTCAAGCATCTGGTGCGGTTAGCCAGTTTCATACACTGGATCCTTTCTGCAGCCCTGCCAGCTGCATCTATTCTGGTGCTCGCGAGTCTGCACAGCATGAACAGTCGGCTGGTGGCCATTATCTTGATGGCCCTGGTCTTCTCGGCCGTCATGACCGTCGTGGCCCAGAAGAAGGCCGAGGTGTTTGTTGCTGCAACCGCCTTCAGCGCCATATTGGTTGTTTGGGTCGGAAGCCCAGAGAGAGGGAATAACAAAGAAGCCGATCCAGTGGACCTGTTTGAGAAGAGGGAAGAACAAAGCATCCCTACCGTCAGTTGGGCTGTATAAAAACAAACAATTCCGATGTCAATTGCTCCATTCTAAAAGGTAATAGAATTGCCTCAGAAAGGCAGAGATCCGTTCTAAACAGGCCGGCTTGCATGTCTAGAGAAAAGGCTTTGTGTACTACAACACGGGATACTTTGCCAGCAAATTAAGCACTGCGATCAGCAATTCATCAATCTCAAAAGGGTGGTGGGAATGATGAAATCTGGCCTGAGGGTGGCACAACAGCACCAAGCTGGCAGTTGAGTAGAAGCTCTGGGGAGGAGATCATGACATGCCAGTAGTCCAGTGTGGTATCTGGCTTGAATGAGAGATACAAATGAGAGCAACAGGGACAGAGCCGATGATGGACCGTGTTTAGGGGGTGTTGGAGAGAAGAAAACTGAGGAGGTCGGGGGAAGGGCAAACCCCCTGAGAAGTGCGGTGCGCACAGACCAGGTGGGCCTTTTGCTCGGTGGGTTCGGTGACGGTGTTTGGGGAAGCTACGTCTTAGCTGTCTAATCAATCGAAATGGCAAGTCCATGTATTTATTGTTGCCCAGCCCAGCCCGGCCTCCCTCTCGTCAACTAATTAATTAATCAGCCCGCATCCAACTCATCCCTCTGCAGTCCCTGGGAAGCACGTGCTTGTCCCCCTGCGCCCTGTCTACCGCCTGGTGCGCAACGCAGCTCCTTGCCCATACCGAGCAATACAACAACCAGCAACAACCTTTAAATTTTAATAGAAAACATGGCCCCGCGTCGGCGAAACAAGGTACTTATGCCCGCCTGGCATCCACCACCCGGGCTGGAATCGGTTGACTGACCAGAATTAGAATGCAGAGGAAGACAGCGAAGAAGAGGAGCTCGTCTCGCTTCCCGAAGACGGAGATGAGGAAGAGGAGGAGTTTGAAGAGTGAGCTCCCTACTGGAACCCTCCTTGCGATGATGGCAACGCGTAGATGGACGGCGTGCATTCATATGGTGGTGGCGGCGCACAACCTGGTGGATTGAACCGCATCCCTCCTCCCATTGCCCCCGCCGGGCTAGGTCACTGCGCTAGGGGAGCCTGTCAGCTAACAAAGACGCGGCAGCGATGACGATGAAGATGTGACAGACGATGATGATGAGGATGGAGAGGAAGAGGGTGCTGGCGACGGCGACGATGGCGAGGATGATGATGAAGAGGCTGAGCCTGCTGAGCCTGCCAAACCCCGTAAGCTTGGCAGCACCCAGACTTTCCGATCCACCCCTGTGCTGACATCAATAGCTGCAGCTGCCGCTAGTGGCAAGAAGCGCAAGGCTGAGGATGATGAAGAGGGGGGCAGCAAGAAGGCCAAAGCATCGAAAGCGGATGGCGCCGAAGAAAATGGCGAGAATGGAGAGGATGATGGCGAAGCGGATGGGTGAGTTGCTCGCTTTATTCTGGACATGGATTGCTAACCTGACGCAGCGCCGACGAAGAGGAAGAGGAAGATGCTGATGACGATGATAAACCTGCTGTCAAGACCAAAGACACCCCTTCCAAAGCTAGCGAGTCAAAGTCTTCAGCAAAAGAAGTCAAAGCAGCAAAGGAGCAGGAGGCATAATCCACGCCTCTCTCCCAGGCCTGGGACAGCAATTGAGATAGAGACCAGGAACCGATACATGATCATGGGACGATCCAAAACAAACAAAAACGTATTCTTTTGATTCTGAAAGAAAAGAAAGTATTTCTGTGCCCTTGACATTCAGTTCACATTAACAACTCCAGTCAGACAGGTTGGTGCTGGTTGACGGCAGAGGGCATGCGATATAGTATTGCCCCTCCTGTCAAATAAGTCAACTTGGTTGTCAAAGTCTCCTAACTTGGCTTACCTTCAGTAGTACGTGTACTGTTCAAACGGAACAGTTGCACCGAACCGAACCACCGTCACCAGCACCATCCCACTGCCGCCCCCAACGGGTTTGTCACCTGACTGACAGTGATTGAACACGCCGACGTCCGTGCGTCTGTGCATCCGTCCGTGCATCGCCGACGGGCAGTCGCAACCCCAGCAGCTTGGCAAGCAACTACACACAATTTTTTTTGGGTCCCGAGTAAAACTGCTCAAAGAGCGTAACAATAATAATAATAATAATCGGCAAACAGGCAGAAATGGTTTAGTTGGTTTGCTGCGGAGGAAGATGCGATGCGCCGCCCTGCGGATCACGTCATCCGATTGCATGTATTCGGTGGAGGGCAGTTCTGATCGGTTCGGTTTCGGAGAGCAATCTCCCCGTCTGGCCTTGGGAGATCGACGACGGGTAGCTGGATGTCAAAGCGTGCATGGACTTGTCAGCTGAGCACAATCTGGTTGTTCAGCCAAAGGGTAGCAAGAATGAAAACAACAACAACAACAACAACAACAACAACAAAGAGTAAGATGAGCAAGTGGTCGATGCTTTGTGCAATCAGTAAAGAGTATATACTCAAAAAGTGCATAAAAATAGTTTATGACTTTAAGAAGCGAAAGAGGATTTTGTTCCATAGAAGAGTCGTCATGTCATCATCTCCTCGGCCTCGAGATGGCCTTGCCCCCAGTTCGCTTCCCCATATGTGCAGACAATATATGGCTGTGTATAGATATTTGCCAGGCAACACACAAAAAGCAAGAGGGATTTTGTTTTGTACTCCGAACCGACCGAACAGACACCGACACACCTGCATCAAGCAAAAGACCCTGGACCCGGCCCCCAAAATATACCCTGTATGTACATGCGCCCAAACTTTGCCACGCATTTCGGGATCATAGGTATGTCTTGAGTTGCGAGCCCTTGGTGATGCCATTGCAGCCGCCGTTCTGGGCACTTTCGTCTGAGCCACCGCCGTTGGAGGCGTCGCAGTTGATCAGCTCATAGTCCAGCCAGCACGAGATGGCACCGTTCTTGCAGACGAAGACGCAGGTGTCCATGTTGGAGACACAGCCTGGAGTGACAATGGTCATGTTGTTGCCGTTCATGTTGGGCTCGCGCGAGACATCGACGGTGGAGTAGTCCGAGTTGAAGGTGTACTCGCCCCAGGTGTTGAAGATCTGGCCGTTGCTCAGGGTGGTATCACTGTAAAGGCCAGACCAGCCACCGGTTGCGCCCTCGGCGAAGGAGACGGTGACCTTGTCGGACGGCTTGAGAGAGTAGGTGATCAGGGGCTGGATAGGCGACAGGCCGCCGACCCAGGAGCCGGCGACACCCCAGAGGACGAGGACGACGTCGTCGCCGGATGTGTTCTCGAACACGTTGGTATAGTCGCCATCGTCACCAATCCAGGCATTGTCGGTTGCCTCATACGAGTTGAGGCCGAGCTTGCTGATGCCGAGGGTGATGAGTTTGGCAATGTCAGTGCTGAGGATGCCACGCTTAGCGATACTGAGGATGGATTAGCCTGATGGACGCCTGAAAGGGAAGGAGACAGGGTTACACACATTTGTTCGTCAGAGTGGTCGATGCGTCGAACCCTGTGGTGCAGGTGGGCATGGCCATGGGAGAGAGATGCGGCTGCCACGCTCGAGGCAGCGGCGGCCAGCACCAGAGCGATCTTGGAGAATTGCATTGTGACTTGATGGGTTGGTAAAGTGTCGGATCTTAGATCAACGTCGATTGTAGGTGCGTGAAAAGGAGGGTGTGGGCTGTCAACACGATCACAGATCGAGTGTAGTGATGAGTGCTTTGAAGCGCGAGTGAGCGACTGAGGCTGAAAAGGAATGGACGTAAGCGTTGCTGTACTGGACGGCTGTGCTTAACAGGTGAATGAAGGGACGACGTGGAAGCGTCTTGCGGATGATCTTTGTATCTGTAGAAAGAAGGAAGGGAAGCAGGCCAACAAAGCAATGTCCGACGGCCAAAGCTCCAAGACCTTGGCTGCATCCACCATCCGTCTTCTGTCTTCTCCCCCCTGGCCATACCCAGCCGAGTCGAATTGGGGTGGATTCGGCGAGGAGCCTACCGCAGCGCGTGGCTTGCATTAGTCTTTCTGCCATGCAGGGAAGACTCGGATTAGGCGTTGAAGCGCACCTCTCAAGCGGACTCGACTATAACTTTGAAACGAACTAGCTCTGGCCAATCTCCCAGTCTTCACCAATACCGAGGGGAGATCAAGCCCGTTCCTGGAACTTTAAAAACCTATTCTGCAAAATACACATCAGCAAATTGAGTTAACTTGAGTTAAGGTAATTGTTGGCCGAGGATGATGGCCCGTTGATGGGCCGTCGATGGGCCGTTGATGGCCCATTCAAAACACTTGATGGGCGGCAACACACTGTAACTGACAGTGTTAAAACATGTTAAACCACTTGATGGGCGGCAACACACTGTAACTGACAGTGTTAAAACATGTTAAACCACTTGATGGACAGCGTCTGAGTCAATCAATGGCTCAAATTGCGCTTCCTACCGTTTCGCAGAGGCGCCGTGCTCCAGAGGCAAACCACAGACTCTGTCGCCTTTCTGCATCCTTTTTTGCATTTTTGCTATTTTTTCTTCACCAGGCCCTTGTAGAGCTGGGAATGGGCTTGTTAGGACTGACATATACGTAGGGAAGCCACTCGCATCTGTGGTTGGTGCGTTGGTGGAGTCCAGACCATCCCACATCGGTTCTGCATTGACAGTGCACATGAATATGCAACACAACCGGCAAAAGTGTGTGTGGTGTGTGGCAATCAAGCAAAATTTTCAGCATGCGCTCTTGCTGTCCGTATTGAGTAGGTGCGTCCTTGGTTGTCATTGCCGTTGTTGTCTTTTTGCTTGACGTACCGACCAATCGAGTCAGGCTCGAAGCTTCTTCCCCAGCCACACATTCTGCGCATTTTGCTTCTTGGCCAGAGGCAGTGGGAAAACCTTTCGGCCAAATAGTCAAAGACTACTGCTTTGATGACACAGGATGTTAAGGCGCCTGCCACGGAGGCAGATCGTGTCTGTCATCGTGTTTTGACAGCGAAAGGAAGCCCCCCGCTGTCCCCGGAAACGGGCAAGGCTGACATGGTGACTGTGGATGGATGGCTGGCTGTAACTCCTCCTTACGGCCTCGGTCACCGCAAAACCAGGTGCAGAACCGAATCCAGAATACGGTGGTGGTACCAAGCCCCTTGCTGCCTCGACTGCGCAGACAATTCAGAAGAGGCGGTGACAGCAAAAGCCGATAGAGAGCCTGGATTCCTTGAGTCCTGTGCTGACGTGTTCACTCGACTGGTGATTTGTTTGTCCAGCGCCTCTGGAATGCATCGTGCAGTGGCAACGCAACAGAGCGGCTTCTAGTTGCCACCCCGCGCGCGAGACGCTGTACTACTGCACCGAGTGATTACGTAGCGGCTGTCAGGTTATCAACTGGGCAATGGACTTGCCTTCTTGGCTGGCAGAGCTTGTGCCGCTTTCTAGGCACTTGCGCGATAAAAAAAAAGCCGTTAGTGCCTTGGACCTGCGTCTCCCATGGCTGGGACTGACCTGTCACATCACAGCATATACAGTCCTAGAGCAGCCTTGGAGTCTTGGACGGACATCGCCAGTGCTAGACAATACGCAGAGTCGGTGGTCGGCTAACATAACTTAATCGCTTCATTATCTTCGTCATCTCTGCCTATCATAGCGTATTCCTCAACGCCGGATCCTGTTCATGCCCAGCTTCCCGTTGCTCTTTTTGCTCTTCAGTGGGCTGCATACACAAAGTACAATCACTGCCGACAGGGTTACACCGATACCCCCTCGGAGCAAGGCCTAGATTCAATCCTCGGATGGACTGGCGCCATATCCGTCGAGGAGATAGTAGACCTGCATCTGATCGTATTAGCTGATTACCACGCCTCTTTATTACTGATCTGTCCCTGGGCATGGTAACCCTGTGCATTTTGCATTCCGTCAACGATGCCTCCAGCTATGCCTTCAGCCAGCCAGGAGCCACCGGAAACGAGGGCGTTGCCAAAAGGTCCGTCTCGGAACTTCTGGTACGCTGAGGGGAGCTCGGAGCCACGATGGCTCAGCTCTTTGCCCAGCCTGATGCTGTATGCCAATGCTCTCTCTGAAAGCTGATGTTGTCTTTCAAAAAGAAGAATCCAATTGATCCAGGTCACGAAAAGAGGGATCAGAAAGAAGAACAGGGCCATCAGGCAGCCTGTGATGTTGGCCACTCCCATTCTAAGCGCGTTACTGTGCACCTTGGTCGGCGCGGGTTGTGCCCGCGCCACGGCCATCAGCTCATCGGCTGTGGTGATCTCCTTGGGTAGCGTCGACCGGACCAGTGCCATTTCATGCGCGTTAAGGTTGGGTGGCATTGACAAGACCATGTATCTCGTTGCGTCCAGATGCAGACTTCGCACCACCGTCGGGTTGACGTCTGGCTGTTGGGCTGCATTGGTGGCTGAGCTCAATAATTGAATGGCTAGGCGTACCAAGTCCCAGTTGATTCCGCTAGAGTCGGTGCTCTGGCCAGGTGACAGCAGCGGCAGCGAAGCGACACTTCGTCTGAGATCGGAGCAGTCGACAGGGCTGGAAGGGCGCGACGAAGGCGGAGACGGATCGGCGCTGCTAAACGACATTTGACCATACTCTGAACTCTTGGTCGACGATATTGATGAACTCCTCCTCAGAGATGCGGCTGCCGCTGTTGACCGTATGACTGATGACAGGACTGGAATCTTGGACGAAAAGAGTCTAGAGACAACCCCTGACTGCGAGACGTTGTTATCACCAGCATGGCTACACATGTTGCACTCGGGATTTCCTGTCAGTTCTCCAGGGTCATTCCAGGCCTGGCGATCGTCCTGGACAGCTGCGCAGAGGAGACGTGGACGCGATGTGAGAGAGTCGGGATAGAGGCTATCCTGCTTCGATGGTCGACTTGTGTAGAGACTTGGGAAATGTTCACTGGACAAGTCGCCTTCAAGTCAGTAGAATAAATGTTGGGAATGCTGCCCCCACAGCCATATCAGACTTTCACATGCACGCCTATCTGAGCGGATTCGGGCGAGATAGGACGGTGTTCCAGGTAAAGGCGCATGTCAGGCGACGGCTTAAAAATAAAGTCCAAGGGCTCGGAGGATTCAGGAATCCCGTTCTTTGGACAATACTAACTTATGGAGTCGATGGAGGTGGTTGTGGCCACGTGCGCTCATAGCCACAGGTCCATACGTGTACATGGCCTACACTGGCCTACACCCATGAATTTTCAATCCGAAAAGATTATGGCGAGCTAGAAGTCAATTGTGGGATAAAAGTTAGAGTATAAGTCAGGAGGTGACAGCTTCCATCTCGGCTACACAGTGAACTGTGAACTGAACTGTGTCAAGAACAAGCAAGGCCGCAGACCAGTAATGAACTGTAGTTCAAGTCAGTTGACTTGCACATCTCCAGGCTGAGGACTGTGAAGACTGTCAAGACTGTGAAGAAGAGGCTGGTTCAGCTTGTGGGAATTAATTCTTCACTGTGTCGGAAGTTGCCCCACCTTCGGCTCAATCGAGCCTGCCGAGAGAACGCGAGACCGAACTGATAAGAAAGCGTGGATCATGATCGCTCCTTCCGTCATCCCACGTGGTCTCTCAAATGCGCCTTCTTCTGCCCTCTTTTCGCGCCCAGCAACTGCTCCTAGATTTGTATGCACACCCTACCCTGCGCAGACATATACTGACGGTGTGACAGCGCCTCCCTCGAGAATTCCTGTCCTGATGGCATCTACCTGAGCCCGTCACCCTCTGACCCTTCTCGCTGGACTGGCGTCTTCTTCGTTCGGTCAGGACCCTACGAGCCTGCCATCCTTCGTTTCCACATATCCTTCCCGCCCGCCTATCCGTCCCAGCCACCGCTGATCACCTTCTCTTCTGATGTCTTCCATCCGCTCTGTGTGCCCTCCACTGTCTATACATTTAGCACAGGTCCACTCGATGCTGTAGGCACCGTCAGTGCTTCGGACGAGGACCGTCTGCCGCCCGGAAGTTTCAGCCTCCGCCATGCCTTCCCCGGCTGGTTCGGGAGGCAAGACAGCCGCGGGAGCAGCCCTGATGCGGATGCGGCTGAAGGCCAAGGAGAACGAGGTCTTGCGGACTCACGTGGCACGACATTAAAAGTACTACAACATCTGAAACAAGCATTTGAAGACCCCCACCTCCTGGATTTATTGCGACTGGAGACTGTAGGCAATGCCAGTGCCTGGCATGCATGGCGGGCCCACCGCGGTCTTGCACAAACACTAGATGACGACAGACAGAGGTTTGAGGAGAGGCCTAGTCAGACCCGGCCTGCGTCTCCACGTCATCCAGGTCAGTGGAACTGGGAGGGAGTGTGGGAATCGCGCGTTCGAGATGGCCTCGAGGCCTGTACGAGTGATGCCGCCCTCTTCAATGTTGCTGGCCCGCTCAAATTCTCGAGGCTCGACGACGAAGAGTTCAGTAGTGCCAAGCGCACGATGGTATCCAATAGGAATGCATGAACCGCTGCATAGACAGCCACCTTACCGCATTCATACTCGAACGTGACCTTTCAGTATAGAGTACTTGCCTCGCCGGAAATCATTACTCAAAGGACACAAGACCCACGGGCTCAAACACCAAGCCATCCAATCATGTTTTCTCTCAGTCGGCACCCCACGCAGAGCCCCTCTTTGGGCCAGCCGCCTTCTTTGGCGATTGGACAGACTGATCGAGCCTGCCTGTTCTGGAATGTGTTCGTTGTGTTCGCCGTCGTTGTGTGTTTGTCAGCAGTCTACGCTCAATCCGGCAATTTTGGTCAAGTCAAGGGCGCACAAGAAGATGGGCGATTGAACAGTCATCGAGCCCGAATATCTCGGTGCTGCGTCGACCTTGACCGACCTGGAGTTCACCCTCTCTTCTCCTCTCCTCCCACTCGGCTGCCACCTTGCCGCAGGAGCGGGCCGCTGAGTTGGAAATGGAGTACTTTGACTTTGAGGATGCCTCTCACCTGATGCCCTCATTGGAGCTCGACGACCCGTCAATGGTTGATACGCCTGTCCATCAGGAGAATGCCAATCACGTCAATCGCTCTTTCGACTCCTTCTTCCCCGACCGGCTGCAAGAGCAGCAGGCACCCGAACCAGGGCTGCCTGCGCCCGTCCCAGGGTCGATCAAGCTAAAACTAATGAATGACATTGCGGTTGAAGTCATTCCACAGCCAGATGATGCCAACCTCGAGTATCCCATGTTCAGGGCCAAGGAACCCTGCGACCTCTGCGCCCGGATGGGACTGGACTGCTTCTTCGCCAAAAGAGGCGTGATGATTTCCGGTTGCACCTGCTGCATCTCCTTGTATAAAGATTGTAGTTACACCCATCCCAACATCCCCAAGGGCTATGTCAGCACCTTTCCGGGCATCAGTGAGGACCATGCGTGGACGGACGTGTCAAGAGATCAAAAGAAGTCGCTGACGCTCAAGTCGTTCGACGAGGCTCGGGGCCGCAAAGCTGGGGCTCGATTCCCCCGAGAGGCAGTCAAGATCCTCAAGCAGTGGCTTGCTGAGCATGCCGACCATCCATACCCCAACAAGCGTGAGAAGGATGAGCTCAAGCAAGTCACCGGGCTCAAGCGTAGTCAGATCTCAAACTGGCTTGCCAATGCCCGGCGCAGAGGCAAAGTGCGTGCACCGTCCTGCTCTTCCTCGCCCGTGCTTGATGCCATCGACATTCCGGGAGCGGAAACTTCAATGGCAGACCTGGACCCCCTAGACAGATGGAAGATTTCTCCGCCTGAAAACGAACCGGCCAGCATGACTGCTATTGCTAGAGCTGTCGTCACCGCGACGACGCCAATGGCCGCTGCAGCTGCTAGACCGTCTTCACCCTCATCCCGTGGCTATTCGCGTTCACGAGCCAGCTCCTGCAAGAGGGGTGGGGGCTCCTCAGAGACCTCGTCCGGTGGCTTTTCCAGATTTCGTGCGCCCTCGGTGTCCTCGTTCGAGACGAGGGACAGCACCAATTCGGTCGACACGCTCAACTCTTCTCGCTCCGCACAGTCAAAGCGGTCTCATGTCTCTGCCCACGACCGTCGTCGGCGCAGGCGTGCGCCAATGACGCAGCGCGCGGCACTGCAGCAAGCGAAAAGCCGGTCGGTCCGGATCTTCCAGTGTACCTTCTGCACAGACACGTTCCCGGCCAAATACGACTGGCAACGGCATGAAAAGTCCCTCCACCTGGCACTCGAAAGATGGGTCTGCTGTCCAGAAGGCGGTGTTGTGACTTCGCCCCTGACAGGAGTGAAGCAGTGCGCTTTTTGTCAGCGGCCAAACCCTTCGGCTGAACACCTTGAAGAACACAATTTTGGAGCGTGCCATGAGAAGACACTCCAGGAGCGAACCTTTTACCGGAAGGATCACTTACGACAGCATCTGAAGCTGATGCATGGTTGCAAGTATGAGTCGCACATGGAAGAATGGAAGAGCACGACCAACGAAATCAAAAGCTCGTGTGGCTTCTGCCCCAGCCAGTTCGCGACGTGGAGTCAGCGGGCTGACCATCTGGCTGCACACTTCCGCAATGGAGCTGACATGAGCATGTGGGTGAATGGATGGGGCTTTGAGCCACATATCGAACGGCGGGTGGAGAACTCGATCCCTCCTTATCTGATCGGACACGAGCGCCGCACAATGGAGCCATACGTTGCTCGCTTCCTGCACGAGGGTCAGTCCTTGTCCGCGTCCACGGCTCCTCGGGCCAGAAACAGGAATCCAACCAACGTGTCAAACACCCCGTCTTCCGGGTCGAATCCAGGCTTGACTTGCGGTGGCATTAGCGTCGGAGACAGCGAAGCAGATGGCGAACCGGATCAAATGACCAAGGACAGTAACTGCTGGGCTCGTCTGGAAGATGAGCTTAGCAAGTTTGTCGCGCAGCACAAGATCGCTGGTACCATCCCCACCAACCAACAGATCCAGGACGCGGCGAGGATGATTATCTTTGAGGACGATGACCCGTGGAATTGGACCTGCGCCGATAATCAGCAGTGGCTGGATACCTTCAAATACCAGCAAGGCATCGGCGGCGTTACCCAGAGCATGGGCATCACTTCCCGCAACAGTGGCGGCAGCAGCGGCAGTCTTGGCCCCCAGCCTCCCACCGAGCCTGGCTCGTCCACAACAACAACATGGACCAAGACCTTGGCCGAGGTGCCCGTACTAGCCCCATATGTCATTCCCGGAGGCAATAAACAGGGCAGCGGCGCCGCCAAGGGCAAAGGTAATAATAGTTCGAACGTCTCTACACCCTCTGATGTGGGTGGGAGTGCATTAGCGGCAGCAGCAGCAGCAGCAGCAGCAGCAGCAGCAGCAGTGGGCACGAAAAGCTTTGCTCACCGCGATCAAGACACAGCTATGAACATGTTCAACCCCAACCTGGGCAGCACCGACCTCGACCACGACATGCAATTAGATTTTGAGGGCATCGACTTCTCAACTCTCGACCTTGGCATGATGAGTGACGGTGAGTTCGGCCTGGGCGGAGGCACCCCTGGACTCGTAACTAATGCGGAGAGCTTTTCGCCAGTCCCCGCCCAGGTGCAGGATTTCACCGGGGAGTTTATTGGGATGGAGCATGATATGGGTGTCGGCAGCCTAGACTTTGGAGTTCTAGATATGCAACACCGCGGGCTGGCAACAGCAGCAGCAGCAACAACGACAACATCCGATATATACATGGGTCAAGAGGAGTTGACGCAGCTGGCCAACTACAGCTCGAGCTTTGCGGGCTCGCGCAGGCGGCCATGAGCGGTGAGGGACATGGTTTTTGAAAGTTCAAGACAGAAGGAACAAGAGATATGAACGAGTTTAAATGCCTCAACCTTTTGTCTTTTTCCAGATCGGATCCCCGTCATCAGTAAACTCTGCCCACTCGAAATAGCCACAGCCTTTGCTGGTGGTGGTGGTGGTGGTGGTGGTGGTGGTGGTGGCACTATTCTTATCTGCGCCCACTGTAGCTCTCGCCCCAACCTGGCACATCCACATATACCTGCCGCGCGTCTCGCTGCGGCGCTGCACACACTTGAGCACGGTGGGCACGCCACAGCGACAGCGCGGCGTGAAGCGGGGGCTAAACTCGTCGCGGTACCAGCGGTACGTGATGTTGATGCGCTTGTTGCCAGCGACCGGGTGCGGGTCCGTCGACAGCGCCGGCGCAATCGCGTGCTTCCACTCCTCCTGCATGTCGGCGTGCATGACCAGCAGCGAGTTGTGCGGCAGGTGGATTGATATCTGGCCCTGGAGATCGGCATGTGTTGTGTCATTATTCTTATTATTCTTATCGTCAGTGTCGTTGTCGTTATCATTTGGGACAATGCGCCGGACGCGAAACTCGCGCGCAACACCGAGCGAGAGCGAGCCGATGACGGCGCGCGGCCCCAGATACGACAGCTGGTCCGAGTGGTAGCCGACACACTGCCGCGGCCCGTCGTAGCAGTTGACAAACGCCGCCGTCGGCTGCCATTCGCGCGGGCTCTGGAAGCGCAGCTTCTTCCCGCCGGGGTAGTGCGTCGCGATGCGTTGGCTGATTTCGTCGTTGACCGCCCTGCGCACGAGCTCCGACACGCTGCGCATGACGGGCAGCAGTTCGCGCACGTCGTCGAGCGGCGACCCGTTGTAGAGGTAGGCTGGTAGTTGTTGGTCTGGATGGGGATGTGGATGTGGATTGTGACTGTGATTGTGGTCGCGATCGCGATCCGGCTTCGTGGCAACATACAGACACGCCGTGTGCGGCGACTGCACGACATTGTCAAACAGCCGGAACGTGGCCGTCTTGTACGAAGCGACCTCGGGCAGCAGCTCTTCCAGCAGGGCGGTGGCAAGGGTCGGGCCCAGGAAGTTGTGGATGATGCTGCAGGGCGTGTGTGCCGCTATGTCCTCGGGGGAGTAGAGGTGCAGAGTTTTGCCCTTTTTTGTCAATGGTGCCTTGTGTGTGGTGTGACCTGCTGAAAAGGGGAGCGCGCTTTGGTAGCCGATTGTACTTGGTGGTCTCTTCTTGGGAGTATTATTCTTAGGAGAACGGATATCTGGCCCCGGCTCGTGGCCGGACAGTATCTCGATCACGCGCTCGACGGAGCCATTGCAGTCCAGAAGGAGGTCGAGCAGGTCTTCTGGAGATCTGTGCGGGTGGAGAGAGAGGAGAATGCCGAGTTTGACATCGGTCGATTCTTCCTCGTCGACAGTGGTGGCACTTACATGTTCCCGGGGCAGTGTTGTAGGCTCTGGCTCGGTCGACGATGACGAGAGGCGTGGTCGCTTCCTCCGTGAGACGAAGGCATCCATGTCGGTGTAAACTAGGAGACGAAGCCTTTGCTGAACAAATGTCAAGGCATCGAAGTGAAGGGTGACTAATCAGGAGAGCAGCAGCTGGTGACTAATCAGGATACGCGGCAACCAATCATAGCACGGTACAAATTAGTACAATCAGCTACACCTAACTAGGCAAGACTCAGAACAGATCAGGCATAGCGTGAGTATTGTTGTGTAATCCAAAATCATTCCATTCATCAACTTTAGTACAGAAACAGTCGAGCGCTCCTCACGCATGGAAACACTGCCAGCGGAGTCAATTCCCTCGTGGGCAAGAAAATGTTGGTGTGTAACTCCTCCTGTTCACAACAATGGGATCTTGACCTTCTGCGACCAGTCTATGTTGGAAGCGGCGGTCTCGATCCGGCCGGTGCAAGTGCCAAACAGGCGATCCCAAACGCGCGTCTGCTTGCCGTAGTTGTGGCTCTTCTTCCAGCCAACGCGGTGATGCAGATCATGATCCTCGATCGACAGCTCACAATCGAACCAGTCCAGGACCGGAGACAGCGGATGCGGGGCATAGGCGAAGAGCCGCAGGCCGCTGTGGCCTAAGACTTCGGTGAAGATGATGTACTCGTGGCAGATCCACCAGTCGTGGAAGGTGATGGGCAATCCGACGAGCTTGAGAGTGCCATAGGTGAGCAAGGGGACCAGGGCGATCTCGATGAGCTCCTGCTGCCAGTCGGAAAAGGCCGAGAGCACGGGGCTGGGGTGCTTGGAGAGATGGTGTGTGCGGTGGTACTTCCACAGCGAGTCATACTCATGGCAGGCACGGTGGTAGGTGTAAAAGAAGAAGTCGAGCACGACCGGGTACAGGATAATCTCGACGGCAATCCAGGGGGTGAGTGTGACGAAGCTGCTGGGTTCCAGGGCGGTGGCGAGCAAGGGCCGCACGGCAGTCGTCAGCTGCATCGAGAGCAGTGTCTTTGCCACTCCCGAATCCGGAACCTGGTCTCGAGGCGCCTTGTCGCCATCGAGGAAGCCATACTGGTGGCCCAATCGGCGGAGCACGGCCACCTCGTGCAGGGCATTGACGCGCATGGCCATCAGGTACAAGAGGAAGGCAGCGAGAGGACTGATGGGCTTGCCTGTCAGCGTGTTGTAGGCATACTGGATGGCCATCGGCCACACGGCGTGCAGGATGATCCACACGTTGAAGGAGAGTGCATCAGTAGCTGGCACTTTGGCAGTTTTGGGGAACACGGGCACCTCCTTGTCGAGATCGGTGGGATGAGCACCCAGGAAGTGGATGGCATAGTGAGGAAGCCACCAGACATCGCGATTCGTGCGCCAGGTCGACTTCATCGAGTCCTTGGCTTTGACCGGAGGAGGGCCCATGGTGATGTGCTGGTATATTGACAATGCTCAAGAAGTGTGCTTCAACGGGCTTGGGACGGCCACGCGAGAAACAACCAGTACACTACATCCTGCTGGGTACCTTTATAACCTGGGTGCATTCTCAAACGGGGAGGCGAGCATGTGCGCTCTTCGTCCTCGGTATTACATCATTGGACCAGTATTAGTTATTACACTTACAGCGTATATGGGCCCATCACGGGGCGGTGAAAAAGTTATTTTGGCGGTTCAGGTGTTTGGGACAGTCTCACAATACAGGGTTACAATACCGAAAACTGGAGAAAGCAGTACACTTGTATTACGAGTATTACTGGTGCTTACACCATTACCCAATCCCTAACTTCCCGCGCAGAAACATGTCGGGCCCCTTGCTTTATTTGGGGCCAGACCACGAAGCAGCAGATAAGTAGACTCAGTCTAGGATTCATTATAACTTACAGAGTCAGAGAAGGCAGAGCTGGAGCCTGGGCGGACGTCAAATTTAACCCCGCCTCTCCAAGTAATCAGGTAGTCTGGCTTGCCCCGCCACCAGTCCCAAGATGGACGTCGCAAAAGAGATGGTGTACACGTACGACACTACTGTGGTAGACTAAGCCTGAACGGTGAAACAAGGGCATGACGCAGCGTTGGGCTCAAAAGGGCAACGATTGCCGTCATCGTCACGTGCGCACTCAGTGCCAAGTCTTTCTGGCCGCGGTCACGAATCTGAGTGTTGGTTGCCACCAGCAAGAGCAAGCCTGGGAGCGACGGGATGAAGACACACAGCGGCAGGTAAAGGCTAGGCATGGAGGGTTTGGAGAGTGTTCTGGATAGACTGTCAAGGCAGAATACCGCACACTGTTGTGATTGTTGCCGCTGCCGTTGCCACTGCCGCTGCCGCTGCCGTTGCCGTTGCTGTACCTTGTTGCTGCTGCAATAATGCTCGAGTTCAGGACCCAGGGCTTCCAGGGCTATGCCGTCAAGTACTCGCCCTTCTTCGACGACACCATCTGCGTCGCCAGCAGCGCAAACTTTGGCCTGGTGGGAAATGGCCGACTCTACGTTCTCAAGCTGACGGCCCAGGGAATCCAACTGGCAAAGTGGTATGGCCATCATTCTTCTTCTTCTCGGTGGGAAGACCGATTGAAGGCATGCAGCTGACACTCACTCGCGCACCCGATCCAGGTATCCGACGCAGGACGCGCTCTACGACCTGACCTTCTCAGAGGCGCATTCGTCGCACGTGCTGACCTCGTCGGGCGACGGCTCGCTCAAACTGTACGACACGTCGCTGCAGCCCGAGTTCCCGATCGCGACGTTCCAAGAGCACAGCCGCGAGGCCTTTTCGTGCAGCTGGAACCTGACGTCCAAGGCGACGTTCGCATCCTCGTCGTGGGACGGCACGGTCAAGATCTGGAACCCGGAGCGGCAGCAGTCGCTGCTGACGCTGCCCACGCACTCGTGCACATACTCGACCCAGTGGTCGCCGCACTCGGACGGCCTGCTGAGCGCCGTCTGCTCCGACAGCCACATGCGCCTGTGGGACCTGCGCACGCCCGCCAGCGCGAACAACCACCTGGCGCTGCAGATTCCGATCCACTCGGCTCCGTTGGCAGGCAGCAACACTACTGCTACAAATGACCCCGTGGCCAACAAGCTGCTTCAGCCCATGTTCCCGCCCGCCGAGGCGCTGACGCATGACTGGAACAAGTATCGCAGCACCGTGGTTGCCACGGGCGGAGTCGATCGCATCATCCGCACCTTTGACATCAGACAGCCCAAGGGGCCGCTGCAGCTGCTGCAGGGCCACACGTATGCCGTGCGCAAGCTCGCCTGGAGCCCGCATCTGCCCGATCTGCTGCTCTCGGCCAGCTACGACATGACCTGCCGCGTTTGGACCGATGGCGGTGGTGAAACCGCTACGGTTGCTGCCGGGCCTGGAGCCGGCTTCGCGCGAGAACTGGGCCAGATGGGCGTTCACACCGAGTTCGCCACCGGGGTTGATTGGTGCCTGTTTGGCAGCGAGGGATGGGCCGCCTCGTGCGGATGGGATTCGCTCGTCTGTGTCTGGGATGTCAGGCAATTTATCAAATGAACTCGTATCTTTCCTTTTTATTCCTGTCAACGATGCATGTGATGATACGAGGTGAGATCAAGTTCAATGAATCGGAATCGACAATCAGCATGAATCGACAATCAGCATGAATCGACAATCAGCATGAATCGATAATCAGCACGAACGAATCGACAATCAGCACGTCTAATCCCATCACATGCTGCTCAGTGTGCAAGAAGCATCCATTTCACAGCATAAACGGCGGGCCGACTACGAGATTACACTCCCTAACCATCTCCTCCATCATGTCGTCCTCTTTCCTATCGTTGCACAATCTCCCGCCTTCATCATATTCATCATCCTCGTCGTCTTCATCAAGCAATCCGCCACGTTTCCTCGCAGTGGCCCAACAACAGCCATCATTATCCATCATATTAACCCTGCATTCCGCCCTATCCTCCAGCCACGTGCCGCCCACCTCTCCATTCGACAAGAAGCTATGCTGATACCTGACCCTAATCCTGACTACAACATCCTCGTGTTGTGAAAGCAGCGCATTCTTCACTTCTCTGCTGTTGCTGCTGCTGCTGTGGTGGTGGTTGTGATAGGTTTGACTGCTGCCATCTCTCTCCTGGCCGCCGCCACTGCTAGCAGTGCTGAGGATATCAAGCCAGCGATCAATCGTCTCCAGGTTATAACTCTTCAGACTGCGCGACGTCCTCGACTTGAGCGACTTCCAGCTGGCCGCTAGCTTGCTCGCCAAGCTGGTCTCGTTGAACGCCAGGTGGACGAGGCAGAGCCATGTGCCGTCTGGTTCGAGCCGGGCGAGGCGGTACTGTGTAAAGTCTTGCAATACCGTGTGGGCGCCGCCCGTGATGCTAAGCTCGAGCGAGAGGTTGAGCAGGATGCCAGGCAGATTATTTAATAATACCACTGCCGCTGCCGCTTCGTCGTCGTCGTGGTTCTGTGCTGCTGCTCCTGCTCCTGCCACTGCTGCATTCTGCGGTCTGCAGTTGAGCGTGAACTGCACGTACGCGGTGGCGGCATACTCGGGGTAGGATGGGTTGGCACAGATGGTCCAGGTGGATGGTGTGATGACAAGTCCAGAGATCTGGGGGAACCGGCCCTCTCCCCGTCCTTCGCCTTCGGGTGGCTGCTTGTCTTCAGGGCAAGATGTCGGCGGGGAACGTGAGGATGAGACGTCGTCTTGGGTACTATCCGCTCCTGCTGTTGCTGGTGCTGGTGCTGGCAGTTGCTGGGACGGCTCGCCTGTTTTGGGAGGAGTGACGGGACTGGTGTTGGTTGCTGTCGTTGGCTTGTTGTCGTCGACCCCCTGCGATGTGGCCGAACCAATGGACGAGATGCGTGATCGCACTTTGGCAAAGGTGCGGCTGACCACAGTTCGAGACATGGACGTCCGCATTGTGAGCTGGCTAGGTGGCCGATCTCGTAGCACAGCCCTTTGGAGGAGGAGCAGCAGTGCCGTTACTCACCTTCAACAGCCATCCCACCTCCCACCTCCCACCTGTTTCACAGTCGCTCCTTCCATGCTTGCTGCTCCCAAGCAATGCACTGACCTCACTGTCTTGGCGTTTTCATCAACAGATTAATTTTCCCACTCAACTCTTTTGCCATATTGGTACCTACTGTAACTTGGCACCTGTGGTGCTCCTCCTGCTTCATCTGCTTATCTGCCTCATCTCTGCTTCTCTCTGAGATTCATGCTTTCGTCAATGTCCTCGCGTATCAAAAGCTGCATCGCCATGACGAATTTCCCTTACCTTCAAACACCAGACGGAGGGAACAGACCACATTGGCGGTACGACCCGGTTGTCCCCCTTTCCCCTTTTTCCCGTCGATACGAGAACACATGCAAACTGTGGAGTCCAAGGGGTGTATTGAGCGGCGCTGGTGCAGTATTACAACCATTGGCAAAAAGAAAAAAAAAAGGTTCACACCCTCTTCTGTACTTTTGGCACATGTTGCTCTTTGACATGACATCTGCTGCTTAGAATTTCATCACCCATGGGGTTGCTCGCGCGAAGAGCTTTATTTGGATACATATCCAGAGAGTGTGTGTGCTGGGGTAGGGCTGGGGCCTAGCACTGTAAATACGGTAAGATACCATGCACGCCCCTTCTTTCGGAACGCTATGCCGAAGGCTGACAACCACCAAGACTTCGCTTCGCAGTCACATGGGCATGATTAGCGTCAGCAAGTGCCCTATAAGTTGTGGATTTTTGGAAATCTGATAACCTAATCCAGCATTGAGTTTACCAAGTGGACCGACGACCAGTTGTCCACAGTGGTAACTGGTAAATTACTAATCACGCCGCCTCACCACAGCACCTCTCACATGCAATGCAGTCAATGATCGATCGATCTTGTGTCGAAGCTACCCTGAGTCACTACTCTGAGTGGCTACTCTGAGTGATGATGTGCAAGCAGTTATTCTGAGTGATGATATGCAAGCAGTTATTATCCTTGAGCACGATCTGATAGTTATGCAAACAGCATCCATTTCAGCTTAACTTGCCGAGAAAAGTGCGGTGCTGGCAAAAGCAAAAAAGAAAAAAAGATCAGCCCCGGGTGGGTTGGTGGGTGGTTGCAACAGTGCAACAGTGCCCACCGCTGGTCCACCCACCCAACCAGCTTCTTCCTGGGGATTGCTGTTGCCAGGATTTGGATTCCGGAAGGGAATGATTAGAAGGGAGGGAACCCTGTCAGTCAGCAGCCAGATGACCAAGAACAGAGTCTGTCTCTGCCCCCACCAAGCATGTGAGAAACAGTTCTTTCTCCTGATTGATTGAATACACAGTTGGAATGCTAGCATTGGCTGCTGCCCCTCTTGACTCCAGGTTCGTCGACTTGGCTGTGGGGAACGAACGGGGGTGGATGAGTGAAAACATGTATGTACAGTACGAGTAGGGTGCTGTCTTGAAATGTGAACAGGTAATTACATGTACTCTGGTACATACGACAGCCTGTGTTTACTACTGCACCCACAGACACAAATATTTGAGCATGTATACACATATATGATGTAGATTGACCACTGTCAAAAGTTGCACAAAACAGTATGCATCCCTAGGACCATAACAATTTGATGTCTTTAACTGAAATTGATATTGCTTGGGTGTTTTGCTCTTGTCGTTGTTGTTGTTGTCGTTGTCGTCGTCGTCATCCACCTTCCTTGGTCTGACCCATGTCTTGGAAATGCTGTGATTGGACCACCCTACCCTTGTCCAGCCTCGCTCTGCATGATAGTTGCTAAGCCCATAGAAAGGATTTGGTTCAATGCACACACACACACACACAAGTCTGGATTCTTGTCGGGGACAGTACGCTAAAATGCTATGTCATGAAATCAACATCAACGCAGGTAATTATTACTCCAACAGTCTGCTGTACTTGGAGGCAGATCCTTCTTCTTCTTCTTCTTCTCCTGCTGCTGCTGACCAACATCCTCCTCGCCTGCCTCGTCTGCCTCTGTAGGAATAACCAGATACCCAAGACTAACCAGCAGCTTGCCCGCGGCGGAGACCGCAATGGCGGTGGGACTTCCGGCAAAGCGATAGAGAAGGGCGCCGAGGAAGCCGCCGGCGACGAGGGCGAGGAGGAAGGCGGCGCGGCGGTTGCGGGCGCGGGCGCCCGGGGCGCGAGCCGCCTGGAACAGATGCGGGTCGATGACCAGGTCGACCCAGGCGGCCGTGGCCATGGCGGTGCTGATCTCGGTCGTGCCCAGCGCCCGGCTCTGCACGACCTGGCTGCCGGACGCGGCGGCCAGCAGGCCGACGACGACGAGCGACGCCGCCGACGCCGTGCCAGACACGTCGTGCTCCACGCCGTAGGCGCCGTACGCGAACTGCACACCGGCCGCGAGCACGACCAGCACCGTCTGCAGGATGTTGCTGCCAAAGAGGAAGACGCGCGACCGTTGCATGTCGAGCACGTGCCCGAGCTGGCCCGTCAGGGCGCCCGCGGCGAGGAACAGCGCGAGCGCGACCGCGATGTTCTCCGTGATGAACATCTTGCCGTTGAGCTGCGGCGTGACCACCGCCAGCGTCAGGAAGATTGTGTTGCCTGTCTGGTTGCTGGCGAAGCAGTGGTAGTCGGGGAATGTGGTCGCGTCTTGGATGCCCGTCATGACGGTGAGGATGAGGAGGAGGATTTCGGTCCATAGGGATGGGCGGATCGGGGTGCTTAGATGGGATAGTATTCGAGACTGTCGTGGCCGCTGTTGCTGCTGCTGCTGCTCCGTCTGCTTCTCGACGTCGGCTGCCGCCGGAGTTGGTGCTCGTTCAGCCATTGTAACAAGTGCAAAATCGGAGATGTGGATCTTGAAAGCAGATGGATTCTTGGTAGATATCTGATCAAGAGGCAAAGCAATACACACCGGGGGAGAACGCCCTTGTGGTATATGTATATATATATATATATATATATATATATTCTCTTACTCATGACTGCCGCAAAACCTGCCCCCCAACCCCCGACAAGCGACGGGCGACGGCGGCATCAAGGACTGAGTGGTACCACAAAGACATCCCACCTCGCATCCATGTCGTACGGCGACAGTGCGTGCGCACGCGCCCTTGGGAGCCAAGTAAGTATACGAACCGAACCGCGAGCGTCCCGGGCAGTTTGGCAGCCTCTCAGTGGCCCAGCAGGCCTTGTCAGCGGCTATAGCAAGGGCACCAGCGGCAGCCATGGACCTGAAAAAGGTATAAACATGACAGCAACAAATGCTTGCGGCTCGGTCCTTGTTCCGAGTCGACCAGTTGGTTGACCTCCCGTCCTCCTCTTTGCTGTCGTTTATTGCTCAAGTCTTGGCCCCGATATCCGCACGCCGACAGCCGAAACACACAAAAAAATAAAAAAGAAAAAGAAAAAAGAAGAAAAAATCAATGCTCACAGGGCGTTGACTGATCAGAGTACCTGAGCTCTTTACAGTCACAGAGGGTGTTGGAAGGGTGATTCAAGCCGACAGAAATTCATTCGTTCATGTCCGAGGCTGTGAACCCGAGTCTGGACCATCGATGCCGGTCGTCGACGGCTAGGTATGTGACACCTGCCCAAGTTGGAAGCAGGGATGATTCAGGTGATTTAGGTGATTTCGGTATTCAGGTGATTCAGGTCACTCATGATGGAAGAAAAGAAGAGGTTGGAAAGAAACGAATCCATTAAATGGGCAAATTCTATCACCGCTTCGTCGTTAAGTCGTCCGTCCAAATGGCGTGATTTCTTGGCGTCTACACAGAATACTCGTAAGCAAGATAGGACGGCACAAGGAAACAAGGAAAATGTCCCTCTAAAGCGATGGTACATATCCCCCCAGGGGTAGTTTTCCACTGCCACATACACTGAGATCTGCTTTTGAACCCTAGAGGGTCGTGTTAGCTCAAAAAGGATAAAGAAAAAGGCTGAGGGTGAGCTGGTGCTGGTGGTGCTGGTGGTGCTTGTGCTGGGCTGGTCAGACTTGGTGCTCGTCGTGCCGTCAGACTTGGTGCTCGTCGTGCCGTCAGACTTGGTGCTCGTCGTCAGACTTGGTGCTCGTCGTCAGACTTGGTGCTCGTCAGACTTGGTGCTCGTCGTCAGACTTGGCTCCTCGTCCTCAGGACTCGTCTACATATTCCACGGCGGCGGATGGACTGCGCCGCCCTGAAAGTCTGCATGGTCCCAGACGTTGGAGAACCAGTTGAAAGTGTCTCCGCCATGCGTATTGAGGCCAATGTCGTATCCGTCCAGCGCGCCCTGGAAGGCATTGGGAGCCGTGAAATTGATGTGGTCGGCCGGCGGAGCAGCCTGGCCGTTGAACGATGTCACCTGGTGGCTTGCGTTGGCCTCCACCGTCAGATTCGCGGCCAGGGCGTCGACGGGGATCTCAATGGGATCCAGCTCGGTGCCGTGGCCGTTGTGTACATTGGCGTTTGACCTGGTCGGCATTGCCAGGCTCTCGCTGTCGTCGAGCAGGTCCATCTGCCGGACGATGTTGTGGCTGACGTAATTCGGGCGACTTGTCACATCAGACGACCGCGTCGAGTTAATGCTCGACGAGCCAGCAGGGGCTCCCTCGACCGATGCGCCCGGTGGAGTATCCGACACTTCTGCAGAGGCGCCTCTCCCAATCAGCTTGCGCAGGTCTTCCTGCATCTGGTCGCCAGCAGGGGTCGACATGGGTAGGTGCTCGATCGCCTCTAGGCAGTAGCGAGCCTGCATTGTCGCGCTCTCCTTGCTCAGGCCCACGCTCTCGCCCTGGCTGCGGTACAAATAGAAGAGGAGGCGGGCACACTGATAGGCGCACGCATGGAACTCGAGGTCCATCGACGGCAGTCCGCTCTTGAGTGCTACATACATGCGGAAAATATCAGACATCGCTCGAGCATTCTCGTAACACTGCCACCGGCAGTAGTTGACAAACCGCGGATCCAGCCGATCGACCTTGTCCTGCGGCAGCCCTTCCTGGAGGCCCGGCATTGTGATTCGGGTAAGGTCACACCAGCATTGATGCCACCAGATGTGCAGCAGGCTATATGGACACAGCCTGACCGAGTACGCACGCAGATTCAGGTTCTTCTCCGAAAACTGGAACGACGCCGGCAGACTGGCGTGCAGGTCATTGAGCTCTTCAGTAAAGCCTTCCACCATCCGCTGCAGCCTCATTGGGTCAAACTCGTCTGTCGTCAGCACTTCCTTGGTGGCTGTGACGATTCGTGCCCGGATCCACATGATCCTGATATAAATGCCCAGCGAGCCCACGCTCTCGGAGAGCGGTGCTTTGGGCCGGGGCGGCTTCAACGGTTCGGTCGCTTGCTCGAGATCGAACTCGAAATTCCGCTCCTGGCAGGGGAGCTGGATATGTAATGCGTCGGGCTTGCAAAGCACCAGGTCGGGCACGCCACCGGCCAGCGTCGAATCGAGCACGTACAGCGCCCACATCAGCCGTCTCCTCGACTCCTGGGCGAGGAAACACAGGTTCAGGGCTTCATGGTTGAGCCTGAGTGCAAAGGCAAATCGCATTGCAGTGGCCAGCAGCATAAAGGCATTGGTGAAGCGGCGGCACATTTTGCGGTGCTGGATGATCAGGACGAGCGTCTGGATCTTGATCACCGACGGCTTGCTGATGTCCCTCATGACCAGCGCTTCGGCTGTTGAGATACACTCGGCTCCGTACTCGCGCATGCCCGGGCCCAGATTGGTCATTTGCGAGGCAATCCCGATGATGGACAGGATGAGGCCCGTGTCCACCGTGCCCGACTCATACCGCTGGATGATCGAGGCCTTGTGCAAGAAGGAAAAGACGGGGATGGGATGGATGTGCTTGAAAAAGTTGTCGAGGGCCAGCATCACCGTCGAGTCTTCCAGCGCCAGCGTCCTGCGATATCACCATCAGCATCCTTCTGCCATGGCTTACTTGCCTGCCTACCTTCGACTCCTGGATCCATTCCACGCATTGGATGCTGGATGCGAGAGAAAGCCGGCAGAGGCAGCCGGTGCCGGCCGCGTCGTCCTGGTGGGCGACGCTGCGTGGCGGTCGGAGGCACTGGTGGTCGTCTCGGAAGCATTATCCGACAGCAGGAAGAGCGTGTTTGCATTGGCATTCGACGACGCCCGCTTGGACGGCGCGTACACACAGTCGATGCCCTTGGCCCGGCATCGCTGGCACTTGGGCAGCTGGCCACTGCACCGGGCCTTGAGCGCGTGGCAGCTGGCACATGCAAGCCGCACGCGTCTTCGCTCCAGGTGAAGCTCTGCATTCGACGAGTCTGTCCGTTTGAAGGAGCAAACCAGGCCCAGCCGGTCACAGTTGGAGCACACACTCCGACGGCCGTCGCACTTGACTTTGCGTGCCCGACACTCTGCGCAGATGTTGACGGACTTCTTGGTCGGCTTCGTCGAGTCCATCCTGCCGCGGACGGGGCTGCAGAAATTCTGTTTTTTTTTTTGCGGCCTTCACAGTCCGGCCATGCTCTCCGACGATTTAGACTGTCTGGACGAGAGCACACACCAAGCGAGCAGTACTATGTATGCAATGATCGCCCTTGGTCGCGATCGGTCCTTGCTCCGATTGCCGTCAAAATGTGGCGAAGCGCACTTGCCTTTAAGTTCCTGCCTAAACTCGGAAGGAGCCACCCAGCAACCTTCCATCGCACTGTCGCACTTTCGCGGGGCTCGCGTGGCTTCCCAAAATGCAAAATCGGGAAAAGCGGGGCCTCTGAAATGAGACGTCTGGGCAAATGTGCAAGGAACGGCCTTACCATGGCTGACTACTATCCTCACTATGGCCGACTACTCCTTACTAGCACTCTCAGTCCTCATCAGGTATTTGTCCATTTGCCGAGCTGAGCGCCAGCTAACATCTACTGAGACAAGTCCCAATCGCGTCATACGTCCCGAAGAAGGGGGTCATACCGACGGCCCTGCTCGGCGGACATCTCCAGTCCCGCTGAATTCCGCCGCCGCACCACCAACGCCAACGACCCAGTGGCTGAACGTGCGGCTGTCCCTGCTCTCCAGTAGCATGTGCATATCCTCCTTCTCCGGCGGTAACTTAATTCCATACCCCGGTCTGGGGTACAACAGGGCATGTTCATCAACATATGTTTCGTAGCCTTCGTCTACGCCATCATCCGCCTTGGCTGCATGTGCGGCTGAATGGTAGATTGGTGTTGCCGAAGCAGGCGTGGTGTAGGTAGAGTGGAATTTGGCAGCCGGAAGGCTCGGCACCGCCATCTTGAAGAGTGCAAGGGTCGGGGCCAGTTCAGATGCACGCAGAAGGGTGCGGATCAGCTCGTCCTTGGACAACGATTCCAGATAGGCCGTCTTCTGGCCACTTGTGAGCGAAGAGCCAGGCACGAGGGGGTCGGCAAACGTGGGCGGAGTGTCTGCCGGGGCGGGCGCCGCCACGACACTGGGAGCCGCAGCCTTGGCCTTGCTGTTCTTTTTGCCGTGAAGAATCCGGTCACACTCGGCACAAAACCACTGTGCCTTGGTGTCGGCGATAATAGCTGCTGGCACCTGTGGATCGTGACATCGCTGGTGCCAGCACTTATTGCAGGCATCGCAGAACACAATCACGTTGCCAGGCGGTCCATAGCCGCGGAGGCAATGCTCACACAGCGCTAGTTGCTCCCGGCCACGGTACACTCTGCGTTTGATCTTTCGGTGTGATTTAGCTCCGTTTTGCGCCGTTGTTGTTGTTGTTGACGACGAAACCCTGGAACGCTTCGTCGGAGTACCAGTATTCTCAGGCACTTGCGCAACAACTGAAGTGGGTTTCTGCGTAACCCGGCCTGATCTCGTCGTGCCTGTCGGGTTGTACTCTGGCGACGACTCACGCGAGTCAGACGTGTGGGAAGATCGGGGAGAATATTCATTCGATACCGCAGATAATGTCCGCTTTCTCTTTTTCGACATCTGCCGGGAGCCAGGCGTCTTGGCTGTAGACGGCGCAGGCGACTCGGTACCTGATGCCACGCTGCCATCTTCCACTTTGACAGATCTAGGTCCTCGCTTGATGCCAGGCCTGCCCCTGCCCAGGCCTTTACCAGACACGACGGTGCCATCCTCAAGCGTGTAATTCTTTGCCCGCCGTTTAGAACCCCTTGGTCCTTTCGGCGGTGGGGCCATCTCGACTTTGGCAGTCTGAAGTTGTATTGTCCCAGCTTCGCCCGACTTGATAGGTGGCAGTTGGCTCGGTGAAGGTGAAAGGGGCTGCTCCAACCCCTTTACACTTTTACCCTCGGAATCATTGTCTGCTGCCTCATTAATCGCCTGTGGTGAATCTATTATCTGAGCAGGTCCACTGTCTGGCCTCGACTCAAGCAGTACACTGTCTGGCCTCGACTCAAGCGGTACACTGTCTGGCCTCGACTCAAGCTCATTTGTCTTCACCGAGCTGCGGTGTTCTGTCTCTGTGGTGGGTGTTTGTGCCACGGCAGGTCCTTCGTGCAGGTCCGATGATGGGGAGGCATTGCGAAGGTCGGGGCTTGGCCTTGAGTCCACTAAAGGGGTATCCGATATCTGCGAGCTCTCAGTGAAAGAGGAGTTTTGAGTATCGGCCTGGGCAGTGTCAACTGAACTCTCGCCGGGTGGGGTAGCAGCAGCAATCCCTGGGGATTCCACAGCATCAGGTGATGCGTCAATATCGGCCATCGTGTTGGACAAGATCGAGTCACCACGAGGAGGTTGGGGGCTTTTCGGTAGCAAAGAGGGGCTTCTGCTGTTCTTCAAGCCTAGGCGTCGATCTTCGCCGCCCCAATGCAAAGAATCATAAATGCCCCATCATCGCACCTAGCTCTAGCTTGATCGGCGATTTCCTGCCACCAGGGCGACGATGAGGTTGTGCCAGTCACGTGAGCCAAGCGTTTTAGCGCGACCTGTCACGTCACGTGACTCCCGCCACATTTACGCAAAAAACACTCAGTTTCGCTCCATTTCCGGCCTATCGCAGGTATTTGCTGTAGCAAACAACGACTAATGGTATCAAATATCTGTCACGGCACAAGTCACTCACTTGCCTAGTGCTCCTCACGCAGGTTTGTCTGTCTTGATATTTCCTTGGTCGCCGTCTCGATCGCCATGCTTCTTCGCCTCCCCTTGTTACACCTCTGCCACCTCTGACAAATCTGTGCTGTCTCACCTCCGCCCAAGCTTGCCCATCTCTTCTGCAGCCATGCATACCGCAGCGTTGCTAGTATCGAATGTGCACTGCCCAAGCTGCGTGTCGTATATCCAGAGCATCCTCGGCTCCGTGCCTGGTGTCCAAGGCCCGCCAGACGTGTCACTGATTGAGCACACAGTGCGAGTGCATTTCGATGCATCACTGACCAGCAGCAAACGTATCTCTGATTCCCTCCTGAATGCCGGCTTCGAGGTCAAACACGTCAGCGAGCTGGACTCGAATCAACATGAAATCAAGTCTGTCCCGGTCGATGAGCCCCCGGTCTCCCCCAAACCGGCGTCATGGAGTCGAGCGCGGTCAAAGGCAATGCAACACCATATAGACAACTGTACCGCATGTCAGCGAGAGAAGGGAAGGACCCCCTCGAAGTGGAAATCCTGGGCTGCCCGAACTGGCCTGGTGCACAAGACCACACCCCAGACGCCGCCCAAGCAGGTATCCGAGTCCTCTCAGTCCTCTGTTGGCCGTGTATCCGGAGCAGACGAGGGACCAGCTGTCATCAACATCGACGGGACAAAGCCAGATGAATCACGACCTGCCACCTATCTGGCAACCATTGCCATCGGGGGCATGACTTGCTCTGCTTGCACCAACACCGTCACCCAAGCGGTGAGCTCGCTTGACAATGTCATTTCCGTTGATGTCAACCTGGTATCCCATTCGGCAAAAGTCGTCTATTCTGGTACTGAAAAAGACGTGACCACCATCGTTACTACCATTGACGATGTCGGCTACGACGCAAGTCTGGTCAGTGTTGATCTGCAGAACGATTCCGGGCACGAGCGATACCGTATGAAGATCAACATCACGGGTATGACCTGTGGGAGCTGTGTGGGAGCAATCACAAGAGGGTTGGAGGAGTTGCCCTCGATTCGGTCAGTAAGCATCGACCTGGTCGGCAACAGTGGTGTTATCGAATATGAAGGCAAGGACACGTCGAGCGCCATCATTGAGAAGATTGAAGAGCTTGGATATGATGCAGAAGTATCCAGCATTGCCTTGTTGGAGGCGTCTGCAAGGCCGACCAGCGAAAGAACGGTACAGATCAAGGTGGACGGCATGTATTGCCAACATTGTCCTCAAAAGATTCTGAGCGGATTGGAAAAGCTGTATGAGTCTGGAGTGGAGAAGAGCAGATTCCGAATTTTGGGAGAGCCAACGCTGGACGACCCTGTCGTGACAGTGGTATATCGTCCGTCAATTGAAGACGACATCACTATCAGGAGATTCATCAGCAGTATAGAGGCGGCCGATCCCGCCTTGACGGCGTCGGTGTATCAGCCACCAAGTCTGGAAGAGAGATCACGACAGCTTCAACTGAGGGAGCGCAATCTGATTCTAGCCCGGCTGATTTTCACCGCAATCGTGGCCATTCCTTCTTTCATCATCGGCGTGGTCTTTATGAGCCTGGTGCCGGCGACGAATCACATCCGGCAATGGCTTGAGGAACCTATTTGGGCCGGCATGGCCATGAGAATGGATTGGGCGCTATTCATCATCACTACGCCCGTCATGCTGTTTGGCAGCGATTTGTTCCACCGGCGCGCGCTCAAGGAGATTCGAGCCATGTGGGGACCAAAGAGCAGAGTGCCCCTGCTTCGGCGCTTCTATCGCTTCGGCAGCATGAATCTCCTGATCTCTGCAGGCACAAGCGTGGCCTACTTTGCCTCGCTGGCTGTTCTGATCCTCGCTGCTACTGACAACAGCCACACCTCGATGATGGCGCGCAGCTCGGATACCTACTTTGACACCGTCGTCTTCTTGACGCTGTTCTTGCTGATCGGCAAGTATCTCGAGGCATATTCCAAGGCCAAAACAGGGAATGCGGTGGCAATGTTGAGCAGCCTGAGGCCAACCGAAGCTCGGCTTGTGCTGAAGAACCACGAGACCAAGGTTATCCCTGTCAACCAGCTCGAGGTGGGAGATGTGGTTCAGCTTGCTCACGGACAGTCTCCTCCTGCCGACAGCGTGATCGAGCAGCAGGGTGTGTTTCTGTTTGACGAAAGCTCGCTGACAGGCGAGTCGATGCCGGTGAAGAAAGGCCGGGGCGACGAGGTCTTTACCGGCTCAGTCAACACGTCAGACGCCGTGCGCATCGCAATCAAGGAACTGGGAGGAAGTTCGATGCTGGACCGAATCATCGACGTGGTGCGCGAAGGGCAATCGAAACGAGCACCGATTGAAAGATTTGCCGACGTGATAACAGGATACTTCACTCCCATCATCACCCTGATAGCCATCGTCACATGGATCATTTGGCTGAGCCTTGGAGTCAGCGGTGCTATTCCTTCGGCCTGGCTGGATGTTCGACAGGGAGGCTGGGCATTTTGGTCCTTGGAATTCGCGATTGCAGTGTTTGTGGTGGCATGCCCTTGCGGCATCGGGCTCGCAGCACCAACAGCCTTGTTTGTCGGTGGAGGGCTTGCAGCCAAGAACAGCATCCTTGTGCAGGGCGGTGGCGAGGCTTTTCAAGAGGCGTCGAGGCTGAAGACACTTGTGTTTGACAAGACCGGAACTCTCACACAGGGCCAGATGAAGGTGACCGAGCTCGAGACCTTCTCCCAAGTCTGGAAGACAGACATGATCAAGGCGGCGGCCAAGGCTCTGGAGGATGCAAGCAGCCACCCGATTGCAAAGGCCATCTCGGAGTTCTGTGCAGACGGATCAAACAACAGCAGCATCGAACACGACGAGTTCCGCGAGTTGCCGGGAATGGGCATGGCGGGGACGTTTACGATTGACAACCGGCGCGTTGAAGTGGCCATTGGCAATGAGCGTCTTCTCTCACAGCTCAGCGCGCCTGTGCAGTCAGAGAAGTGGCCAGTCGTGACGACGAGCACGATGATTTCCACCAACGACCTCGTCTCGCAGCGGATACAGCACCACCAGTCGCTCGCTCACTCGACGGCCATCTTTGCCGTAAGACATCGAGACTCTGAGCATCAGACTGGGCAGTTCCAGCCCATCGCCCTGTTTGCAATCTCAGACCCTCTCCGGCCTGAAGCAGACTCGGTCATCAGCTCACTGCGTGAGAGCGGCGTGGAGGTGCACATGTGCACGGGCGACAACGCCACAACCGCGCGCGCGATCGCTGGCCAGCTCGGCATCCCGGTGGCCAATGTGCGCGCCGGCGTGCTACCACAAGACAAGGCGGCGTATATCGCGGAGCTTCAGCATGGCGGCAGTGGGGGTCGACGTGTGGTCGTGGGCTTTGTCGGCGACGGGACCAACGACACGCCGGCGCTGTCGACGGCAGACGTGTCGATTGCGTTGTCGTCGGGCTCCGACATTGCCATCACCTCGTCCTCCTTCATCCTGCTCAACCCAACCCTGCACTCGATCCCCGTGCTGATCCGGCTGTCCAAGCGGGTCTTTCGCCGCGTCAAGTTGAATTTCGCCTGGGCGGCCGTGTACAATGTCGTCCTCGTCCCCGTTGCTGCCGGCGTGCTCTCCCAGGTCGGCAACGGCCACGGTGGCATCTGGAGGCTGAGTCCGGTCTGGGCCAGCGTGGCCATGGCGGGCAGCAGTGTGAGCGTGGTGCTGAGCAGCCTGGCACTACGACTGCCAGAGGTTCGATGGTGCTGAGCAGCCTGGCACTCCGACTGCCAGAGGTTCGATGGTGCTGAGCAGCCTGGCACTCCGACTGCCAGAGGTTCGATGGTGCTGAGCAGCCTGGAACTACGACTGCCAGAGGTTCGATGGCGACGAGGCCGATGATTATGATGATGATATGAGTAGAAAGCGTGCTATTATTACACACAAAAACTTGTATTATACAGTATTAACACTTTTTCCTCCTCCTTCTTGTTATCGCGCACGCTGAATAACGGCCATGCCATCCATATACGGACGCAGGGGCTCGGGAATAACAACGCAGCGGTCGCGCGGGCGCCAGCCGTGCTCGAGAATGGCAGCGAGGACACGGGGCACGGCGACGGCAGTGCCGTTGATGGTGTGGGGGAACTTCTTGCGCGAGCCGCTGGGGTCGAGGATGCGGGTGTCGAGGCGGCGGGCCTGGTAGTCGGTGCAGATGGAGGCGGAGGTGAGCTCGCCCCAGCCGGGGTGGCGGCGCGAGGGGAACAGGGCCTCGATATCGATCTTGCGGAAGGCGCTGGCGCCCAGGTCGGCCGTGGGCATCTCGAGCACGCGGCAGGGCAGGCCGAGGGCGGACAGGATGTCGGTCTGGATGGCGACGACCTGGTCGAAGGCCGCCTGGGCCGCGGCCGCGTCTGCGTCCGCGTCGGTCCAGGCAAACAGCTCGACCTTGGTGAACTCGTGCACGCGGTAGAGGCCCCTGGTGTCGACGCCGCGCGCGCCCGCCTCGGCGCGGAAGCAGCGGCTGGACCCGACCAGCCGGACGGGCAGCGCGTGCGCGGGCATGTCCTTGCCCGCGTGCAGCGCGGCCAGCGGGATCTCGGCCGTTGCTGCGAGGCTGCGGCGGGGCTTGCCGGCAGCGCTGTCGCGCGCCGGCTGCGCGACCTGCCAGATCTGCTGCAGCTCGTCGGCGCTGTTGTCGCGCGGCTGGAAGCCGCACGCGTCCGCGACGTGCGAGTAGACCAGCGACGGCGGCGTCGCGACCTGCCAGCCATGCCGCCGCGCGACCGCGAGCGCGTACTGGATCAGCGCCTGCTCGAGCAGCGCGCCCTCGTTGAGCAGGTAGTAGAACCCCCAGCCGCTGGCCATGGACGCCGAGGCAAAGTCGATGAGCCCGAGTTCCTCGCCAATGGCAGAGTGGTCGGCCGTGTCTTCGGCAGTCTGCGTCTGCGTCTGTGGCGGCGGGTTGAGCGGGTCGTAATTGATGTAGGAAATCAGCCTGGGCTCGTCGCCGACCGGCGTGTGGGGCGACGTCAGGTTGGGCAGCAGCAGCGCGTCGCGGCGGTTGGCCTCCTCGAGCGCGTCCTGCTCGGCCACGAGCTTGTCGACCACCGGCTTCATCCTCCTGATCTCCGCCACGGTGCGTGCCTTGTCCACCGTGGCGTCCTTGGCTGTCAGCCGCGACTGCAGTGCTTTGATCTGTGCGCGCGGCTTCTTCAGCGCCGTGTTGATCTCGGAGATCCGGCCCGCGCGCGCCGCCACCTGTGCGGGGATGGCCCTGTGCTGTGCGTAGTTGCGCAACACCGCGTTGGTCTCGTGCAGCGCGACATTGTCCCGGATGTGGGCGATGTCCGGGTGCTGCTTGAATGCAGATGGACTGCTGCTACACCGGGTCGAGGCGGGGGTAAAGAGCCGGCGCTTCGGCTTCCTCAGGCGCACTGCGGTCCATCGTGCGCTGCTGCCGCTTGCCAACATGTGTGTCTGTGTTCGCTTCGCTCTCACGCTGAGCAGAGTGTCGTGTGGGTTGAGAGATGATGTCAACGAGTGTTTCTTGGCAGCGCGGTGTCTTATCATCACGTGCGATAGGAGATAACGCGGAGATATGTCGAGGAGTTGTACAAAATTTGAGTGTGTACGGCATCCCACCCGCTGCGCATAGAGATGGCCGACGACGAGGCTCAGCTAGAGCAGCTGCACCGGCTGAACACACTAGCTGATGCGCTCGAGACTGTCAGCGACGCCCTGCACGACGATGACGCCTTTGTCCCGGCGACTGATGGCCTCTCACTTCTCGACACCAAGAATGGTCTGCTGCTGAGCTACTTGCAGAGCCTTGTCTTCCTGCTCCTGGTGCAGCTGCGCCATTTGCAAGTTGATGTTGAGGACAAGAGCGTGGCGGACGGTGTGGCCGGCATGAGCTCGGAAGTGCAGCAGAAACTAAACGAACTGCGCATCTACCTCGACCGCGGAGTGCGGCCAATCGAGAGCCGACTCAAGTACCAGATCGACTCGGCGTTGCGCGCGGCCGAAACTGCTCAGCGCAAAGATCATGCCAAAGCAACGACGAGACTCAACCGCGACGACGAGGAATCAGACAACGACGACGAGGAATCAGACAACGACGACGACGACGACGACGACGACGACTCGGCAGAAGATGAGCAAGAAGCACAGAATGACGAGGCTGAAAACGCTCTGCTATACAAACCCAACTTGAGCCTTCCCAGACGAGACAAACAGGCGGCGGCCTCCAAAGAGCGCTCCCTGCGCAGCAACAACGACCACAGTGGCGTGTACAAGGCACCGCGGATGAACCCGACGGCAATGCCCGACCCGGACAAACGAGAGCGCGAACGCACAAACGAGCCGCGGAAGCGCAAGTCGCAGCTGCTGAACGAGTACATTGACGAAGAGCTGTCGTCGGCGCCGCGCGCGCAGCCGTCGATTGGGTCCAACAACACGATCCTTGACCGCGGCCGCGGCGGGCTGTCGCAGCGCGACCGCGAGAAGGAGCGCGAGCGGACCGAGTACGAAGAACGCAACTTCACGCGTCTGCGCGAGCCGAGCAAGAAGGAGCGGCGAGAGGCCCGGCGCAAGGGCCTGCTCAACAACAGAGACGTCTTTGGCGGCGAGGACTGGACCGGCCTGGGCGGCTTGGGCGACCGGGTCAGCAAGAGTGTGAGCCTGGGCGGGCGCGGCGAGCGAGACAGCGTGCTCAAGAGACGCGAGAAGCGCAGGGCGACCGAGGACTTGCCGCGCGGCGAGGGCACGAGCAATAATAATAGTGGCGGCATCGGCGACAGCTTTGAGAAGAGGCGGCGCATCTTGGAGGCGCGCGCAGAACGCAAGGCGATGAAGCGGAGGTAGGAGGTAGTTGTTGTCCTAGTTATTGTTTAGGTACAAACCACAGGGCCGCCAGACCACCGAGCAGCGCCAGGCCGCCCATCTTCTTGAGCCACGACTGCTGGCCATCAATAGCCATGCGCGGTACTGCTGATGGCGGTGGTGGTGGTGGTGCTGCTGCTGCTGCTGCGCTGTGATCCGTACCATTCCTCTGCAGGTCCTCCTCCTCTGCAGCAGCATAATACTCATCCGCCAACCGGCGCAAGACCTCCAAATCACGCCTGAGCTCGAGCAAGTCGCGGGTATTGTTCTGCTGGACCTCGACGCTCTGCACATTGCCAAAGAAGTCCACGACGCGGCGATTCCTGCCGGCCTGCTCGCCACCGGGGAACAAATCCCACCTGACACCGGCATTGGAGTGGACTTTTTCAAAGTCGTAGCTGTCAAACAAATCGCCCAGCGTCTTCTCGCTCGCGGGGCCGGTGACCTGGGTCTCGAGAAAGTCGAGCACGTAGTAGGTCCAGCGGTCAATGACGGCGACGCCGACGTCGTTGTCGGCATGGTGCGAGTACGAGCTCTCGTCCTCCTCGCTCGAGCCCGTGGCCAGCACGCCGGGGCTGTAGAAATGGCGGTACATGGTGTTGGCCTGGCAGGTGTCGATCATGAACAGCAGCTCGTTGTACCGCCGCTTCTCGTGCATCTGCGCAAACGCATCGGCCAGGTCCCAGCTGGAAATCTCCTCCGAGTCCTGGAACTTGAGGAACTCGGACCCGCCGTGGCCGGTCATGTAGATGAGGATGTTGCTGCCCTCGTCTGTCAGCAGGCGCTTGCTGCTGGGGACGTTGACGTTGACACCGCCGCCGTCGTCGTCGGCATCGCTGCCCCAGCGGTCCGTCAGCAGGCGGATGAAATTCTCGACGGTGACTTCGTAGCCGCGGTAGTCGACCTCGACGTTCTCGCCGTACAGGTCGAGCGCGCGGTTCGAGTTGGAGTAGACGGTGCCGGGGAAGGCGTTGCGCGGGTTGCAGGCCATGTCGTCGGGCAGCATCAGCAGGATCTGCGAGTCCGGGATGCCCAGCCGCTTCACGGTGCGGTACAGGCTGAGGGTGTTGGCCAGGTGGCGGTAGTTGAACCAGAAGCGCGAGGTCGACACCAGCACCGCCCAGTTGGAGGTGTGCGCGGGTGCGGCCACCACTGGTACTGTTGCCAGCGGGGTCAGGACCGCCAGCACAGTGAGCAGTGCGGCGACGGGCTGGAGGAAGCCATGCATGACGCCAGTGAAGATCAAGGACTGCAAGGACGGCAAGGACTGTACTGCAACTGGGGTTGTTTAAGCACTCGGCGCCTCGTGTCAGGCTAGGGCAACGACGAGAACCTGCAGAATCTCCTACAGCAGTTTGACAAGACTAGTTAACCTGAGCATTCAGACTGTTAACCTGAGGATTCAGACTGTTAACCTGAGGAGTCAGACTGTTAACCTGAGGATTCAGACTGTTAACCTGAGGAGTCAGACTGTTAACCTGAGGAGTCAGACTGTTAACCTGAGGATTCAGACTGTTAACCTGAGGATTCAGAGCACTATAAGACTACTGACTATGAAAGCCCTGCCATAAATGCCACTTGCAAGGGTGAATACTACACGATTGACACCCATGTAACCATATTTTCCCTTCCTCGACACCAGCACCCAGATGGAAGAATCACGAAGAATCACGAGGAATCACGAAGAATCAGGAAAATCAATCCTCCAGTAATGAGGCAACCATGCCGTACTGTCCACCAGCCCCGGCCCAGACAATTTTGCGGTCGCGAATAGCCTTGCCATTCATCAACCTAGGCGTCTCAATCTCGCCATCGCTTTCGGCGTCACTGTCCATCTCAACGTCACTATCCGGGCCTTGTCCACACTGGTATGTAACGTTGAAGCCCCAGGAGTAGGCCCGACCGTCTGTAGTGATCGCAATGTTGTGATCTGATCCAGCAGCAGCATACACACAACGAGGTATCGGCAAGCTTGTGGCCTTGACCAAAATGCGGGGCTTTCCTCGGCTGTCGACAATGACCTTGGAAGGGTCATCGAGAGGTAGTTGGGATAGGTCGAGTCCTGTCTGGAACCCATCAAGCCTGCCCCAGACCAAGCATTCTCCAGATTGTGTGATGCCAATAGAGTGGTGCTGTCCTCCTGTGACCAGCTTCATATGCACTCCTTTCAGAGACGGTACTCGCTGTGGAGGACACACTGTTGCATCCGAGTCACCAGCGCCAATATGGACTCCTGTTTGTCCAAAGTTATTCAAGCCCCATGTCCAGGTGTCTCCTTTTGAATCAATCGCAAATGAATGGTTGGCAGCAGCATGGACAGACACAATCTTGGCTGTTTTGGGCAAACCAACCAGGGTAGGAAGGAGAGCAATCGCACGACGGCGTTCGATCAGACGATGGCCAAGCTCATTCTGCTCACCACAACCCCAGGCAAAGACATGTCCATCAGCATCAAGTGCAAGGGCAAAGTTCCCACCGACACTAATCTGCGTGATGTTCTTCAAGCCTGGGACCAGCATAGGCTCTTCCTGTACCTCGACTCTTTGACCAGTTTTGGAGTCGAATGTAAAGCCATAAACACCATTATGATCCTGTATTATATCAGCACCAAGATCATCCTTTCTGAGGAGGATTCAAGTTTCACATACCCTGAAAGTACCCCAGCCGTACACAAGTCCGCTCTTTGTGAGGGCAAATGTGGCGCTGTCACCGGCCATGACTTGGACAAATTCAGTGCCTTGAGGGAAATAATGTGATGGAACTTCTGTAGGGGTTGACTCTTTTGGGTTCAGCCGCTCTTCGCCATCAGTGTCAGAGCCTTCTTCTTCCTCCCAAGTCGTGTCTCGAGCCAGTGTGCCTTGATCATTGATTCCCCAGGTCAGCAGTTTATTGTCTGCTGTGAGCGCAATTGCATGCATCCCCCCTGTCCCAATGCTGACCACACCAGCAAGATTTGGGTTGACCCGTGGGCTCTTCACGTCTGTAGACTTGACGGGCCCCAGGCCAAGCTCGCCTGAGCTTCCCTCACCGAAGACATACACCTGAAGCTTTTTGGACGATAGATGACTTCTCGTAAAGGCTGGGCGTGCCCGGGGTTTCGAAGCCTTTTTAGGGAGACGTGGTGAGGGTTTGGCCTGCGTGTTTCGTGCCTTCGCGGGAGCCTGACTCGGTTTGGAGACGCGCCGTCTCCCTCGAGAGACGGGCAGTTGTTTTGATACCATCACGCAGTCTATCCACTCGCGATCGGTAATGAATGTGGTGGTTGAGAGGGTGGGAAACTGTGCAGGTAATAACCATCTTTGTTTAATCGAAATCAACAAAAACACGTTACGCGTTCAGAAAAGTCACGCGTCGAGTCCCCCAAAAACGAAAGAAGGCCTTGGCAACAGCTTTAGCCTACCTGGGCTAGTGGCTCCTGCCTTGGGGCTAAAATCATTTCTTATTGAGAGAAAGGTGACAAAGGGGCGACAACAAGGTGGACGACATGACTAGCAACCACTAGTTCTCCATGAGCCAAAGACTTGTATTGTCAAGTAATAAATTGAACTCTGATTAAAGCGTTAGCTGGCAGAGGTTAGAGCAAGTGTAGGAAGCGATTCAGACTCTGCAATATCAAAATCGTTCTCCAGTCTCCAGCAACGAATCTTCTTCTGATTTGCGACAGTTCTTAACATCAGATGGGCCAAGCGGCTATTGCCTCTCCAGAGATGTATTTAGAACTGAATACTAACTCCCAATGGTCGGCTCCCAGGTCAGCGCTTTCTGAGACACAAAGTGGTCACAGATTTTAACAGCCAAAGCTAATACTGCCTGTGATATGGCAATTATCGCTCATGATCTCCCTCATGACATGTATACGAAACGACTCCATGTTTCGACCTCATTGGCCTTTCCACTCATACAACTGACATGCTCGAGGCACCCAGATTTGAGACACAGACACTTCAAAGGAGATCAACAGGCACATAACAGGCACATAACAGGCACATAACAGGCACATAACAGGCACATAACAGGCACATAACAGGCACATAACAGGCACATAACAGGCACATAACAGGCACATAACAGGCACATAACAGGCACCTCCCAGCCAACGCTCACCATAGCTACATAGCATGTCTGAGAATAGGGCTCTTGTCCTCGCCAATTCTTGTTTCGGCCCCTGCCTCTGTTTTGATGGCACTGGCCCCGAAAGAAGGTATATTATTACACATACATACTCTCTGAAAGACTCAATCTGCCTCAATTTCTTGTACCACAGCCAAAGCAACATTCCTGGCTTCTTCTGCGTGTTCTACTCTTCTATTCCACCCCCAGATCGACACCATCCACACTACGGTCAAACGAGTTGTCCTTTTGGGAAAATACCATCAGTCCCAGGCCCTGAAACAGTGCCGCTCGCGGTCGGGATCAGGCCCTCGGGAGGCTATGGTCCGAACAGCCCAATCCGAATGCCTTCCGAGACAAGGCAGATTTCGAGGCTGCGCGAGAAGCATATGAAAAAGAACGCAGAGTTGGAAATTCTCAAGCTCGTGCGAAGATTCGTAAGCTGATCTGCACCGATTCTAGGAAACAATATTCACATAGCATCATAGGCAGCAAGCTTCAGGAAAGATGCGACAGCACGGCGAGCAATGCTCGGGCCACCAGGGAGGTCTATGACCGCACAGTCACGAGGCTGAATAACAAGATTCGAGCCATGAACTCCATCAAAAGGGACATCGAAAGGAGCTACCTGGTTCAAAGGTATGTTGGCCAAATGCAATCATTCAATTACATTCTTGTTCCTATCCCTGACTATTGGTGTACTCTAGGATGCGCCTACCTCGAGAGCTTCAGGAGAGAATCAATTACTACAGTAATCTTCGCTACTTCCGAGAGGTTGATGAGTAGAGCCACGACTGCCGAGACCGCTGCCGCCCGACACCAAGACCACACTCACCCCGAACTCCGCCATACTGAAAGACAACATGTGCCAGGGCTGTGACAGGAAATTTGTATTGACAGGTGTACTAGCAGGTCTGATACGAGGAGAAATGGAGAGGATGGAGCGCTGGAGTTCATGTATATTACAACGGAGTTCAACAACAATCGGTAACTACTACTCGTAAGTTTTCATTCTTTTTGCAGTCTATTAATACTCAGACACCATCTCTATGAACCGACACAAGCGATAGGGAAAACTGGACGAGGGACACTGAGGGGGGGAAAGGGCTTGCGCCGCATGATCTAAGTCACTTGCTCTTCCGTCTATCATCTTCTTTTCTTCCTCATTCACTTCATCTTCTTTTCTTCCTCATTCACTTCATCTTCTTTTCTTCCTCATTCACTCCATCAGTCAATAAATCAAACAATGCATTCATGCCATGCATATCATATTTTGCGATACATGAGCCATCGGGTATTGGGGGTATTGTTTCAGGCCGGTTTCTTGTCTCGGCAGACGTACAGACAGAGAGCCCAGCTCCCAGAGTGTAAACAAGACTCTAGACAGAGTTGACCAGGCCAGCTCTGGTTCTAGTAGTCGGTGAACATCGAGTCCAGCTCATCCACATCAATCTCCTCGGGAGGCAGGATGGTTAGGTAGTCATCACTCATTGGAACGTCGCTACCGTCACTGTCTATGTTGAGCATCGCCAGGCTCATTTTGCTGGCCGGGTAAGACTCCTTGGGCGCCATCATCGGGCTGGTTGCAAACGCCTTCGAGTCCTGAACAGACACATGCGCGGAGCCAAAGAGATCGTAGGCCAGCTTCATATCACGGCTGCGCTGTTGTTCTGGTGTCTCGTCTTCGTCCGGCACCATGGCGGAATAGGCCACTTCTATCGACGGCACCGGCAGAGGCTGCTCGCGCAGGCCCATGCTACGAGCACGTACCGCCGTTGCTGTCTCGGTGAATCCACGCTCGTCTGCTTCCAGAGCCGGACTGGGTGCACGGTTGGGCTTGCCTCGGCCGATAAAAGACTGATCCTGGGTTGGAGGCATGGCCGAGTCGTCATCGAGTCCGGGTGAGAAGAGCTCCACCTCGGGACTGGGAGAGCGGACCCGGTCTTGCAGCTCGGTGTCGTCGCCCGACACGCTCGGATTCGAGATGCTGGGCGTCAGTCTCTTCAGCTGATCCAGTGTCGGAGGAATAATGTTATCCGAGTTTTCTGCAAGAGGCATGCGCGGTTGGGTGGTGAGATAGTAGAATACTTTGCGTGGGTGCACGGGGATGAGCTCTTTGGCCAGCGGACAGGGCGATAGCGCGGTCCAAGGTCGCTTCAAATACAGGCTAAGCCTGGAGGAGAGGAGGGCGGCAGGATTGGCGGATCTGGCAAGTCAGTGAATAGTCCAGGCAGACATCAGGGCAGATCTTACTGTGCAATGCTCTGGTTAGTAGCACTGAGGATTGTGGCCAGGTCTTTGATCAGATGCGGTCGGTTGCCCGTCTTTTCGAGCTGCTCGATGACACCCACAACAATTTGATCGTCAATACCCTCGGTGTCGATCTTGCGGGTGGTGCCGACCACATCGCCGGGGGATGGGGGTGGCGTGTGCTCGACACGTATGCGTTGGGGTAAGGGAGCAGCCATAGGGGCGGGTGGCGAGGCGGCAGGCGATTGGGTCGACGAGATGGGGGATAGTGGCGCGTTGCCGTTGTTTTTGTTGGAGTTCTTGGACTCGCTATCGTTGTCGTTGTTTTTGTTGGAGTTCTTGGACTCGCTATCGTCGTCGTCGTCGTCGTAGGACCTCTTCACTTTCTTCAGGGGCGGCGCCGAGGTCTGCTCCTCCTCATAGGGCCGCGTCGGCTTAGAGCTGGGGCGATTTACGCGGGACGGGTTCGGGACAGGGATACCGAGAGAGGGCAGCGACAGTGACTTGCGGCGAGTGTTGTAGCCCATGGTCGTGGTGAGCAGTGATACAGAGCCTGGCGTTGGGCAGTTGGGCAGTTGGGCACGAGAGCACTGCAGCGAGCAGAGGTGGATAGAGGTGACAATAGACCGAGTAGACAAAATTAAACCGGGTCAGGGTTGATGGCAAACAGAATGGGCCTATATTGCTGTTTTGGGGCCTTGCGCTACTCTGACTCCGTGACAGGTGCAGTCACTAATGCACCTTGCCTGGGCCGCGACAGGCTGATTGGTGGGCCAGGGCAGCTGGAATGGGCAGGGCACGGCCGAAGCGGTATGGCAGTAACGAGTCAAGGCGGCCGCATGCACGGGCCTGGGTACCCTTGCTTTTTGAAACTGCTGCCTGGTCTGGCTGACACAGAAGGGGGGGAGGAGGGTATGTGAAGATGGCGGGGGAAAAAAGGCGGTGATGGCCAGGAGACCTATTTCAACCACGGCCGTTCGTTGGGCAAAACACAGGCAGATTGGGCGGCGATCTCTGAGCGAGCGGCTGATTTGGCTGTTGGGCTGTTGGGCTGTCGGCCTGTCTGCTTGAGTCTGGCGTCTGGCTGTGGCTGTCAGTGTGGTGGCGGCTGCCTGGTGGATGGTCAGGTCAGTCTATGCAAAAAACTAAAAACTTTTTTTCTTTATTTTTTTTCCCGTAGGCAGAAACGAGTGGGGACTAAGTTCTTGCCTGATTGGGACTCGGCCTTGCCTCGTCCCTTCCGAGGCGCAGTTTTACTTACAGCACTCGAGAAGCGGTCTGCGCGGCTGGGCGATGGGAATGCGGAGGCAAGACGAATGGATACAGAACAAAGGCTGGGTGGCAACCAGGGTAGACAGCGCGCACCGAAATGCGAACCGCGGCAAATGGAGAGGGCGTTTCTGCGGGCAAAGGGTCACAGTCAGGTTTACGCAGGGGCCGTAAAATTTCAAAGGGTCATAATAGGCGTTGCGACTGGTGCAGCCGAAGCTCCACATGGCAGAGCGTGTGCGAGGTTCGCCCGGGCCCAGGTGGCCCTAGCGTGAGCGGCTAAGCCTAAACGCCTCCCAGGGTAGGTAGGCTCCACCCCAACAGTCCCAGAAGCCTGGCCAGGTTCTGGAATTTAACTACGATAGCACTGTAGCAGTGTAGCAATTCTGATCGTACCGGCTTTTGGTAGGAGTGGAAATGCACGCTCGACACTAGAGCAGCTAGCAGGAATGAAGGCTCGGGTGGTGGGAGGGCGGCAAAGATTGGTCATGCAGAAGACCCTGGTTGCTAAGCAAGCAGTACAGTAATGTACCGAGTGTACATGTATTGACAGCGGCGGCGCTTTCTGCCTGGGCAACAGGCAGCAGCAGCAGCGGCCCTGATGATGGTGGTGGGTGGTGGGTGTCAGGCGGTGGCGGTACAGCCTGGATACAGTACACTAATTACCCTCACCAGCAGAATTCCCCAAACCAGGGTCGTTCACTAGCATTCGCAAAAGTGTAAGAAACAGTTTTGTTCCGTAAAAAATATTTTGTAAAGAACATAGTAAAATTGAATTCCTGACAGACCCACATGTAAAATTCTAGAATCCCCCCTGGAGTCACGTGATCACACGTGATGCGCCAACCCTATCTGGACTAGACCTTATCCTAATCTGGCTAGCTCGAGACTTAGCGTGGTAAAATATTTGTAAAGATTCTAAAGAAGCTCGTCAAGAAGAAGGTGTAAAAAACGTGCAAAATTCCCCTCGTATCTCGTATTGCGAATGCTATCGTTCACACGCTCCGGTTCAGGCCCCCACTTGGGGCCAATGCTCTCGACCAACCGGCGCTTTCGCAATGTCAATTTTCGCCCCTAATATAGATAATCACAGTTTGTTGACAGGGATAATAGCAGTGCTGAGGATGGGCGGTATTCAAGGTGAGTGGTGCCGACTAGAGTCAAAATACGGGTAGCGATGAGTCTGAAACATCTCCCGCGGCCAGTCATGCCGTTTCAGCTCACTGACTGTGCAGCCAAGGCAGCCTATGTAAGGGCGAGGAGACAGCTGCATTGTGCCACATATTCAGTCTACGTGGATGCGTGTGTGTATTTGGGTGTCTGCTTGCCCAAGTTAGGGAAATGCCAACAACTCCTCAGCCAGTCAGTCTCGGTACCGAAAAAAGAAAAGAAAAAAAAAGAAAAAAAGAAAAAAAGAAAAACCCCAGTGCTGATCCCAGAGGCCACAAGGCCCCTAATGAACCCAATCGGCGACTATGACCGCCTAGAGGATTAGGCTCGCAGCCTAAATCGCGAACTCAGTAGCCTGGAGCCGGAGTCCACCCTAGTTTACCTGCTGATTGGGATTATTAGCTGGCCTATGGTTCGCTGAGCGCGTTTGCTTAACCACAGCGCGCCACATCCTTGACCTAGGCCGTTGATTGCGCTCATCATAGCGATTTTACAGTATGATGATGGGCATCCTCGTCATGTCACACAGATACGACGGAACAGGCAGCGATAACCTGGCGAGGCCGCGCATCATCATCATCGTCATCATCAATTCATCATTAATTCATCATCCGATGCATAAGCTTCTGTCAATCAGCAAATGGAGTCAAAGCTTGTGACATTTTGGCATTGCATTCCAAGGCGGAAGACACAGTAATTAAGCGAAACAAGAAGGGGTGGTCGAACCCCCTAGGCGGTCAGCCAGTCGCCTAGGCAGCAACAAGCAAGCGGCAAGACTACCGATCATACACCGAGCTGTTCCCTGGCAAGCCTACGCCAGGCAGTGAAAAAACCAAAAAAGAAGCCCAGTAGAGATCAGACACGGGGCTCTTTCTCTTTCCCTTTCTCTCTTTGCTTAACTGAAAAGGGAAAAGGGGCATCAACATGCACCAGGCCAGACCACCTGCTTGGCTCATCTGCTTTGAAATTCGCCGAGTCTTCTGCATGAACGAGGATGGGCGCAGTTGGCTGAGGGATGGACGGCAGATGTGGCCATGTCATTGGTTTTCACCCTCCTCCTCTGGGTCTTGCTTGACCTTCCCCGCGGCCGGGGAAGGGGGCGCGGGAGGACTGATTACTCAGACAAAGTTATTTATCAACTAGATGAGAAAGGAGGTTAGAGTCGTATGCAGGGCCAAGACTGAGAAAGCCATGAGTGGTAGTAGAGCTTGATAAGAGAGAGGAGAGAGAGAGAGAAAGAGAGCTGACTGCCTGACACGGCTGTTTTCAGGTGGTGCGTTGGTAATACAGTTTCTTCCTCTACACCATCAACCAGATTCATCTCCCGTGCCCACCAACTAGATTCATCTCCCGTTCCCATCAACTAGAGTCCATCTCCCGTTCCCATCAACTAGATTCCATCTCCCGTTCTCGTTCCCGTTCTGGTTCGAATCTGGTTCTGGTTCTGGTTCTGGCTTGGGGGGCGCAGGATATACTCGTACGTGGTGCCAAAATTGTATCGCCGCACGCGGTCGACCACCAGGCCGCTCTGGCGCACGATCTCGTCGACATCCTTGTTCCACCAGCAGCCGTAGTGGTTGGCATGCATCTTGGCCCCGTTGTCGAGCAGGCGGTTCAGCCAGGTGTAGTGGCTGCGGCCGTGCTCGAGCAGTAGGATCTTGCCACCTCTTCTGGCATCGTCGATGGCACCATCTTCATCCTTGTCATTATCGCCTCGCTCGTCAGGCTGACGGCACAGCTGGCCCAGGCGGCGAAGGAAAGCGGGGGCGTCTGCGATGCTGCACAGGCCCATGGTCTGCACAATCGTGTCGTAGCCATGCGGCGGGCGTGGCACGACGCCCTTGATGCCTGCGTCGCCGACCAGGAAGCTGACCCGGCCATTGAAGCGCTGCGCCTCGGGCCGGCTGGCCTCGATGGCGTCGAACTTGGCCTCGGCCCGCTCGATCATCACGTCGCTCTGGTCGTTGAAAGTGATGCTGGTGATGCGTGTGTTGCGGCTGCGGCCGTAACCAGCCTTCTCGTCCACGTCGTAGGGCCGCAGGTCGTACAGCTCCATGTTGCGTCCGGTGCCGCAGCTGACCTCCAGCACGTTGCCGCTGGCACGCTGCACCAGCCGCCGCCGCTTGGCCTTGAGCAGCAGGAACTTCTCCGACACATCGACCTCCTCGTCAAAGTCGCGCGTGCGGTCACGCCACCGGTCTGACACGTCGGCATTCTGCGGCAGGTCCAGGTGTGCGGCCACCTTGAGGGCCTGGCTGTAGGTGGTGTAGTAGTACGACCCGTACAGTGCTAAGCTGAAGCCAAACAGGCACGACGCCCACACCATTGGGCCGATGCGCCGGCGGTATCGGCCTGCTCGCAGCGTTCCATCGCCGTCATCGCTCGGGGCATCTTCGTCGTCGCGTCGCCGTCGCCGTCGCTGTCGGGGCTCTGGCCGTGCCTGCGGCTTCGGGGCGAGGAGCGTCGGCACGCTTTTTCTGGCCGACGCCTGACGCCGCAGCAGCAGAGGGGACGTGAATGGAGCCCATAGAGGTGGTCGTCGACACGGCCGGAGAGCTGTCTGAAGAAGCATAAGCGTTGGGGTGGGTGAATGAGGCGTGAGAAGAGTGATCATTCATCTTTTTCTGACTCCAACCCTATCGGGAGACATACAGTCACACACACATATAGGGGAGGCATATATATATATATATATACATACATACATACATACACCACAGCCATCACCTGGCCGCTCAGATCTTGGATTCCCGCGCACTGCCCCGGGCCAGCTCGTCCTGTGCAATCATCCCCCGCCGACCAGACCGACTGCCATCATCACAGCCATCAAACTCACCAACAGACTCGCGCCAGCGCCAACAGTGCTGCAGCTCCGGGTCCAGACGGCCCTCGATTCTATCGACAATCTTGTCGCCAATCACGGGCGCAAACTTGAAGCCGTGCCCGCTGCCCCCCGTCGCCACCAAGACGCCCTCATACCCAGGCACCCGGTCGATGATGAAGTTGCCTGTCGGCGTATCGCTGTACCAGCACACGCGCGTCTTGACAAACGGCCGGTCAGCCATGTGCGGCAGCAGATCGCGCATCTCGGCTCGACAGAAGTCCTGGCCCTCCTTGGGCGCTTCCATTCCATTCAAGGGCAGGGACACGTGAATCTCTTGCTCGGCTCCCTCATAGCCCAAGATATTCCTCGTCGGCACCGCCGTGGGATTGCGGTACCCGAAGCCATGCCGGGCCACCTTGAGCAGTCGCTGGCGCGGCGGGATGATGAAGAGGCCGCGCGACATGTTCATAATCGTGGGCCGGTCCCTCATCGCGTCCTCTTCCTGCTGCGTGATCTGGACATAGGTCATCACCTGGCCGGTAGCGACGGCACGGCCGCCCAGGTCAACCAGGCTGGCCGACCAGGCACCCGCAGCTACCACGGTCAGATCGGCAGCCAGCCTCTCGCCGCCGCCGGCCAGCTGCACCCCAGTCACCGCCTTTTTCCCAGCACCGTCCACACCGACCGTCAGCCTGTCCACCTGGACGCCCAGCCGAAAGGTGACCCGGCCCGCTCCAAGCTCGTCCACCTTCCTCCGCATAAAGTCGACCGTCTTGCCGGCATCAGCCCATCCACTGCGGCGATTGACATACCCCCACAGCGCCTTGAGATGCTCATACCCACTCGCCCGGCGGATCTTGTCCTCGCCCTCGAGCAGCTCGACATCGCCCGGCCCTCTAGAGCCAGCCGCCACCGTGGTGACATTCTCATACGCCTTCTTCACATACGCACTGGTCTGCTCATTATCCACAGTGAGCAAGAAGCCCGGCTCGGCGTAGCGGCCCTGGCCACCGTATCCCGACGGCGTCTGGTCGCGCCAGAAGACCTGCGCCTCGTCCGCTAGCCTGGTGTAGACAGGATCGCTGTAGTCTGGGCGCACGATGCGCGACGAGTCCACGCTGGACCCGTACTCATTGGGGATCTCCGCCGCGGCATCGACGATTGTGATCTTGGTCGAGGCATAGCGGGCGCGCTGCAGCAGAGCAAGAGTGGTTGAGAGACCAAACACCCCGGCGCCTATGACGAGGATGGTTGATGGCGGCGGCGGCGGCGGCGGTGGTGGTTGTTGAGCCATATTAATAACCAGTGGTACATTGTGATGCTCATCAAGACCACCACACGATAGCTACACTGCGCCGCCATGCAGCAGCAGCGCTCTTCTCCATATTCTCTGTGTCAATCACACCACCCAAGCTGAGCAAACAATTCATCCACCACTTTATTCTGTGCATAATAATAATAAATAACAACCCGACAAACCAACAAACCCTGTCCTCATCATCATATGATCTTGATCTTTGATCAGCGGCTCACCCGGCATTTTCCCTTTCTCTTCATGACGAAACGAAATCCACAGACTTTCCTTCGGCAACCAAAATCTTACAAATCCTCCAAATCCTACACACCTCGGATAGATTTATATGTATATTTATAAACAAGAAGAATTTCGGCGAGTTAAATGGATCGAAAACAATACTAAGAAGGAAAGAAAGAGAAAAACATCAGAAAGAAAGAAGGAAAAAAAAAAAAAACAATGTCCTTCTTCCTCGTGCCCGAACTGTCCTCACGGCCTCGCTTCCATGCGCCGCGCGAAACGATGAAGCAGTTGGCTGCGACGATAGATGGGCATCATCATGATCAACACCACCAACCAACAGGCGTTCATCGACAAGCAGCAGCAGCACCACCACCACCACCACCACCACCCGCCATCACCATCACCACAACAACGACAACTACCACTCCGTTTGACGTCAGCCGCACCCGCAGCCGTAGCTGCAGTCACACTCACACCCACGGCTACGGCTACGGTCACGGTCGGGAGAAAAAGCAAAAGAGTGTCGTCAGAGAGCGCACTGAATCGCTGCCGCCGTCGGTGGAAAAGTGCAAGGCAAAGGACAGCAGAGCAAGGTTGTCTTCCATGGGCAAACTGATCAAGGGCAAGATACCAGGTTGTGCTGGTCCAAGGGGAAACTGATCAGCAAGATAGAAGAAGTGCTGGTCCAAGGGGAAACTGATCAGCAAGATAGAAGAAGTGCTGGTCCAAGGGAAACTGATCAGCAAGATAGAAGAAGTGCTGGTCCAAGGGAAACTGATCAGCAAGATAGAAGAAGTGGCTGGTTCCCAAAAAGGCACTCTACTCGGAACACACGGAACAAGATTGGGTCAGAGAGGAGTCTTATTGCTGGCAGGTAGGAGTACGGCGACAATCTCATTAGCCTTGGCTATTGTCCAGCCTTGCTTCCTTGTCATCCATACGTGCTTCAGCTTGCTGCTGCTACTACCAGGACCTGCCTGGGCAGTCCTGTCCCATTACCCTTCTCCTCTCTGCGCCATGGACGTGGACCACCTTCGCAACCGCGGGCTGAGACCTTGTCCTTTTGAAAATCCACTTTTGATGTATCGCTCTCCTTCCAAGGTCAAGTCATACCTCCGCCAGCCTGCTCCGATGACACCATGCTGCGCTCGTACTGCGTCAGTGCAAAGCATGCGGCCGGAACAGTCTTCAAGGTGGGCAGACCAAGGCCCAATGAGCGCCAGTTGGTTGCATTCTCCCTTTCTGAATTGAAATTCTTCTTTGTAATAGCAGTAAAAGTGGGCCGGTGTTGCACGTCGACCAGCCGAGTGTGTGAATACCGCCATGACGCCTGCCTGTTGATCCCCGACAGAGACCCAAGGTGCCAGTCTAGTAGAGTTGAGCCTGCTTCATCACCAAGGCCTCCGAACCTTGGTGATGAAGCGGCACAGTAAAACGCACTCGCTCAGAAACGCCGGTTGTAATGCTCGTAATTGTTCGTGACAGTAACATGAAAAAAGATCGCAGCCGCAGCTGATATTACGTTGGTACAAATGGCGACCTCGGTCAGGACTTGTCCTTCTTTTGGAATTCTGCAACACGTCAGCAGGGGCACGCTTCAAGGCAGGCGCGGCAGTAGCAACCTTGAAGAGTAGGGAATATGGCCTCGAAAGCCTGGTAGATCTCCTCTCGCACTTTGGCGCCGGTGAGCACTATCTTGCCCGAGACAAAGATCAAGAGGACGATCTTGGGCTTGATCATGCGATAGATCAGACCGGGGAACAGCTCAGGCTCGTATGAGCTAAACATGTGATGCTTGGACGCAAGGCCCTCGAGCCGGATGGGGAACTTGATGTCGCACGAGCCGACAATGTTCTGGATCTTAAAGTCGGTGAACTTGGCATTGAAGCCCAGTTTCTGGATGATGCGAGCGTACTTGCGCGAGGCAAGCTTCGAGTCATCTTCCGACTTTGCTCCCGTCACAACCATCTTGCCCGAGGCAAAGATGAGCGCCGTGGTCTTGGGGTCTCTGATGCGCATGATGACCGCAGCAAATCGCTGTCGCCCTCAGTCAGCCAGGTGCCAACGCCAGCAACGCCAGCGGCTCGACACTTACCTTGGGATTGTACTCGGCATTGCGAGCATGGAGAGCGATTGTCTTGAGATCGAGGCGGCAGTCAAGATTGACCGTAGCAACGATGTTCCTTGACAACACACGTCAACTCTGACCTTCTGGTGACAACACAAGCCATCAGAGCGGTATACTCACTGCAATGTAGGAATCAGACCACTGTTACCCACGCCGGCACGAGGCGTCGCAGCAGGAGTGTTGGGTGTCACGCCATTGCCAGTCTGCTGGGTAGCATCCTGCTGACCATTCATCTTCCCATCGGCCTGGTGTTGTCCATCTTTCTCAGACGAAGGCGGCGTCATGTCTCCAGTTCCACCTGGGTATGACAGCGATGCGGGTGAGGTGAAGGCTTTGGCCTGTTGTGCGGTCGACGGGTGAGTGGTCAATGAATCCATGATTGCGTCTGGTGAGCGACAGTCAAGTCTGAGCGCTCAGCACGACGTCTTATCCGTTGCACAAGCAAGGCAAGCGGCAGTCTGGATGAGGGCGCAGGTCAGAAGGATGCTGCGGCGATGGAGGTGATGGATGGGAGTGGAGGAAACGGCCGATGGTCCAATGCGATCGACCGTAGCAACGGCGACAATGACTTGAGTTGCCGCGGTGACCGTCGCTACCGTGACCGACGACCGAACGACGGCGATTCGAACCGAGGCAGGCGCGGTGAGGTGAGGAGAGGAAGGAGGGTGAATGATGAGGAGGCAAAGAGGGATGGATGAGAGGGTCAGGCGGGAGATCAGGTTGCCGTACCAAGAGCGGGAGATGAACAACTGAATGTCTCCCCTACAACCGACTGCCACACTCCCTTCGCACAAGCCGCAGCAGCGCCAGCGGGGGTCGAGGCGGTGAGGTGCGGGCGGGAAGAGGCCAAGTGGCTGACCGACCGATGATCAATCAGCCGAGAGGAGGGGCAAGAGCGCACCTGCCCCTCAGCGTGTAAGTTCAGCGAGCGAGATGAACCTTCTAGCTAGAAGGGCAGGAAATTGCAGTGGAGATAAAATTGTCTAGATTGATGGGTCTTGCCCAAAAACAAAAGAGAACGGAAGTGCGCCGGCGGCAGGGAAATACGGCAGCAGGACGGCGCACAGGAGGAAGGCACGATATGCGACGGGAAGCGATCGGTGCCGGTGGGGTGAAGAGGCAGAAGCGGGAGCCTGCGGACGCGGCAGAATGCCAAGACTTGGGTTTCAAGGACGTCTCGCGCTTGGGTGCGCGAGGGGGGACGAGCATTATATACCTCCGGGGCCGGCGCCCCCACCGCCGCAAACGGTCTAGCCCTGGTCGCTCCGTGCTTGCCACACTGTCCACAAAGGCTGTGCGCCCGGCCAATCGCACCGCGGCTGAAGGGGCTGATTTTGTGGGTACTGATAAGGATCCTGCCCATTCCAGCCCCTGACCTAAACCCTATTTTGCGGGTGCCCCACTGCGGCGCTTGTTGTCGATGTTGATTGATGCACCTTGTCTGATCACCGTTGGGCGGCGTTGGCCCAAATATTGGTCTGGCATCCAGCATACCACAGTCACTCGCTCAGCGCGAAACACAGCCGTCGCCAGGTGGAAAGATGAGACAGCTGCTGGATGCCACACCGCGTCTTGGCCTGTTGGGTTTCAAGCGACTCGTCAGCAATTACGTTGCTATGACGGTAAGTTACGGTAAGTAATGACTCACCGATAAGTAAAAATTTTGCGCACCAAAGTCCGTGTCACATGATCCTTGTCACATGATCCTTGGCAGCTCGGCTGAATCTCGGCTTGCAACACCACAGCAACAGCGACAACACGACGACAGCACAAGTGCTGAGGGCTGCCACGTTCAATCCCTTGTCTACACAGTACAACAGATGAGGCCTTTGACAGCTTGTCTCTCATACGCTCTCTCTGCCTCCTCCAGCCCTTTGGCTCACTGGAGGCTGGGGAGACCATGTGAATGACAGGATCCTTGACAGTGATGTTCCATCTCAACCAGACCTCTGACCTCTAAGCCTCCTTCAGGCTCAATGGTTGCAGAGGATTTTCTACACCAAAGGACGACTCGCAAGGCAACGACCTTGCCCTTTTATAACACATCCCACGCTCCCCACGCCATCGCAAAGTCCCCCCACTGCAAAAACACGGGATATCGACTTACAGGTAGGGCAACAGGACGGCAGTGAGCATGGGAAGAGATGCTCTACTCCCTTTATCCCACCCCTAGATGCCTAGCCTGTGACCAAACTCGTGTCGCACGGTACCTTCAGCCATGGCCTGCCAACATCGCGACAAGGATTCAACCCCTATGGTCCTTTTGTATTCGCGAAGGTCTATATGACCATTCTCCCCCGTTTCTAGATAAGTAAACAAAGTACTACAGGCAGAATATTTTACTCACTTGAATCTCTGCATATTCTTAACTTCCCCTACGAACCTGAACTATAATTACAAGTTCCCCTACGAATCTGAACAGAGCTACATCTATAATTATAAGCCATGGACCTGGTTGGCTTCGCCATTGGCGTGGTCAGCCTGGCATCGATCGTGTCGACATGCATCGAGGGCTTCCGCATCTTCAAGTCGATGCATGGATACGAGCATGACGCCGAGACGATCATGCTCAAGCTGGAGACCGAGCGCGCGCTCTTCATCGAGTGGGCGTACAACGTGGGCCTGCTGAAGAAGCACTATGTGAATGTCAACATGTTCAGCCCGCGGGCCGACAAGCTGATCCACGACATCCTGGTCAAGATCAAGCAGCTACTCGACGAGGCCGAGGCCCTGGCGCGCAAGAACGGCATGCTTGAGAATGAAAGAAGCTGGAAGAGCTGCTTCGAGAGCAATAACAATAGGACCATAACGACGACGATGACGACGATGACGACAAGGAAATGGTGCCACTGCGACCGCCACCGCACCAAGCACCGCCACCTCGGACCATCTCCAACAGCAGCAGAAGCCAAAGGCAGGCCGCTGTTCCGCAGATTCATGTGGACGATCCACACCAAGGCCGAGTTTGAATCGCTGATCGAGCAGCTGCACTACTTCATCGAGCGGCTCGACCAGATGGTCAAGAGCGTCAACCAGCGGCAGATGCTGCTGGACAATCTGCGCGGGCTCGGCGCTGATTTTAGCAAGCTGGACCTGATTGAGGGCAACAGCAGCTATGATGATGATGATGGTGATGATGGGCGGAGCAGCAACAACAAGAACAACAGCAAAAACAACAACAAGAACAACAGCAAAAACAACAACAAGAACAACAGCAAAAACAACAACAATTGTTATAGCCGTCTGCATCCTCAGCATCATCAGCATGATGGTAAAATCAGCAGCAGCAGCAGCAGCAGCAGCAGCAACAAACGAACAAGACAGAGCAAGAGCCATGACAACAACCACAATCCTCCACCCCCATACACATCCTGCCCATCCCTCTGCCGACCAAAGCCAGTTTCCTCTACTACAAGCGTCATCCACATTATCTCTGACCCCGGTGGTGGCGGCGGTGGCAGCAAACGAAGACGCAGCAGCCAAACCAGCAGCACCATCTGCAGCCGCAGTTGCCGACCAAGTTCCTGGCTATCTGGCAGCTCTGATTTCTATTGATTTTATTCCTTTCTTTCAATCACTTTTTCTGTTTATTTTTGCCTTTTCTTCTTCTTTTCTTTGTTGTATCATCATCATCATCATCATCGCATTAATAATAACTCTGTAGTAGAAATTAGTTGTGAGAATTACTGATTATATAGATTTCTAGTCCTGTCTGTGAGCAATCACACACACACACACAAATAGAGATTGTTTCAAGGATCAAAGTCATGAAATGAATATCTGTGCTACCATGGTAAAAAAGACACATAGTCAATGCCGAACCAGCAACGCCTACCAACTGACTTGGCTCCGAGGTGTCCAAGATCAATCACTGTCATCATCGTCAAAGGCCGGGCTGTCATCATCTTCGTCAGCATCGTCAAAGCCTCCATCACCACCAGCATCGTCTTCATCACTGCTTCCAAAGTCGTACTTGACAGTCTCCTTCTTAGTTGTTGCCGCGCGCCGGGCAGGCCGGGCTGCAGCTGTCGCCTTCTGCTTGGTGACGGGCGGGGCCTGCAGCTCATCATCATCATCGTCGCTGTCGAGAATGTCGTCGAGCAAATCATTCTTTGCCTTTGTTGGTGGAGCAGCGTCGACGTCCATGAGATCGTCGTCATCCTCATCCGAGTCGGGATCAACAATCTTCTTCTTCACCAACCTCTTGGCATAGGCTTTGGCAACGGGGCTTTGATCTAGTGATGTCGTCGTATTCTTGGCCTTCTTGGCTGGTGCAGCTGCGGCTTTCTTGACGGCAGCAGTCTTCTTAGCAGGCTTGCTCTCGTTGCCATCCGCCTCTGCTGTCTTCTTCGCTCTGACCGCCTTCTTGGCAGGCGCAGCCTTGGATTTGGTGGTAGGGGCGACGACAGGGTCGCTGTCAGAGCCATTATTCAGCTCAAGAACTGGCTTTTCCTTGTTGGTGACGAGAATCGACTGTCTGGACGCCTGCTGCGGGCGGGGTGCGAGTGCTTCGAAATTTGTATCGTCGTCTGAAGGCAAAAAGTCGCCAGTCGCCGGCTTCTTCTCACTCTTTGCGGGGAGCTTGAACCCGTTGGAGCTGCTGGGCCGTGAGCCAGAGGCGGAGAAGAGTGGCCTAGAGTTGGTGTCGTCGCTGCTGTCACGATTAGGCTTTGAAAGACCCCTTACCATATCGCCAAGATCAGCAAGCAGCGCGTCGCCATTGTCACTATCAGAGTCGACGTCAAAGGTATAGCTCTTTGGCTTGGAAGCAACAGCACGGGCGGTGCGGCTGCTGGCCTTGGGCATGACTTCATCCTGCGAGTCATCCACACCAGACTCGGCTTTGAGGGCAAGCTTGGTCTGTTTCAGCGGAGCCTTCTTCTTCTCCTTGTCGGCGGTCTTGCCTTGCTGAGTGCCTGAGAGGCTGGCAGACTGGCTGCCCGAGTCGAGTTCGTCACTGGGACCATCAGTATACACTTTCGGCGGTGTTTGGGACAGCTTTCGATAATTGTGCACGCTCGATGTCTTGGGAGGGGAGACCAACTTGACCTTTCCCGCTGCCACTGCTAGGGCCGTCTGCTTTGCTTTGGCGGCAGCAGTCAGCGGATTGCTCTTTGCCGGCGCCTTCTTGGGCTTCTTGTCCTCGTAGTCATCGTCATTATCGGCATCCCCGAGCCCCTTTACCTTCCTGACTGGCTTGCCGATGGTGGTGGCAAACTTCTTGGAGACGCGACGGCCCTTGCGGATGTTCTTCATCCGGTTCTTCTCATCTTCGAGCTGGAACTTCCACTCGGCAATGAAATCATCGAGGTCGGCTCGCCAGAGGTCTTCCTTGGACTTCTTCGTCAGCGCCGTGATTTCCTCTTCTTTCTCACCAATCTGCCGCAGCAGTCGCTCGACACGTTCCTGAGTCAGTGACCACAGCGCCATGCCGAGAAGGTAATCATAAGAGCTGGCGTCAGTCACCGTGGCCTCATCCGCATCCTCTTCTTCTTCTGCCGCAAAAGGATCAGCCTGCTTGTCGGCAGCGTCTTGAGCCTTGGAAAAGGGGTCAAAGCCGAGCTTCTGCAGCTCGGCAATCAGCACGGCCTTCTTCTTCTTGGAGATGACCAGCTTGCCGTCGATGATCATCTGCACAAAGCGCGCCTGGTTGGTCAGTTTCTTCAACGTCTTGTTCATGTCGCTCAGCAGCCATTCCTTGCGCTTGGCATACATCTGCAGGCGCCAGCGGTAGAACTCTTCCATGATGTCCTGGATCGAATTGTACTTGGTGATGCGCCCTTCGGGGTCGAATGCAACCAAGTTGGATGTCGCCATCGTCTTGGATAGCTTGAACCGCTCCTCCAGCCCTTCCTCCACCGCGCTCTTCATCTGCTTGTCGTCCATCTGAATGATGAAGTTGACGTTTTCGTGCGTGTTGTAGTCCTTGTAGTCCTTGATGAACGAGGGCACCTTTTCCGCCTTGAGGATCTCCTCCAGCTTGTCCTTGAAGTCCTGGGTCCACATGCGCACCGGCAGTTCGGTAATCTCGACTTCGCTGTCACTGACCTGCTTCACAATTCCGCTGAACTTGAACCGGTCGGGGCCAATCTCGGTGACGGCTCCCTTGAAGTCGCGGAACCAGGGCTTCATTGGCAGCCAGTCCTCGCCGGCCATGCGCCGCTTGAGGTTCTCCACGATTTCCTCTGGATTGTAGTTGGGAATGGAGGAACTCCAGCCAGTGCCGATACCATCTGCACCGTTGACGAGAATCATAGGCACGATGGGGGCGTAGAGTTCGGGTTCGATGGCTTTGCCATCGTCCTGGTTGTACGTCAGAAGTGGTTCGTCGGCCTGGTGAAACAGTTTGCGGGCAAAGGGCGTCAGACGGGTGTAGATGTATCGAGCGCTGGCACAGTCACTGCCGCCCTGCAGACGCGAGCCGAAGTTGCCCGATGGCTCGAGGCAGTTGACATTGTTGGAGCCGACAAAGGTCTGGGCCAGGGTGACAATGGTCTGCTGAAGAGAAGTCTCGCCGTGCTGGTACGCAGTCAGGCCGGAGACGAGACCAGCAAGCTCGACGACCTTCATGTCCTTCTTCAGGTTGCGTCGGAAACAGGTGTACAGCACTTTGCGTTGGCCCGGCTTGAGGCCATCAATGACCGAGGGAATGGAACGGATGTTGTCGGCCATGCTGAAGAGGATGAGCTCCTTGTTGATGAAGTCGGTGTACGTGATCTTCTTGGCCGTGTGGTCGAGGAAGGTGCCGGGCTTGAACTGGCGCAGCCACTCCTTTCGTTCGTCAGCCTTCTTCTTGGAGAAGGCAAGTTCGATCAGCTGAGCCTCCTCCTCCTTCATCGTGTCAAACTCCTTGTGGTGTTTGTCCAGATCGTTGAAGTAGACCTCGGCATCCTGCGCGCTGCTGGTACCCAAACCCTTGTAGTACTTGTGGTCCCACGACTTGAGCTCGTGCTTGTGCGCCTCCTTCCACGCCTCGTACTCGGGCAGGGTGAAGAAGGTGCGGGACTGGGTCGGGTGTTTGGGATCGCCCTTCCACGTCTTGACGATCGGCGTGATGAACTCGACCAGGAACTCGGGGATCTTCAGCAGGGAGGGGAACTGGACCTGCAAGAAGTTGATCAGGAGGCCCTTGATGTGAGAGCCGTCATGGTCCTGATCGGTCATGATCATCAGATGGCCGTAGCGGAGGTCCTTGGTGTCGGTGTACACCTTCTTGTGCTGCAGGCCGAGGAAGGTCTTGATGTTCTGGATCTCGACGTTTTTGGAGATCTGGTCGATCGAGGCATCGCGCACGTTGAGAAGCTTGCCTCGCAGCGGGAAGACGCCAAAGAGATCGGGGCCGACAACCGAGCGCCCGGCCATTGCCAGGCCCTTGGCCGAGTCACCCTCGGTCAGGATGAGGGTACAGAGATGGCCATTCCTCGTGCCCGCATTGTTGGCATCGACCAGTTTGGGATTGTGCATGCGGCTTCGCTTGTTGCCGTCGCTCTTCTTCAGAATCTGGTCGGCCTTCTGCTGGGCAAAGGAGAGGATGTTGGCGACAACCTCGGTGGCGGCAATCTTCTTCATAAACGAATCAGAGATGGTGCAGGTGCTGCCGAATTGGCTGGCTTTGGTCGTGAGCTGCTCCTTGGTCTGCGAGGTGAAGGCCGGGTTGACGATGAGGGCGTTGACAAAGATGAAGATGTGGTTGCGAATCTGATGCGGCTTGAGCTGGGCGCCGCCCTTGTTGCGCTTCTTGATCACCTCCAGCAGCTTGGTCACAATCTGGTCGGCAATGTAGTTGACGTGGGTGCCGCCGGACGTGGTCGCGACCGAGTTGACAAACGAGACCTGCTGGAAGCTGCCGTCCGAGACAGCAAAGCCAATCTCCCATCTGGGATCTGGCTTGTCCACCAGGATGTCGTTGTTGTCATTCTGGGCCTCCTCGCCGCGCTCGTTCTTGATGCCCTTGGTGTACATCTCGATGTATTTCTTGAAGTTTTGCGCAGGGAGCCGTGTCCCATTCAGGTAGACGGTGCAGTCACGCAGCGTGCCAGCCAGATCATACACACGCCGCTTGAAAAGGGCCTCGAGGTCGTCGTCGATGCCGGTCATGCCGAACTTGGCAAAGTCGGGCTCGAACGTGACCTTGGTCCAGTCCTCGTCCTTCTGGTCCTCAATCACGGGCGGGCTCATGACGGACATGTTCTTTGTCCATGTCTGGCGGTACTTCTTCTTGTTCCGCTTCGAGGCCGTCTCGACCGTGAATCTGGTACTGAAGATGTTGGCCAGCTTCGCGCCATAGCCGTTGCGGCCGCCGGTAACCTTCTTCTCCTCGTCGTTGTAGTTGGAGCCGGTCAGCAGGTTGCCGAAGATCATCTCGGGGATGTACATCTTCTCCTTGGCGTGCATTTCAATGGGAATGCCGCGCCCGTTGTTCCAGACGCTGATCCGGCCGTTCTCGCGGTCGATTACCACCTTGATCTGGTCCTGCTTCTTGTCGTTCTGCTTGTTGTCGGCTGCGTTGACGAGGATCTCGTCGAAGATCTTGAAGATGCCGGGCACGAACGAGATGATACGGTACTCCATCGCGTCGTTGACCGTGCTGTACACCCACATCTTCTCTTGTGTGTACTCGACCGAGCCGATGTATGTGTCAGGCCGGCGAATGATGTGCTCCAGCTGGGTGAGGCGCTGGTACTGCTCTGATACGTTCTTGTCCCCCGCCCTCGGAGCCTGCGGCGAGTCGCCATCTTTGGCCATGGCCGCGTTGACAATGTCGGCAAGCGGCTTTGCATGGCTCGACTTGACCGTCTTGGCCGGCTTACTGACTTTGGCCTTTTTGGGCGGCGTGGCTGCTAGGAGCGACTCGTCGTCAAAGGCATCGTTGCCGCCATCGCCAGCGCCATCCTCGTCATCGGCCTCCTTCTTCGACCGCTTCTTAGGCACCGTCGATTTGGTCGTTGTCTTAGCAGCCGCCTTTGCTTTGGGTGCCGCCGCTGTCTTCTTCGTCGTCGCAGCCGGCTTCTTGGCCGTCTTTGTGGGCTTGGCTTTTGCCTTCTGTCGATGGCGTTAGCATGGGTGTCTATGACTGCAATCGGGACAGATTCTTACAGCGGCGCCGCCAAAATCGGAGCCGCTGTCGGCGTCGATTTCAAAGACAGACGAGTCCATACGGCCGTCCCGGACCTTGTCCGTGTTAATGGGTTGTGGGTCCAAGGGAAGATACTTTCGTTGGAGGCGACACAGTGATGGAAGCGTGGTTGGGTGGCCTTCTGAATGGCGAAATGAAAGAACTGAGGAGAAAGATGAGGCAGAAACAGCAAGGGAGAAACGAGAGAGAGGTATGGTCGGCAGAAGGGTTGCCCCGTCGAGTGACTCGCGTGTTTTGGTGTTGTCAACAACTCGAGGCGCGTGGTCGCATTTAGGAGATAAGCCCCAATCACCTGTGTATTTGCAGCGAGCACACGTGATGTGGTCGCGTCACGTGCCCGGGCCGACGCCAAGTGCCAAGGCCACAAGATTGCTTAATCTAAGCAAGGTTAACTTGATTGTTGGCCAATCACAAATAAGGGTTGATGCTTTGCGCCCCTAAAACCAGAGGACATTCTTCTCCTGTGGTATACATCCTCCAGGGCGGCGGCGTCATGCCCCATCGTGCTCTCTGTTCCTCTTTATTACTACGCCCATGTCTTACCTATTTGTTTACGTGTATTGCAGGAGTGGTTGGAGCCGCAGCCATCAAGGCTGGACCGGCGATCAACTCCGATTTCCCCGATCCGACTCTTGCTCAGGACCATGACGGCCGATTCTATGCCTTCTCAACACAGAGCAAGAACGTCAACATCCAGATTGCATCGTCTGTTGACTTTAGCACCTGGGAGCTCCTCGAAGGCGCCGACGCCCTGCCCCAAGGACCTTCTTGGGCCCTGGATGCTCCATTTGCTCAAGGTAGATCAGCCACCATGCTGGCTTTGGCAAACAATGACTGACAGAACCTAGTTTGGGCTCCGAATGTCAACCAGATGCCGTCTGGAAAAGGTTGGGTCATGTATTTTGCAGCAACAAGCAAAGCCGATCCTGGGAAGCATTGCATTGGCAAGTCATGCTTTTGGACAGACTGAATGCATACTGACTGGTGGCAGGTGCAGCAAGATCGAAACACATCGTTGGTCCATATATTCCGGCTGAGGAGCCGTTGGTTTGCGACTTGGAGCAGGGGGGTAATATTGATCCGAATCTGTTCCACGACCCAGTCAACGACTGGTATTTCCTGGTGTACAAGGTCGATGGCAACTCAATTGGCCACGGCGGCCTGTGTGGCAACACTGCAAAGCCTATTATGCCGACACCGATCTATGCCCAGCGGATGTCGGCCGCCGACTTGGTGACGCCACTTGGTGAGCCTGTTTTTCTGATCAACAATATCGAGGATGGTGGCTTTGGGCACGATGGGCCAAACACAGAGCGGCCATCGATCACATACCGCAATGGCACCTATTACCTGCTCTATAATGCGCAGTGCTACACCACCTTGGATTATCGCATCGACTATGTTTCCTGTGTGACCGGAGTCGACACACGCACCGGACTAGGTGGCTGCAACTGGGTCGAGCTCAAAGCGAAGCAGCAATCGGAAAAGGAGCGGACTCTTCTCCGGACGGGTGATCAGGTCAGCGGCGCGGTCTTGCACGCGCCAGGCAGCATTGACATCAGTGATGACTCAGTGCGAGTGGTCTTCCATGCAGACACCGATCGGGCATGGTTTGACCATGGGCGTGGCCGCGGCGCGCCTGGGCAGCGAGTACGGGCCATGTATGCAGCCTATGTGGACTATGAGGGCGAGGAGGGAGACCTCAGGGTGATACGACTGGCCTCATCGTCGGAGAGGGTGTAAGCACTGACACTATGAATTAAACCAACTTTCTGTTCTGGATAGAATAAGTAGCTCTTCCTGGATCTTACCTTGCGGTGAAGCTGTCAGATCTAAAGGATTACAGCGAGATGAGAATTAGACTTTGGCTTGGAGACTGGCCTCATCGTCGGAGAGGGTGTAAGGACTGACAGCGAGATGACAATTAGACTCTGGTTTGCAGACGTCGGACGCGTTCGAGTGCGCGTTTTAGCGCGAGAAAGTGCGAAAACCCCAGCTCAGCCCATGCCTGTTACGGGACTAGCGTGTCCTTGGCGAGTTATCAGCTAACCGCATCGGGCAGATACTCTTGACCCACGCTAAGCTGGAAAGGGGAAGCCTCGCTTTGCATATTCCTCCCCCCTCGTTTCAGGTGTTCCTATCTCTCCCTCAGGCATCATTGTGGCCTGCGCCCCTCATTACTGTTGTTACTGTGCGTTGCTTCCTGTCACTCCTTTACCTGCCCTTGACAAGCCGCTCCCTGTGTGCTCGCTGGCGAGTTGCGTGAGAGCGTCCTGGTTGGCCAACCTCCTGTGATTCCCCCCTTCGTGCGGCACGACGTCGCCACTCGTTCGACCCTCGTGCGCGTCCAGTCCTTGAACACACACATAAAAATGGTTAAGAGCGATCGGGAAGACGCGGCCGTGTTGCCGGCGTCGCTGTCAGGGTCCGACAAGGCCGACATCAATGACTTGGAAGTCAAGACGGAAACAACACACTCTTCAGCCATGGCATTGCCCTTGTACACACCGCCCGGTTCAGTGTCGGCCAGCAGCATCAGTCTGCCTCCCTCGCGGAGCGAGACTGCCTCTTCACGCGGCTCCTCCGCCGACTCCACCCTGGCCCCTGTTGACTGGGCCGAGCTTGAAAAGACGGAGGAGCAGGAGCCCAAAGACGAAGGCACGGACGAGGTAGGCACAGGTCTCGTTCTTGCTGCTGTTGCTGCTATTTCTGTTTCTGCTGTTTCTGCTGTTTCTGTTTCTGCTGTTTCTGTTTCTGCTTTTACCTGATTTGTATCTGGCACATCTGCGTCTCATTCCCATTCATATCGTCCCCAATCCCATGCTGTGTTCCAATGCTTTGCTTAGGTTGGCTGCTCTTGCATCTGCTAACTCGCTCAGTCAACCGCCCTCCTCGTGGCCCGACTTGAGCGTGAAAATGCGGCCTTGGCCACCGACCCCAAGGCAGCAACCCACCATGCCCGGCGGCGACTGCGGGCCAACACGCGCCCAACATCTGTCCAATTCATCAAGAAGCTGGTCGACGACCCCTCCCGCCAGTCGCTGCGCTACTCGCAGCTGCCCACGCCGCCCATGACCGAGCTGGAGTTTTGGGCCGCGCTGGTGCAGGACTACCGCCAAACCGTCGAGCGGCTGCCTACACTGACGGCCAATAAGATCCGTGGTGGGGTGCCTCCGCCCTTGCGAGGCGTTGTCTGGCCCAGCATCGCCGGTGCCCACGACAGCCAGCTACAGGCCCAGTTTCAGCGCCTGGCCGGGCAGCCCAGTCCATACGATGGCCTGATCGGCAAGGACGTCGGCCGCAGCTTTCCCAATGTCGATATGTTCCGCGACCCTGATGGGGAAGGCCAGATGATGCTGCGCAGTGTTCTCAAAGCCTTTTCTCTGCACGACGTTGCCATCGGCTATTGCCAGGGCCTAGGCTTTGTTGTCGGCCCCCTGCTGATGCACATGAGCGAGGCCGACGCCTTCTGTATCCTCGTACGCCTGATGGACAACTACGACTTGCGCAACTGCTACCTCCCCGACTTGTCTGGCCTGCACCTGCGGATCTACCAGTTCCAGGCGCTGCTGACCCGGCTGCTCCCCGACCTGGCCGCCCATCTTGACCACCTGCGCATTGAGCCGCTCTATGTTTCGCAGTGGTTCCTCTCTTTCTTTGCCGTCACCTGCCCCCTGCCCATGCTGCTGCGCATCTACGACGTCATCCTGTCCGAGGGTGCCACCGAGACTCTTATGCGCGTTGCCCTGTCACTCATGCAGCGCAACCAGCACAAGCTCAGGTCCTTCACCGAGTTTGAGGATGCCATGCAGTTCTTGCTGTCCAGAAGCCTCTGGGATACGTATGCGCAGCAGGCCAACGACCTAGTTGCCGACTTTGTCGGGTTGACCAGCCTCGTCAGCCGTGAATCTCTCGACAGCCTCGAGGCCGACTTTACCCAGTCCAAGGCCCTTGCGCCGGCGCCCTCGCTCAGGTCTACCGCCGCCTCCCTTCTCGGTCGCTTCTGGGCTGGCTCCACGGTGCACTCGGCCACTAAATCCAGCGCTAGCTTGGCCATTCCAACGTCCAACACTCTACGCAAGTCCTCCTCGGGCCACAGCTTGGCTCCGACCATGAACTCAGCCAGGTCAACAACCCACTCCGACGCCATCACGATTTCCACCGAACTCTCGAGCTCTGACGAACCAGCGACAAAGGCGGCGGATGCCAAACAGCCGGCCAGTTCAACTGATTCTGATCGAGGTTTGCATCAACAGATCGAGGACCTGCTCACTGCTCTGACTCAGCTTCAACGACAGCAAGCAGATGTCGCTGCCGAACTGGAGAGAGAACGCGAGGAGCGGGCTGAAGACCGTGCCATGGCCCGGGAATTGCTCACAATCCTGCGCCAGCACTCGGAAGCAATCAATGAACTCGTCGATGTTGAAGATGACGACGACGATGTCGATCCTCAGCTACGCAATGCCATCGACCGCGCCGAGACGCAGTTGGGAGCGTCGCAGAAGAATCGACTGTCAATCATCCAGTCCAAGCACCAGTTGCGCGATGCGGTCGCCGAATGGACAACCAAGCACGAGCTTGAAGCTGCCCGGTGCCGCGAGCTATCCAGCCAACTAGACGTTCGAGATGCTGAGCATGCCGCTCTGAAAGAAAGCCTCCGCGAGGCCCGCCAGCGCATCCAAGATGCTCATCGCGACCGCCAACGGCTTGAGTGGACGATTCAAGAACTGCGCAGTCGGAATCATTCTGCGTCCGACTCGCCCCAAGATCCCATCACGCCATCGACACCGGCAACCGACCATTCCGACCCCAGACCGACACCCTCAAAGTCGGGTGGGCTACGTGACTTTCGGCTGGGTAAAGGGGACCCGTTCACACGTGCTAGTATGCATAGATCCGATGCCAGCCTGAACGCCCCAACAGGCACGTCGACATTTGCCAAGCGAACAAGCAGTCTGAACACACAGGAGGTCCTGTCCACCCAGAACCATGAACCTGTGAGCAGCGATGCTCTCTTGCTGGAGCTTGTCAATTCCAAGACTGCAGAAGCGGTCGCGCGCAAGGAGCTGGAGGAGGCCAAGGCCAAACTGGATTCCTTGCGAAGGCTTCTCACTAGTTCCTCGTCGACCCAAATCTCGGCGTCTACGGTGTCGCGCATGGTACACACTGTGTTGGACGGCACGCCCTCTAATGACCTCGCGGTTAAACCTGCGGCTGCGCCTGCCCTTTCCACCAGTCCAGCAGGATTCTTTTCCGGCTGGGGCAGGCGATAGCTTGGCTAAACTTTTGCCATACTAAATTGTCTATAGTCTTGGTTCAAACTTTAGGTACAATTGCCAATCTCAAACTTGGTGTAGAAAGACCCCAAAAGCAAGACAGAATTAATATGAACTTTGCAACAACTATACCCCTTTGGGGTTAGTGCCAGATGTCCACTATAACCCGAGGACATCATTCGCTATTCAGCAGACACTAATAATGCTTAAATTACTCTGTTTGTACGAAGGAAAGGCCCAACCTCTTCTTCTATATCTTGTATTAATCATGAAGTACTTTGTATGTAATAGCAGTGAGTTCTGTATGTTCCAGTCTGACACAAAGTAAAAGGAGGTCAGTTTCAACTCGGAATTAAAGGATGGTGGCAATGGTACGAGGGCTACTGCAGTATAGGAATTGTCAACAACACTGGTCAGCTTCAGGACACTCTCCATTCTACCATCCATTTCTTCTGAGACTGAGGAACAATGTAAGTCTATTCAATACACAGGCCAACCTTGAGTTTGGGACCAGCTTGGCAGTCCTCCAGTGGATAAGAGTGAGAAATAGTCAGCCATACTGCAAGTATATCTTCCAGAATGCAGGTGTCCCTCCAAGAATGAAAAGAATCAAGAAGAAGCTTAGCAGCCTTGCCAGACCTGAGTCAGTCTGTATTGATGAACAGTTCTTTCTCTAAGCAGAGGGATTTCAGGGTGTCTATCCCCAAAGGCTGTTGATGAGACTGACTGCAGAGGGTTGGAGCTGCTGTGGATATATGCCTTTTGCTGTCCAGAATAATACTGAAGTCAGTGAATATCCTGTTGCCATGACACCAGGTTGCTGCCGCCTCCTCATTGGCTGATGGGCCATGAAAGGCAGCAGCAGGCACCCAAGGCAGGCACGCGTGGTAGGCACTAGGCAGGTACGACCCATTCACTCAAACAATCAACATTTCACTCTGCCTCCCCTTCTCTCTCCCCCGCTATTCCTTGTCACACCTGCTACCATCTTTTCACTTGACCTTGACTGTGGCCACCACTCCATAGGCACCATGACACCAGGCATGCCTCTGGGCTCCTATGGCCTTGACAGTACTGCTTTCAACACATCTGAGGACCTCTGGAGTGACATGCACCTGTTCGACGCGCAGTCGACTGACGCGCAGTTGTTTGACGCGCAGTTGTCGGGCGGGCACTTGTTCGATGTGGACCTGTTCGACGGGCACTTGGTCGATGGGCTTCCTGACAACAGCGGCTTGAATACCAGCTTGAATACCAGCTTCAACCCCTTTGTTGACACCATCGAAGCCATCAGAAGTGGCACCTTTGTCAGTGGTTATGGGCCCAGTCCTGTCACTGGGTTGGCTGGTGGGGTTCCCAACACCGCTGCCAGAAGTAGCTCCTTTCTTAGCAGTCATAGGTACAGTCCTGCAACTGGTTTGGCTGGTTGGGATCCTATCACCATTGTCAGAGACCGGAGGCTTCTGCCAGGACTGCCTGCACATGGGTTTCATCACAATGGCCAACAGCGTCAGTACCCCCACAATAATCGCAACAGCTCCTGGCGACTTGCTCAGCTGTCACCCAGAGACACCAATCCTCTTCTGCCACCTAGACAGCAACCACCGCCGCAACCACGACGACGGCAACCACGGCTACTCCCAGCACCGATTTTCTGGACGAATATGAACACCCCATCATCTTCCACTCGGGGACAGCAGCAGCAGCAGCAGCAGCAGCAACCAGCACCAGAGCATCAGCCGATGAGCGTCAGTTCCACGACCTATACACAGACTCGCCTCTTCCCTCGTCTGGCTGCAGCAGCCTCGCACAGTTCGGGTCACCAGCAAGCCCAACTGCAACTGCAACAGCAATACCACCACTGGGTCGACCGTCCGTCTGTGAACAGTTTGCAGACAACGCCGCCCTCGGCGCCCACGCCGCTGCGTGATATGTCTTCTTCGCCAGCAAAGATGCCTGATACGCCTACCCCGGCTCCGCGAGCAACTCCACAGCGTATCCGCATGAATAGAAAGCCTGCGGTCGAAACGAAGGACCAATACAGCGAAGACGAAGAGGATCCTTCCAGCGGGGAGAGCCCTCCGGAAGATTCGGCCGATGAGGACTACAAGCCGGGTCGCCAGAACAGAGCGAAGAGAATGACGACGAAGAAGGCGGACGCAGCGAGGACTGCTAGGAGGAGTTCGCGTCGAAGTGGGCCATGAAGCTAGATCTTTTCGTCCTGGATGACTCTGTTTTTCTTCGTCCAGCAGATATGATGGGAGCCGGAGCGGTCCATAGTCTTTGTAATTCTAATCATCATCGTCATCATCGTCGTCACTAACGTCTTCAAAGTCCAGACTCAGCGTCTTTTTCTTGACCTGTTGCGGTTCCTGCACCCTCTCCTTGTCGAGGTTGTTACTGTGGATGGTGGTGATGTCGTACTCCTCGTTCGCCCTATTGCCACGCTCAGACCGCTTCTCCGTGCCCTTTTGCTGCAATACTACCCCTTCCATGCGATCCTCATCATCGTCATCATCATTATCAACAATCCCTCCCCGATCTTTTATCTGTCCACCCTTCTGCTCCTCATAATCATCATCATCATCATCATCATCCAAAACACCCTCGGTCGCCCGCACCAGCCGCGCAACCTCTGCATCCACCGCCGCCTCCGCGCTGCCGCCACCACCCCCGGCCACGTCAAGCCCACCAGCAGCAGCAGCAGCAGCAGCAGCCTCGCGAATCATCTGCAGCCGCCCCAGCGCGCCCGCCCGCAGAATCGCACTCTCGGCAAACCCCTGCCGTCCACCGCCCAGTCGGTGCTCGGCCCGCGCCATCGCGTCGAGCGCTGCTTTTTGCTGCGCGATGTCGTCGTCTGGGTCGTCATCGGCGGCGGCGGCGGCGGCGGCGGAGGCGATAGTAGCGATAGTAGCGATAGTATTGGAATTGGAATTCGCAGTGGCGTTGTCGAGGGGAGCGTCTTGCGCTTGCGATTGCGCTTGCACTTGCGCTTGCACTTGCGCTTGCGATATACCAACATTGCCATTCACATGCACATCGGAAAACCGCGCGATCCGCGCCGCAAGCGATGTCAGCGCGGCATAGTCGACTTCGCTGTAGTTCTTCCGCTCTCTATCATCATTATCACCCTCATTATCATCCCCAACAACATGCACACCACCACCACCACCAACATCGGCGCGCAAGTCCGCGGCAGCGCGCACCAGGGCGGTGATTTCGTCGCGCAGACGGGCGGTGCGGGCGCGCAGGGCCAGGATGCGGGTGTGGTTGGCCTGGTGCTGGCGCAGGGCGGGGAGGGTGGTGGTGGTGATGTCGTCGTCGGCTTTGATCAGCGCCGAGATCAGGTGCGGCAGGGACGAGTAGCTTGTGGTGGAGCTTGAGGTGGAGAGGAGTGTGGTTAGGGATGTCAGAGTGGTGAGGAGGTCGCGGAGCGGGGCGGTGGCGATGGTGTCCATTTTTTTTTTTCACCCTGGGGAGAGGCGTGGGTGAATCACAATATGGTGGTAGTGCCTCTGTGGCAGACACCCAGGTGGACAAGATGTTAGAGACAGAAGATGTTTAATTATACGTGTTTGTAAAGTGGGTCTTGAAATAAGGTTCGGGCCGAAGCGAAGCGGGGACGAAACATTGCAGAAGCGTTACCACATTGGGGCTAGTCCATTATCATCTTTAGTCTGTCAATTACTAAAGTACTCACACCCTTCTATACTCAGTTCAAGCTATTACCTACGCCATTATGCCCGATACTCCACACTAAACAGCTGCGCCCATGCCTTGACTCCCTTCTGCGCACTCGTTGTTTGACTTTTCTTCGGCGATGAAGCTCTATCAACCGTGTCTCGGCCACTCCTGCCCTGCACGCTTGTCAGCTCTAACCCCCCATCATCAGGTCAGTCCTCACCACGTCAAAGACTGAATCATCAGCCCGAGCACGTTGTGGATTGTCCTCCTCACTTGCCGGCGCCACTATTGGGGACTCGCCCCGAGTGCCTGCCTCACTGCCTGCTATCGGCGCCAGAGCGGTCGGCGTGTCCTTCAGGCTTACCGAGTCCTTCTTCACGTTGAGGCTGCGCTTACTAGCAGAGCTGCTTCGCCGACTTTCCAGGCTCCTGTTCAGATGCTTGGTCGCTTGTACCGCGTTGGCAAGCCCACTGCCGCCCTTGTCTTTGCGGCCCATCTGCGCCTTGACTTCCACCGTGCTCGCAGTCACCGTGCTTTTGCCCACGCTCGGAGTGCCCGGTGCGCCTGGACGTTCCTCAGCTGCGTCAATCATGTACCATCTCAGGCCGTCAGACAGCTCAAACGGGTTTTCGTCTTCTATAGAGGCCGTTTCGCTAGCTTCAGCCTGCGTCGAGTCGCTCAATCTGGCCCCTCCGACGAGAGATCGCGACAGGTCGACGACCCGCTCTTCAACTTTTGTGATTCGCGCAAGAAGCCAGTCCCGGCTCTGCAATTTGTGCGCGTCTTGCTCGCGGAGAAAGTAGTGTGGCGCCCCGACATTAAAGGCAGCCCAGGGCCGAGTCGCCTGGTTGCGGGTGGGCAGGAACAGGGCAAGGTCGTTCTCCTTGAACGATCGGTATGCAATCTTGTCGTGGGCTTCGGCTTGGAACCGGTGCGACTTTTCGCGATATGCACGCGACTCCTTTTGGTATCTCTTCGCCAGCGTCTCCACGTCCTTGTATCGCTTTGCAATTGTTTCCATCGTGCTGTCCAGCTGAAGACGCTGTATGGCTGTCAGAAAGTCGCGGTATTTGGCATCCTCGTCTCCCTCCGTGTCAGAGGTCCAATAGAGGGTTTCAAGGTCTTTGGGGTCAGAATAATGCGGTGTTGGCACTCCCCCAGAGACAGTGCGCTTCATCAGAGTCGAGCCCGGTTCGTCCACCCCCGTGAGCATGGTGCTTGCTGAGTTGACCTTGGATGCACGTTGAATCACAAGGCCGCCGTCCTGCCGAGTAATTGAGTAGCCAAACTGCTCAAGCATGCGGATGATCCGGTCGTTGTACTGATACAGCCGCTCTGACAGCCGTTGTGCTTTCTCACCTCGACTCCTCAGTTTCGACTTGAGCCTCTCCATCTGGATGGCACTCTCCTCCGCCTCTTTGCGCGCCGTGTCTGCCTCTACGTGAAGCTCTTGTATAGTACGCTCGTTTGCCAGCTTCGCATTGGCCAGCTCCTCTGCTCGTTGTTGCTCCGACAGCAACTTGTCTCGCAAGGCCCCAGAGCCTGACTCGCCCGCCGCAAGCTTGTCACGCAAGCAATTCAGCTCCTGCTGGATAGCCTTGATCTCTTCGCGCGCACTGGCCTCATTCGAACGAGCCATCTTCATCATTTGCTCGGCCATGTGGTGCTGGCCGCGGCTGGCTTCCAGACGCTCCTCCAGCTCCTCTTTCTCACGCTGCAGGCCTTCAATTCGTTCTTCCAGCGACTTCTTCTCCGCTGTCACCAGCTGCAGTGAGTCATCCAGCCCGCGCGCATGGATCGCCGCACCCTCGGAAAGAATCTCGAGTGCATCGGCCAAGCGTTTGAGCTCTTCCGGAGGAGCGCCGGCAGGCGACAGGTTCGAGTGCGCATTCTGAAGAGCGATAATCAAGTCCTGTTGCTGCTCTTCATGGCTTCGCAGCTGCGTTGCCAACTTGACATTCTTGTCTCGCGCGCTGTTTCGCTCTTCCCGATGCTGGCTGAGCTGCCGTTCCAGCGTTGCCGCACGGTCACGGAGCACCGCAAGTCCTTCCTCAGCCCTGCGCTCTACATGTCTTATCCGTTCTGCCGAAAGTCGCTTCTCCTCGGATAATTGGTGTTTGAGCTGGTCGATCTGCTCTTCCTTTGTCAGCTTGTAGTGCTCCTTCGACCCAATCACCCGATCGAGCTCGTCTTCCAGTTCCTCTATGCGGATCTTCAGCTTGTGATTCTCGTCGTCCAGAAGCTGCCGCTCATCCTCGAATTCCTGCTTCTGAGCATCCAGATTGGCCATCAAGTCCTGCTTGATCGATTCGGCTTCAATCATCTTGTCTCGAGTCTCGGCATTCGACTGTCGCTCGACATGTGCATCTTCCTTGATCTGCTGCAATTCCGCCTCCAGGGCCATGATCCTCTGTGCCGCCGCGGCCTTCTCATCACTGGCCCCAGAAGCCCGGCGAAGTGAGATTGATGGCCGGCTTGTGAAGTCGGTTTGCTTGGTAAATGGCACTGGAGACATTGTCCGCGCATCGAAATCGGAGTAGCCGCCAGAAAATGTGCTGCCTGGTGGTCTGGATAGTTGACTCTGTCGATGCAGCACATCCTCCAATTTGCGCACCCGGCTCTCCGACGCCTTCAACTTCTCTTCCAGTCGGCGCTTCTGCTCCTGCATCACACGCAAATCATCACCATTCTTCACAACAGAGCTCGAAGCCAGGTCGTGCACACTGCCGTTGTTGAACACACTGGCTTTGCGTCGGGTGGGAGCATCAAGATCTTTCAGCATCTGCGTAATGTTCTTAACGGCATCGTCAATACCCAATGCCCGCAGATCGTCCAGGTATGTGAATATTTCGCTCCGATCAACGAGTGGCCAAGTGTTGCGCGGCTTCGAGGCCTGTAGATCGATCAATGCCACACCAGCGTTGGGGTCGTCCTTGAGAAAATCGGCGTACGAAGTATTCCACTTCTTCCGTCGGCGTTGCTCTTCATTTGTCATCTGCGACAGACTATCGTGCATCATATCCACATCTGTCTGCATGCGGTGAGTCCACTCACTGCGCCTCGCGGCTTCGACAAGGCTGCAACCATACACAGAGGGAAGCTGAAAGACCTGGCCAAGCGTGTGGAGACTGGCCTCATCCTTGAATTCGAGTTGGGAGATATCAACCTGCAGACGGCTGAGCTTCGACTGGATGCTGGAGATCTCGGTCAACGCGGTGAAGCATGCTCTTGCTGCCTCATTACGAGTCTGCAGGCAGTCGGAATACAGCTGTCGAAGATCGGCCAAGATGCCCTCGAGACCTGGAATCAGCTCACTCACATGAATTGCGTTCTTGCGCGAACCAATGCTAGCAGCTTTATCTCCATCACCCACTTTGACCAATTCATCGCGATCACGAACAATCGGTTGGGCGACCGCGTCGGCCTCCTGAACAAGAGCCTCGACCCCTGCATCTTGGACTTGGACAATGTGTCGTCTTAGGGTGCCAGTTTCCTGCTTCAGGTGACCGACCTCCCTAGTCAGACGGTCCAACTGGCTCTCGAAGTCGGCCGACGAAGCCTTGAGAGATGCTTCTGCAGACCGGAGGCTGTCCTCATCAACAAGGTCACCCAGTGTGCTGATCTGCTGACTGGGGGGAGCTGCACGGCCAAGGATCTGGCCCAAGTCCTCCCGGATAGGCACTTCCAGCAAGACGCGTCTGCTAGACTCCCAGTCGTTCAGACTTTCCTTCTGCTCGATGAGATAGTCTGCTGCCCATTGCCGTGAAGCCTCGAACTTTCTGGCCAAGTTGTCGACATAGTTGTTCAGATTCTCGAGCGCGGTCGCGATGGAGCGGGAGATGGCATCGGCCTCCAGGGTCATGGCCTCGACCCGGTCAGCACCATTCCGGACGGTATCAACCACGTCGAGCGACCACTGCCGCTGTTGTTCAAATAGCTCTTTCCATGAGTCGCCATTGCTTGGGTCCGCAGGCTCGGTTGCCGCCGGCGGCACTTCAGGGAGGCTGTCGATTCGATCGGGAGGCGGTTGAGCATCGGACAGCAGAGTTTTCTTATCATACACAAAGATCTCGCTCTCGTTTTTCAGATTCTTGACATTCCGGCCACGGCCATTCATCAATATCTGGCGTGAGGGTGGAATCGCCGCCTCCGACTCGATCCATTGTCGAAAGGCATCGAGGTCGACGTCTGGCCGCTCGTATGACAGCGACTGCCCATTATGCGAGATGAACACTGCCACTGTCATTGTCCTCCCATCTTCTACAGGCGATAAACCTGCATGGACGCATGCAGAAGTGGAAGTACGTTCTCAACTTCTGATTATTAACTTGAGTTCCTTCCTTCTTTGTTTGGTGCAGTTCGGTGCAGTTCGGAAGGCGGGACCCGCCTGGGGGTGGTCACGTGACGAATTTCCCCATAGGCCCCACTAGGTATAAATTATGGAGTAAGAGACCATCGTAAGTTCGGACCATCGTAAGTTCGCTACCTAACTACACTAGGAATCTGTCTTTGATTTAACCACAAATCATGGCCGATATGTGTCCTGCAAATGAAATGCCCAGTTTACTACATTTCAGGCATTCCCCATTCATTCGCTCAAGAACAGGGCATAGGGGACACCCATGGACCAAGTTCAGCTGAACTCTTGAGACATTTCACTTTGTCAAGTTGGCAACACTTGTTGGACATCCCTCTGGCAATCCACTTTGAGCAGGACTCGGAGCTTCTTCATGCCCATCACCATTAGCCCGTCCCTGACTGCGTGTGGGTATACCTTGGTTGTTCAATGCGTCTATGATGATGTCCAACTTTGATTCGAGCCGGGAGATCTGAAGCCTTAAGTTTTTGATCTGATCAGGCATTTGATTGCTCTTTTTGTGCGGAAGATAAGTGCATTCCAACTTTTTGTCCTTGCAATGTCGGCATGGGATGCCTTCGTCACACCTCACTTTCAGTTGGCGACACGAAGAACAGGCCTGAAGGGCTCGCGATATCCTTTCCGTTTTGAGTTGAAAGGAAGTAGCAGGAAAGGAAGTAGCAGGAAGAGGTGGATCTGCTGACGGAGAAATGGTAGATCTGAGATAATGTCCACCATACATCATCACGTCTGAGCTCCTCTGTGGTGGCGGACAGTTGGTGCTTGGCTGGCCTTCTGGAGGTGCGCATGGAGATGCTGGTCTGGCATAGTTGTACAGAACAGGCAAATGGCTGTATGCTATTTCATTCGGCACTAGGGGATAGTGCGGACCCGGAAATTCAGGACCAGGAAAGCTGTTTTGATGACTATACACTGGGTTTGGTGGATATGCCGCTCTTTGATCTCGTTGAGGATAAGTCATAGTTTCTGACTATTGCTGAAGAGCATCATCAAAAGGTCACAGCTGGTAGAGAGATGTAGAGTGTAGTCGCGGCTTCTGGACACAATCATGAGCAATTTGCGGATCGTCGAACAACAGACGAAATGATGGTATCGATGAACCTGGGCCGCTTGCCGATTTTAAGGGATCCTTCGGGTCTGGTTGTTCATGCAAGCCAGTTTGGGAGCCACGACGCTAAACAGGATCAGCCCCTGAGTCTGAGAGTTAATCTTCTTGCTAGCACTGCTCAGGTGTGATTCCAATCGAGGGCCATTGTTAGCTCCTTGACCACAGGGTGTTGGAGGAAATGATTTGTCCAATAGAACACCTTTTGCGGGTATCTTTCAATGTTATGGACCATTATAGGGAATAAATGCCACATCCTGGTTGAGAGTGGCCTCTAGTAGGTCACAAATCTACTGTGATGACCAGAACACAGTTTTTCGTGGGCCGAACCACACCAGCCCGCCATAATACCAAATGAACCACTAATCGTAGAAGTAGAAATATCGTGGGTTCCTCAAGCAGGGAAGCGGCATCGATTACCACCTGAGACAACAGAGTTTCTTCAGCCACGCTATCACATGGTCCCCCCTTGTGCTAGTGGATGATTAGAAAAGATGATCTCAGGAGGGGAAGAACTGACTGACTCTGGACCTAGATATAGAAAATCAGGCTGTTGTGGGGAAGGTAGAACTTGAATCATTGGGCCTTGAGATGAAATCTGGGTTGTCAAAGGGGACATGCGTTTGGGAGAATCCGGAGCTGTCCAATCATATGCCTGGGAAATGGTATCTAGCGAGTAATGCTTGGGATTTCGGGAATCCAGATATTGATTTTGCTTTGGAGAGGGGTAGCAAGGCGGTAACGTAGTTGCGAAATTCTGGAGGTCGTTGGGTATGACTGAGGGGTGGCTTCAGAGGGTGATTTTGGGACATTATTAGATCGCCAGCACCTATGCTGTATTAGTTGAGATGAGGTGGTTGTCCGTTCGATGAGAGGTTGTTGGGTTGATTGTAACAGGGTCCCTAATGCTGCTGGTGAGGGAGGGTTGTTGCAGGACTTCTCGGGGGCACTGGGTCAGTTGGGCAGTTAGGTGAGGGTGCAAGTCAAGTTCGGCTGGGAACGTCTTCCGCAATCAATCAAGGTGGCGGGTATCTTCCTGGCCCGTTGCCTGGGCTGTCCTGCGCGTCCTCGGGAACTGCCGTGGGATAATCCGGATACGTCATCTGTTACCCATTGGTCCGTATTTCCACGCCAGGCGTGGGAATCGGAGTTTGTCTTAACTCCGCCCACGCGCCAAGCTTGCGCTAGGGTGATTAACGATTGGCATCGTTGTCGCTGTTAACGATCCAACTCATTAATCGCCCTTCTCCAGAGGGTCCATCCCCAGCCCTTGGGCGGCTTGGGTATGTCCCGTAACATTGATGGCTATTTCCCAGGCCTCCTATACCTGAGTTCTGTTCCCATTATCTGTACATCGAGATATTCGCCTCCACGTCGGACAGGCGCCGCCCTTCCGGCAAGAATCCTAGGTGATGAAATGGCAACGAGTTCGTGCTGCTAAGGCTCGGCTATTCGTGATTCTAGCAAGCCAAAAGGCCTGTGCTGCATGTAATTCATCCCAGCGACACCTCCAGTAGCGATATGTAGTGGTGGTCCAGGCAAGGTTTGGAGAACGACACACACCACGGAATAGGGTTCAAGTTAGTACTCAGATCTTTCTGCAATCAGCTTCATGCACCTGATTTCAGTCTCGTCAGAAAGAGGGACAGAAAGAGGGACATGGCGGATCTGTCGGCTCAGAGGGTTCTGGCCAACCTTGTGGCTGCGCCTAGTGGCAGGCTGGGGACAGGCTGGCGGCAAGTGGGACCTGGAAGAGCAAATCTCGCGAGAATGGCCATAACAAATCACATTGCCCCTGTAACAGCAGCTCCAGCATTTCGAACTAGCTTGAAGGGCTGGTGATGAGGGTGTCACTGGCGACTTTGTGAGTGGATGGAGGGAGATTTAGCGTTGAACAGATTTCAGGCGCTCTCTGACTAGGGCAAAAAGTTGGGACGTGTCCCATTTGAGATGAACACATAGGCCATCTCTTTCACCCTCTCCTCTGCTCTAATGAACTTCAATCATGGCTACTCCCGCCGACTCACTAACAGCTCTGAAGACATTGTTAGAGTTGCACTCCCACAATGCCGCTGAGCTTCAATCGGAAATCTTGAGAGAAATACAACGCCAGCATATCAGTTCGAAAGACATAACAGATCTTGCAAAAGCACTGGCAGATGTTGCTAAACATGGCAACCCCTCAGAAAAGCCCTCTGACCATGTGCATCGTGCAAGCAAGTTGCTCAAAATCACCTCTGTTGTCCCTGAAGGTCTTGTTCATGATCAGATCCAGCAGTGGACAAACAACAATAAATCATTCATTGGTTGTGGACCAACCAACCATTCCATAATATTAGCTCCAGAAATACATCTCCTCTACTTGACCCTGCGAATACAATCAATTTGCCGAGATATTGATGATATCAAGCGAAGATTTATTTTCCTCTCCATCTACCGTGCCACTGTGAGGGCAAGGTATCATGACGGAGAGCGTTGGATTCGGGGAGGAAAGACAGCACTAGCAGCTCTTATCCAGAGTGAGGAGGTAAAAGATACACCAAAATGTATCATGGGCAACATTGTCCGGTATGTTGAACTGGGCCGCAGTTTCAACAAATGGTCTGATGCACTTGGTGGAGATTCTTTTCTCCTCTTCCTTCCAACAATGATACCAGAGTCAATGTGAGCTTACTCCAGCCTTCACAATTTTATTACTGACTAAGTACAGATATGGTGACAGGCATAATCATAAAACCATCTCAGAGGCTGCTGAGTATTATGTGAAGTTGGGAATCCGGAATTTAAGCAACAATAAAACTGTCGAACTTGCAAGGTTTGTTTTGCATCACCTTCATCTGACCTTCCCGCTCCATTATGAATCTGTTCAGTATGGAAACGACAGTTCAGAACTATCACCCAGCCTTGGGACACAAGGTCAACACAGACTGAAACGCAAACGTCCCAAGGACCGCTCCAGGATGCATGAACAAGGTAGCGATCTCCAGCCACAAACAGCTGATCATATGCCAGAAACAACTCTAGCAGTTGTGAACACCAACGGAGACATTGAATGTACTACTGTCAACAACGGCGAGAATGACGAGAACACCGACGATCCAAATCAGGTCTTATCTCAAGATGTACAACAGCTTCATCAAGCGAATTTCGTCTTTGACGGCATCTACCAGCAACAAGCTAATTTCGTCTTTGACGGCATCTACCGGCAGCAACAGCTCATTGATTTAGACCAGCTATCTCAGCTGGGTAGTGGTTCTCTACTTATGGGTAGCCATGGTCCTGATGATCGGGGATGGATTGATTTCGATATCGATGATGATTGACGATTAAAGATAATACTCTCCATAAGTAGGTCAACGGGGAGGGTCTTCATCCAGCCATGATGAGCTAGTCATACTCATACTGGTCTTAACTGAAAAAAAAAATGAAGCATTGCTTTGACGCTTGTTGGAACAGTCTGTTAGACCTGGAACAGCAGGAGGCAGAGGGAATCCCAAATCCCTTGCAAGATTAAGGTGTTACAATATTTATGTGTGTGTCCTTCCTCCTTTGGGAGAGTCCTATTCTTTGGGAATATTGTCCCTAGCTGCCAGCCCTTGACCTTGAGTTTTTTTGCCTTTTTGAAATCTCCTCAACATAACCTGGAGATTGAGTCTTGACATATCATAGGACCATAGGTTCATTCTATATAGCAGCGTGGTGTAGCATAAGTATTTGGGTTGATGATTTTGGCACAGCACTTGTTCTTTTGCCTAGTTTCAAACAATCACCCTCTTTTAAATGTGTTTCAGAGTTTCCTTCAAACATGAGAATACAATCGCTCAGGGCATATATCGTCAATAGGAACTGGCTCTCTAGGTCTGGAAAGTTTGGACCGGGGAGCCTGAAGAGTTTGCAATATTTTGTCCGATCCTTTTCTCATAGTTAGTGATTATTATACTTAACATCAACATAAAAGTGAATGGCTTACTTGAAATCCTTCGCGCTGTATGATTGCATTGAGCTCTTTTGCAGCGTCGCTATCTCGGTCCATATCTGACCAAAGAACCTCCTCGATATCTTTTGCATATCTCAGCACTTGACGGCCTTTCGCATCTCGCGTATACTTTGCAAGATTGGTGACATTCATCGGTACAGTTAGGTAGGTGGGTGTGACAGCTGTGAAATACTTGTTGATTACCGGCGGGTTCAACTTAAAAACTATGCCGGCAATCCGTAGGCAAGTGCATGACCATCATGGCGGGGCTGTTGAAACAATCTATATCACGTGATTATCACTTTCTTCAGGGGCGGGGCAACAGATCCGTCTATGGATCATTTACGCCTCTGTTTTGACTACTCACAATATCACTCGACTTAACTTTAGTATGCTCCGTAAACCTCATCTCCATAGTCCTGTCGGTATAGTACCTGCGTTGGAGAAGTGGAATACAAGATCAAGTCAAAGGAAGGAACCCCGCATGTCCATGTTTTCTATTTTCAGCTTTTGGCAAGCGCGAGTCGCTTTTGTCGGAATGGGCAAGTGGGTATCTTCTGACTGGGCGCATTTAACAGCATCCTAAGGAGCCTGAGTACCTTGGAGTCATATCAGGACGACGTACGTAACTTACTGTGCTAGAGATTCGATTTCCTGTAGCGCGAATTAACGCTATCGGCAACATTCCAGCCACCGAAAACGGCAAGAAATTTTTGACGGGGAAGCAAGGTCAAAGGGCGGCGGACAAGAGCGAGTTATCTGTCACACAATATGGCGCTTGCTGCATTCATCAATTACAAGAAGATATACGGACTGCTGGGTATAGATATTGTGTTGACGTTTGATAGAGAACCTCTGGCCCCAGATATCTCGCTGCCTACAGCCTCCAGCCTGTCTCACGCGGGTGTTGCTCGAAGCTGACTGACCGCCACATCCCCAGCCCACTCCAGCAGCCCCTCCCATGATGGTGAACCCACTAGACGTCGTCAGGTCTGTCAAGGATCCGTCGAATTACCTCTCCTGGCCTTTACCATCATGGAAGGACTTCAGGGCAGCCTCTACCTTCACACAGATCAACTACACCAACCTCCTCCTGCTTGTCCTCGTTGCTGTATTTGCCGTATATCAGGCCTGGAGCAAGAACGTAAGTTGAACGTGGCTTTGATATCTAATCCCGTGAGCTTCGCTGACAATCGGACAGGCCGAAGCAGAGAAGGCCAGGCGCAAGAGCCGCTTTCTCCCAGCACCCGACTTCCCCCCAGTCGAGGAACTGGCCGACTTTGATTACAAGACCACCGAGCCTCTCAAGCTCCGGCCGTTCAAGTCCAAGTACAATTTAACAATGTGTATGGTCTACCTGCTACCCCTATCCATATTACGCCTCTGACCTTGGGTTCCCCTCCAGCAATCGAAAACCTTCAGCCCACTGAGCTCCTCGTGATGGACAAAACCTACCCGTCGCGCATCGCCTACCGTCGCACCATTCTCCAGAATCACCTGGAAGATGTCTGCGCCATGGCTAATGAAGCTGTTATTGCCCCGGCCATCCGTGAACTCTACACCTTCCTGCTTGGCACCTACCTCCCCGTCCGTTTCCCTCGCATGTTCCAACTACATCAAGTCGACTACGAAACAGGCAGAACGTACATGCTTGAGAATCTGGTTACCAAGGAAGTATACCCAGCATTTCCAATCCCACCAACCACCAAAGCTCTTGTCCTGCTCCAAACGCTTGGTAAGACTGTCGACGAGGACTTTTTCTTCTTGCTCCCCTCCGATCCCGCCCAGCCACCACCGGCATCGTCAGCTTCAGAAGACAAGGAAGCTAGCCCGACCAAGTACCATCTCCACGCTTTCGTCTGCTGCTGCCCTTCGGGCTTCTCCCCCAGGGCGAAGCTCGGCCTGCCCCTTGCCACTGTCCATGAGCCTGTGCCTGGCTACAGCTCCATCATAGAAGGCAGCATGGACCGCTACTTTGCCAAGCTCCCAGTCGGCAAATACGTCAGGCGAGCCAACTGGGGCATCGCCACCCATGGCGAACTCTACGCTTCCCCTGCCGCAGCCGAGGGCAGCAATTATAGCACTCATGCCTACGAGGGCGATCAAGTCACCGAGCTTGGTGATATCGACCCCTCCCAGACATTCCTGCGCGTTGAGCGCCAGACCCTGCACCGCCTTCCCAAAAGCAAGGCCATCGTCTTTGCGTTCAAGACCTACCTCTACCCGCTTGACCAGTTGAAGGCAGATGACGGCCCTGAAGGCGCTGAAGACCTGGCCCAAGCCATTGACGGCTTGAAAGTGGGCAATGTGCCTGACATGCACTTTTATAAGCGCGGTGCCGTGTGGGCCGAACCGGTCAAACGCTACTTGAGGAGTTGAATAACTGACCTCTGCTTTCTGTCGTTCTTATAGGGGGCTGGCTCTTAACATTGCTTTTGATATGGAAGCGTGATCAAGTCTATGTATATATGCCGTCTTAATGCCGATCCAATCACTGTCTCCCATTCAACCGCTCCAGCACCTTGAGCAGATCGCCCGCGACGCCCATGGCGGTAACGTCATTCCCAGCACCAGCACCCTGGATCACTAGCGGGTTGCTTCCGTAGCGCTTGGTGTAGAAGGCAATCAAGTTGTCGGCGCCCTTGAGCGCGCCAATAGGGCCGGTCTTGTCGACGCTCTGCAAGCCGACGGTGACCTTGGCAGCCTGCACGTCCACGCTGCCGACGTAGCGCACCACCTTGCCCTCCTTCTCGGCCGCGCTCTTGTACCCCTCCATCTCGCCGTCAAACTCGGGCAGCCGCGCCAGGAACTCATCCGCCGACGCGGCCGACTCCAGCGCCGCGGGGATCAGGCTCTGCACAGGGAAACCCGTCGGCCCAGACACCTCCAGTCCGGCGATGCGCGCCAGGATCGTCAGCTTGCGCGCCACATCCATCCCGTTGAGGTCGTCGCGCGGATCCGGCTCCGTGTACCCGGCCGCTTTTGCCTGCCGCACGATCTCGCTCCATTTCCCCGCGCCACTACTACTACTACCACTGCTGCTGCTGGTGCTGCTGCTGGTGCTGCTGCTGCTGGTGCTGGGCGCAAAGGTATTGAACAGAAACGACATGGTGCCGCTGAACACGCCCTCGATGCGCGTGACCGTGTCGCCGGTCTTGACCAGCTCATTGAGCGTGCTGATCACCGGCAGCCCGGCGCCGACCGAGGACTCGTGGTAGCACAGCGCGCGGCCTTCCCTGACGGGGGCCCAGATCTCCCGCCACAGCTGCAGGCTGGACGAGAACGCCTTCTTGTTGGGCGTGATGACGGCCACGCCCTTGTTGAGGAAGACCGGGTACGCCTCGGCCACCGCCTGCGACGACGTGTTGTCGACGACCACGGCCCGGCCGGGCGCGGACGCCAGGTAGCTGGCCAGGTCCGGCAGCGAGAGCAGCGGCGATGTCGAGGTCTGCAGGTCGGCGGGGCTGACTGGCGTGTACGACGGGTGGTAGAGTTGCTTGCTGCTGCGTGAGACGAAGATCAGCGCGGGGCGGATGGCGGAGGGTAGTGACGAGAGTTGGCTCAGGAAGGCGGCGCCGACACCGCCGACGCCGATGATGGCGACAAATACTTGTGGCATTTTTCTTTCTTTTTTTCTTCCGTCCCCCTTGTCAGCTTTGGACGTGATTGTCTGGAAAAAAAAGCGTTTGCGGGGGAGGGGTATCTTAGGCTTAATACTATCTTGGGCTAGTCGTAACTTAATCAGTAATTAATTACCATGGACGACGGAGTAAAACAGAATCAGTCGAATCCATTAAACGGCTCGTCCCTCTGCTCTAATTGCTGTTTCCGGACCTTCTCAATCATCTTGTTCGTCTGTTCTTCAAACTCCTTCTCCTCGTCGCCCATCTTTTCTTTCCTCTCTCGTTCTCGTCTCGCTGCTTTCTTGCTTCTCTTCACTTCTCGGGTTTCTTTTCGCGCCGCATTGCCAGACCAGGATGTACTCGCTGGGCGCTTCTTTGCCTTGTCAACAGCAGCAGCAGCAGCAGCGCCCTCACTGGCTTCTGTTTCAGCAACCTTGGCACGTAACTCGTCCTTCCGAAGTTTCTCTCTGCGCTTGTCTTTGTAAGCATACTCATCCCAATCCACAGCAGGAGCGTCGAAAGCGCTGCGATCCAAGGTCTTCAGCTCTGGCATTTTCGGGAGCTTCAGCAAGCCCCAGCCTCTAGCCTGGCCTACCCAGTCGATGTCTGCCACCCGGAAGATGCTCGATGCTTGATGCTTGCTGTAACTCCGAACCCACGAGACGAACGCACGCTGTGCCTTGTCGTGTAGAGCACGGTCTGCCAGGGCGAGCTTGACAAACGTCTGTCGCGTATTGTCTTCCTCGTTGTCTGTGATCGAGGCAACTGTGTGAAAGGGCTCAATAGGGGTTTTCCTGACTTCAAGAAAGGACACATAGTCCTCCTCCCTTCCAGGCGTCAGAAATATAACACTCAACCCACGTCGGCCAGCACGTCCAGCACGGCCGCAGCGATGCAAGAAGGCCTTGGGATCGGACGGAGGGTCGATTTGCACCACTAGGTCGACAGAAGGAATGTCCAAGCCCCGTGCGGCAACGTCTGTAGTGAGAAGCAAGGCAGGTGAAGCAGAATTGGTGAACTTCATAAAGTTCTTCTGTCGGACATTGGAAGGGTGTTTCCCATGCAGCGGGATCAGAGTAATTCCAGAAGGGAGGATAGAGGGAAGGAGAGACTGGAAATAGTCAACTGCAGCACAGGTGGAGAGGTAGACTATGGTCCGCAGAGGAGTGGGTGTTAAATTGGCGAGAAGCGACGCCAACTGTGGCCATTTGCGGGCAGGAGGAGTCACAAGGTAGGTCATCTGTAGGCTGGCCGGTGTTCGCTTGTCAAGGGCGCCTGTGGCAGACTTGACACGAACCGCAATCCGCACTGGATTCCGCAGGCCAACACGGATGATTTGGTCGACAGCCTCTGAGACGGAGGCAGAGAAGAGTCCAGTCCGACGCTGTTTAGGCAGTCGATTCAGGAGTTTGGTCAAGTCCTCCTTGAAGCCGAGGTCGAGAAGTCGGTCGGCCTCGTCTAGAACGAGAACCTCGAACGAGGACTGAGGGCAGTGGACATAGGGCGACGACAGAATCTCAAGGAGGCGGCCGGGTGTGCCAATAAGAAGATTCGGGGAGGCCCGTAGGAAGGCACTGAGGTCCTGGGCCGCAGTGGTAGAGCCACCAAGGAGGAGTTGAGGCACAACTTTCAGAGTATCCCTCGGATAGGACTCCAAGTCATCGCTAGGCGGCAATTCATCGGTCTCGGTCGGCATCAGTCTTTGGATCGCAGCAGCGGAAGGGCCATGGAAATTAAGCAGCGAAAGAAGAACAGAATGGATCTGGGAGGCCAGTTCACGGGTAGGCGAGATGATTATGGCACCCACACGGTGTCTCGGGATCGGCTCGTCAAGGCGAAGCAGCCGCTCCACGACGGGGATGAGAAACGACAGCGTCTTGCCGCTTCCCGTAACTGCCTCGACGACAACATCTTTGTGGCCCATGAAGAGAGGAATAGTTGACGCTTGCACCGGAGTCATTCGCTCGAATCCAAGGGCGGCCACGGCAGTCAGGGTCCAGTCTGAAAGGGCAGGGGTCAGGACATTCCAGGCTCGATTTGAGCTGGGCTTCTTGATATCTCCCCTTGAGGGTGCCATGGTCTGTTGGTCTATTCTTCCTCTGCTCTGTTGGTTGTCTATTCTTCCTCTGCTCTGTTGGTTGTCTATTCTTCCTCTGCTCTGTTGGTTGTCTATTCTTCCTCTGCTCTGCTGGTTGTCTATTCTTCCTCTGCTCTGCTGGTTGTCTATTCTTCCTCTGCTCTGCTGGTTGGCAGACAATAGAACCAAAAACGAGGACAGGAAAAATGTTTCAGGAGATAGGAGATAGCAGAGCGGAGATAGACGGCTCACAGACATATCTCCGGATTGCACCACGCGCCACATTACCAACTTCTCTCCTCATTCCCTGTCGGCTTCTCCGGCGCGCCATGTACGTCACTCCACATGCTTAGCAGTCGCTCGAACTGCTCCTCCTCGCCAATCACCGCCACCATCACCGCCACCTTCTGCCAACCTGCAACAACGTATCTTTGACTGCGCCGTGTGCTCTCTCTGGGCAGCGACAACACACCCTTTTCAGGGCCGACAACCTTGTCTTAAAGACAAAATGCCATCCCAATATCCTATTCCGGCAACTCCGAGAGTTATAGCCCCATCCCCCACGCCGTCTGAGACGATCGAAAGGCAAGACACGTACTTTGGCCCGGTCACACGATCAGCTGCCCGAAAAGAGCGCACAACATCACCCCAGCCAATTCCTATCGACGAGGGCAAGGACGGCTCGGGATCAGACGACAGTTTGAATCAGCGAGCCAGGACAAGGTCGAGGAGTCCGATATTGGCCCCAGCTGATGGCGTGGCCACCGTGGGCAAACGGAGACGACTGAGCGGCTTGACATCCAAGGCAGCGTCAGTCGACAAACCACCGTTGTCCAACATATCTGTAGCCAAGTCACAGCCCCTGGTGAACGGCGACATCTCGACGGCCCAGAGCAACGGATTGCTGTCGCCGTATGATCGTGTGAAGAAATCTTGGAGAGATTTCTCGCGGTCGCCCTCCCCCCTCGGCCTGATACCGCTGCACCGCCAATATCGCGACTTTGTCCACAAGCATGAGATCCCCAGGAAGGTCCTGCACGTGTCCATCGGCTTCTTCACACTGTGGCTGTATGTAAATGGAGTCGCCACTTCGTCTGTTGGGCCATACTTGCTTTATGCGCTGTCGATCATCGCCCCCACCGACATTCTGCGCCACAGATCTGCTGCTTTCAATCAGTTCTACATCAAAGTACTCGGGGCCTTGATGAGGGAGACCGAAGTAGATGGCTACAATGGCGTCATCTGGTACCTCCTGGGCGCTTATATCTCCCTCACCTTCTTCCCCAAGGATATTGGCGTCGTGTCCATCTTGCTGCTCAGCTTTTGCGACACCGCCGCGAGCACCTTTGGCCGGCTCTGGGGCCGCTACACCATCCGGCTGCGCAAGGGCAAGTCGCTCGCTGGCTCGCTCGCCGCCTTCGTTGTCGGCACCCTCTCCGCAATCTTCTTCTGGGGCTGGCTTGCTCCGAGGACTGCGCCCAAGATTGGCGACTCACCCGCCGTATTCATGTTCCAGTACCGGCTCGGCCTGCCCGCTTCAGCCAAAGCCTCCCTGGGTCTGAGCCCAACTGAGGGATACATCAGGGGAACACCAGCCCTGGTTCTCATGAGCTTGGTAACCGGTCTTATTGGCTCTGTTACCGAATTGCTCGACTTGTTTGGATTGGATGACAACCTGACCATCCCAGTGCTCAGCAGCATCAGCCTTTGGATCTTCTTGAAGCTTTTCGGTTGATATCCCGAACCTTTTGCATCCTGCTCATCCTCCTGGCAGCTTCTCCCTTTGGGTTTTTTTTTGGGGGAGGAAGGGGGGAAAGGAGGGAAAGGGGCCCCTCAGGTTACAGATTTGTCCTCAATGATCATAGACTTTCTTCCTTTTGCTGTAAATTGTAAATTATTATGCACCATTTCAAACCACTCTGCTTTTCATTTTGGAAGCCCTTTTCTCTCTCTCTCTCTCTCTCTCTCTCTTCTCCTTCGGTACCTCAAATGAATGGAGAGCGTTAACTCAATCTTATCGCTGACATCACCTTCACTTTCCCAGTTAGGTTAGCGCGCACGCACATAAGGTTCAAACATTTTGACATGTGTTTATAGTTTTCTATACCCTGAAAAGGGTTCTGATTCTGGCCACGAATCACACACAAGTTGGTTCTACTATTGCCTTGTGAGATCCAAGGCGGCGTGGCCTAATGGTAAGGCGTTGCTTTCCGGTGGCAAAGACTGTGGGTTCGAGTCCCATCGCCGTCGACTTTCTTTTTGCTCTTATCCTACATGGGAGAGCTAGTCTTTTTTCTTTTCTTTTGCTGTTGAGAAAGTTATTACCATAGATGGGGATTGAAAAGAAGTTGCATTATTATTACAAGCAGCGATGCTATTCCCTGCTGTGGAACAGGACAAAGTGCAGAAGTTGCCCGCCAAAACTCCAATATGATTATCACCTAATCGAGGTCGCTGCCCCCGTTTTTGGCCTGCTCTGCCTGTTCCTTTTCTGCTTCTGCTTCTCCCTCCTCGTCCTCGTCCTCGTCTTCTTCATCCTCAGATACCTCTCCACCAAGCTCCTTCACCTTAGCCTTGTAGGCGTCTCTTTTCACTTCAATGTCGGCAAAAACTACGAGCAAGTCATCCAATTCCATCTGTGTGACCTTCCGCTTCTCTTCTTCGTCCTTGACCTTCTTGCGCAGTGCTTGAGACTCGGCCGCGCCTTGCGATGACTTCTGTTCAGCCTGTTTAAGCCGGGCTTCTAATGCTGCCGTTTTGGATGCATATTCCTGATGAACTGCGTTCAAGGCTTGCACATGGTCGTTCTGAGTCTGGGCTAGGTCCTTGAGTAATGTCTTGATCTGGGTCTTAAGGTCCTTGATCTCTGCCTCATCTCTTTGTCTGGCCTGTAGAGACTTCTTTTCTAGGTCTTCAACCACACTTCTGTGCTGCGCTTCGAGTGCCTTCTTGGTCTGTGCAGAATCTCTTTCCAGAAGCTTGATCTTACTCTCCACTGCCGCTTGTTCCTGTTCACGTCGCCGTTGAGATGCGTCCATGGCTGTAGCATGATCGACGCGCCGTTTGCTGATTTCCTCGGCATGCTTCCGTTGCAAAGCTTCACGAGCAAGAAAGTTTTCCTGCTGAACCTTCTTTATTTCCTCCTCGTGGTTGCGTTGCAGGCTTTGGTTGATCTGCTTGATTCTGTTAAGCTCAACAGTCGTGGATTCACGAGTCCGCCGGTGCTCAAGTTCTTCCGCCTCAAGTTTTCGTCTGAGTCCAACGAGTTCGGTTTGTACGGCTTCAAGCGAGCGGGCTTGCTCTTCCACCTGGGCGCGTAGATTGTCCACGAGATCACGAGATACGCCTTTTTGAACCCCATTGCTCATGACCGAGACTTCAAACTTAGGGTCACGATCGATGGCTCGTAATAGGCGGCTATAGTTATCTTTGAGGAAGTCGATGAATGTCTTGTCAAAATACACCTCTGGGAGACCCTCACTGCTCGACACTTGCGGAATAACCTCAAAGTCCCTCACTGCAATGTTGGAACGCAGTTTCGTCAAACGATCAATATATGTCTCGCGCCCAAGATTTGCGTTAAGCAGGCTCTGGAGTTCGGTTCTCGGCAACGGCGAGTCCTTGGTGGAGAATTCGTAGACAATACCAAGAAGCAGCGCACAGAGCCCTGCAACAAGGGGCATAGAGGTGCTTGATACTTTGAGAGTAGTAATCAGGCCTGTGACGTTCGAGCCCTCAGCTAGGAAGTCATTAACAGCATCCGGATCCTCGAAGAGCCAAATCGACAGAAGCATTAAAAAGCCAAGGAGGGCGCGTTCATCATTCGATCGCTGAACACCAGCAAGGATATTGCTTGCAATGCTCTGGACGAAAGTAACGACTTCTTCACCATTTTCTGCGTCTCCTTCGGTAACCTCGAGCGCTATAGCTTTCGTTTCTGGATTGTCGTACAGCAGATGAAGTAGCAACACCGCAGCAAACCATTGCTGGTAGGGGTCGGTAACGCCCCGGGTGGAAGGGAGCTCAAGCAACACAGTGAGTATGTTTGGAATGACATCATTGCCACTCTTGTGCCCTTCAATGGCTCTTCTTAGGACGTGAGCACGGATGCCATTGTGGCCTTCGATGAAGGCTTTGACACAGTTACAAGCCGCCAGCCGAGCATCGAAAACAGACAGCGGGGCGGACTTCATGGTGAGTTCAAGCAAAGCTTCAATGACATTAACTTGATGCACCGGGGCTTGTTTTGGCTTCGGGACAGGCGCCTTCTCGCCTATTTTCGGAGAGGTGTGACCATTGGTGGTGGTGGTAGGAGTCGTCAAGTCTGCCACATCAAGTCGAACATTCAGATCACCAAACTTCTCTTGTAGCGCAGCATTGCCACGGATGATAGACCCGCATGTCTCTAAAGCCTTCGCATGAATGTTGATGCTGAACGAATGATGGAAGGCCAGCTCCAGAATCGTTAATAACACACCACTTTGCCAGAACGCGTGCTGGTTGATCGATGTACCTTGAGCTCCTACCGCCAAGAAAAGCTGGACAACCGACAGGAGGCCCCAGACATTCATATCCCGCTGTGGTTTAATCCACTCCGAAACACCGTCAGGGCCTTCTTCATCCTTCAGCGCAGCGGCCAGTAGCTTTGATAGTCCAGCAACGCCACCAATCTCACGGAAATATGACTGATTCGAGGTGTTGAGCGTTAGCAGATTGGCTAACAAGGACAAACAGTCCTGTACAGTTGTTGAACCGTGCGTAAGGCCGCCCTCAGCTTCCACAATCGCGAAGATTCGGTCGAAGGCATTCTCGAATGCTACAACTTTCTGAAGTTCTGTAGACGTAGGCGTAAGAGCGACCAGAAGCATCAAAGCCTCATTCCTCACGGCCTCCCGCTTATCGTCAAGAACTGCCACAATTCTTGAGACGCCCAGTGGTGCAGCAAAAATGGATTCTTGTGACCTCTGCGGGCGGGCTGCACATACACGGGAGAGAATTTGTAAGGAATATAGCCGGGAATAGAAATCATTATGTTCGAGTAGATCCAACAATGCCATGATATTGTCTTGTTTTTGGGCAAACTCGTCCGCCAACCACAGCGTGATCTCGTCTGAAGCCTCTGGCGAATCTTCATCGGGGTCGAACAGCATCAACAGTGTCTCTAGGACAAGTTTGATAGTGTCGAGATCGTCGCCATATGTTCTCAGGCCGGCAATGAGGTCTCTCAAAGCCCCAGAGGCCACAGATGCGGGATACTGTTTTGCAAAGCTCCGCAGGCCCAAAATGGCTGCCCGGCGGTCCTCGAGGAGCGTGGCGCTCGACAGGCGGCTGCTGAGCGTGGCAATGGTGTCGGTGGCCGTCTGCCGTGCCGGTGCCTGGGATTCGAGGATTCGAAGCATGGTGTGGTGTGCAACGCAGTTGCAAGGTAGGGGGGATTGCCTGTTACAGTGCCGAAGATGCTGTATCTATCCTGACTTCTGCGGACATTGTGGCATCAGCAGTAAATGCCAACGAGCCGTTTGAGAGAGCTTTCGCCAGAAGAAAGGCGTGTCGTGTTTATGCTTTGGGGGTCTTTCCCCAGACAGACACGTGTGTGGTTGGAGACGTGTACTTACGCGCTACGGTGAGGCAGTCTCACCATGTCCGCAGCTGCGCCTGCTTGATTTTCGAATTTGCGCCTTCCGCCCCTGCTCTCTTCTTCTGTCGTGTCGCGTGCTCTCTACGCAATTGTGCGGTTGCCATTTACCGCTTACAAGAGCAAGTCGTTCCTTCTGTGTTGGGAAGATATCCCCTTCTGGCGCCCCAAAGGCCAGACTGTCCTCATTCACTCCTTGATTTCTTGCCTTGTTGACTTCCTCTTCCTTCTACTTCGGTGTTTGCATTTGGATGAATAGTCATCATGGGTGTTCCTGCGCTCTTCAGATGGCTGTCCAAAAAGTATCCTAAGATCATCAGCTCTGTGGTTGAGGAGCGGAATATCATCGATGGCGTCGAGTATCCCATCGACACCACTCAGCCCAATCCTAATGGAGAGGAGTTTGACAATCTCTATCTTGATTTCAATGGAATTGTACACCCGTGCTCGCATCCAGAGAACAAGCCGCCTCCGGCGACGGAGAGTGAGATGATGTTGGAGATCTTCAAGTATACAGACCGCGTGGTAAACATGGTGCGCCCACGACGCCTTTTGTATATCGCTGTTGGTACGAGCCCCCTCGGTTTCTGTCTGTGGAAAGAGTGTTACTGACCTGACAGATGGCGTGGCTCCTCGAGCGAAGATGAACCAGCAGCGTTCCCGTCGTTTCCGGGCTGCGAGGGATGCAAAGGATGCAGATGAGAAGAAGGCGGAATTCCAAACCTTGCTCCGCCAACAGCGCTCTAAAGAAGCAAATAACGAAGCATCGACAGTGGATGAGGTTATCAAAAAGACTTGGGATAGCAACGTCATCACGCCCGGTACTCCGTTCATGTTTATTCTTGCGCAGTCCATTCGATACTGGTGCCAGTGGAAGTTGAACACAGACCCGGCCTGGGCCGAACTCAAGGTGATAATATCTGACGCCACTGTACCTGGCGAAGGTGAGCATAAAATCATGCAATTCATCCGCTCCCAACGATCAGACCCAGAGTATGACCCCAATACTCGCCACGTCATGTACGGACTGGACGCCGATCTCATTATGCTCGGTCTCGCCACGCATGAACCTCATTTTCGCATTCTCAGAGAGGACGTGTTTTTCCAAGAATCCAAAGCGAGAACGTGCAATCTCTGCGGGCAGCCCGGCCATTACGCAGATCAGTGCAGAGGGACCCCAAAGGAGAAATCTGGAGACTTCGATGAGAAGGCTGCCAAGCCTGATTCCAAGCCGTACATCTGGCTAAGTGTCTCTGTCTTGCGTGAGTATCTATCTGCTGAGATGTTTGTTCCTGGGCAATCATTTCGTTTCGATCTTGAACGTGCTATCGACGACTGGGTCTTCATGTGCTTCTTCGTTGGTAACGACTTTCTTCCGCATCTGCCAAGTTTGGACATCCATGAGGATGGCATTGATAAGCTGATCGCCATCTGGCGGGATAATATTCCTATCATGGGAGGTTATTTGACTAGCGATGGTACAGTCGATCTTGCTCGTGCTCAATGCATTCTTCAGGGTCTTGCTAAGCAGGAAGACGCCATCTTCCGCCGCCGGCGCGAGGTCGAAGAAAGAAAGGAGAAGAACCAGCAAAGAAGGAAGCAAGCCGAGGAAGCGCGTGAAGCCAGGCAGAATGGGAACAAGCGGCGTCGGAGCTCGCCTGACTACACCAAGGGCGCTCGCTCGGAGCCTCCCCCGAACAATCTGATTCCAGCTTCAAGTTTAGACATCAAGGTCGACTACAATTTGGTTGTTAACAGAGGGGCTGTCGATAAGGCTCAAGTTTCGAACAAAAGTGCTGCTGCTGTCTTGAAAGAGCAACTGCTGGCCAAAAGAAATGCCGAGACACCGAAAAAGAATGGTGTCAATGGTACGTCTGAGGGAGCTGAACAGACTCCTGAGTCTGCACTTGGGAAGAGAAAGGCAGATTTGCTTGACGAAGAATCTGATGTCGCCACCCCCAGCCAAAACACCCCGGCGGAGGCACCAAAGGCAAAAAAGTTTGACGCAGATAACCCACCACCGGACACGGTCAGACTTTGGGAGGAGGGCTATGCCAGTCGATACTATGAGCAGAAATTCCACGTGTCACCGGACGACATTGAGTTCCGGCACAAAGTTGCACGGGCGTATGTCGAAGGCGTTAGCTGGGTCTTGCTCTATTACTTCCAAGGCTGCCCGTCATGGACATGGTACTATCCGTACCACTATGCGCCCTTTGCGGCAGACTTTGTGGATTTGGACAAAATGACGGTCAAGTTCGACAAAGGCAAACCCTTCCATCCCTACGAACAACTCATGGGTGTTCTTCCGGCCGCATCAAATCATGCCATCCCGAAAGTATTTCATTCTCTCATGACTGACGATGATTCCGACATCATCGACTTCTATCCTGAGGACTTTGAACTGGATATGAATGGCAAGAAACAGGAATGGAAGGCGGTAGTACTTCTTCCGTTTATCGACGAGAAGCGACTGCTTGCTGCAATGGCGACAAGGTATCCCCTCCTGACTGAGGATGAGCGAAAAAGAAATGAGTTTGGGAAGGAAGCACTCTTGCTGTCTGATAGACATGCTCTCTATGATACCCTTGCCCTCGAGTTCTATTCCAAGAAGGCCAAGGGAGCAGCAAAGCCAATTCGGCTACCCACTCGCAAGGGCCGACTGGCTGGTACTGTCAGCAAGAACGAGGATTTCCTACCGCACATGCACCTCGTGGGGCCGGAAGACGACATCAAACTCGAACCTGAGGTTGAAGACGATCGGTCAATGTCAGCCTTCTTTGCAGCTCCTCCTCCGACCCATGTTCACAAGTCGATGCTCTTCCCAGGTGTCAGGCTGCCTGAGCCTGTACTGGATCAATCAGATCTGCAGATACTCAAGAGCAAAGCCCGCACCTCGGGCCGAGACTTTGGAGGAGCGCCTCTCTATGATAACACCCGTCAAGATCGAATGGATCGGCGACCAGACGCCCGCATCAACTACAGAGCCGATGCCCCCCCTCCCGGATTGGTTCCACCTCCTCTTCCCATCCCTGGCATGGTTGGGGGAGACAACCGATTCTTGCCATTTATTGACCCAAGGTTTGCTCCCCAGGGATTACCTCCGCCACCAATCCCACCGCCAGGGTGGTATCCGACGAACCAGGCTCAAGGAGCACCACCACGGGAGAATGGTTATGGCGGACGCAACGCGTACGACCAATATGGTAGTGGACAGCAGGGTTCCCAGAGAAACCAAAATGGGGGTTATGAACAGAAGACGTACTCGAGTGGTGCGCGAGGTGGCGGCTATTATTATGGTGGACAGAATCAAGGCAGCCGAGCTGACCATCGTAGTACAAACTCTGGGGGAAACTACTACCATGGAAGGGGAAATCAAGGAGGATACAGTGGGAGGTGAGATGATATGAAGCCCATATCTGTTGTGGCTGAAGGACCATCTGGAGCTGGAGCTGGTACCAGACTGAAGTTGATAGGATTTCTTTGACTGCCGTTCGCTCTTGCTGGACATTGTACATTACACACGAGTGCTACGTTGCCTGCCAAGGCAGTCAACTTCCGTCCTCGTACATGCACATTAAGTCGAGATGACGCTGTTGCAAGCGCTCAATCTTGCTAGCACCATGGGCGCATTTTCCGCACCCCTTGGCAGGAGGCTTCCCTCTTAATGGGGTGGTGGCTGTACCTGAGATGTTCCTGCACCAGCGGGCCATGAACAGCTTGGGGGAAGCTTGGTGAGTGAAGCTAAACAGAAAACTAAACTTAGTTAGATCAATTTCACATTAGGTTTGCTTTAGTTCCAACCTTACTAGTGAAGCAAATTCGCCAAGCTTACAAGGGATGGTATGAAAGTGAATTGCTGGAAACACAAGGCTTGGCATATATACACTGTGAATAACTGAAAACTTTCTGCCTCCTTCTCACCATTGCCATATAATAATGTCCTGCCTGTTCTCACCATGTGCTGATGGTGCCTCAGCTGTCATCACTGCATGCCTGTACAGTACATTTAAATAGATGTACCTAATGCTAATCATTAGTCTTTAATGCCATATCTGTTGCAAACACCACCAGGACCCTTTGGTAAATCCCACAGTTCGCTGACCTGTTGGAGTGTTTCACTGGCGGCAGCAGCCGAAGAATTGGATTCGCTAGTATGTACGTAGTTAGTAGTTAGTAGATAGTAGACGTGTAGATAGGGGCCGGGGTGTGTGCATGCATCTTGGCGCAGGAATAGCTTGGTAGAGGTTGATTTATCACACTCTCATCAAGCCAGCGGACTGCGGGAGCCTACGATACCGGCGGTCCCCAAAGACAGATTTCCAAGACAAGATGATGGGCGCCCTCGGGGCGGTCTCTGTTTGCAGTTGCAGCCGACTCAAACTCCGGTTTGCAGGCCAGCAAGACGAGCACTCCGACGAAGGCTTCGAGTGTGAGGCCTGTCGCTTGTTGCACCCGAAGCTGCATCTTCACTACCGACTCCTCCTCTGGCCCTCTTCGATTGTGAGTGTGACTCGGGGGGCACGACCTCTTCCTCGTCATCACGCCGTCTCTTCCTGCTCTCTCTCGTGCGGTTGTCCTTGGTCTTCCTCTTCGCCGTCCCTCTCTGCTGGGACATCTCAGCCTCCATCAGGCGCGCTTCCCTGATAACCCACTCCACCCGATGCATTTGGTAGAAGGCAGCTGCTTGTTCGCGCTTGTGCGGTTTTGTCTCTCGGACGAAGTCGTGGATGGGATTGTTGTTGCTCGCATCCAGCTCTGCTTGGGTTGCTTCCAACTCCTTGGCTGGGCTGATAGTCTTCGCACGCGGACGCCTCCGAGGCCGTGTGAAACTTGAAGCCACTGGCCTGCTTGATTGCTGCTCCAGAGATTCTGCAGTGGTAGCCAACAACGGCTCCAGACACCACTTCTCAAAGTTGAGATACTCGAGCCAGTTGGTCCATACATCCTGTTTGTGTGGATTCTTCATCAGCCGAGGACGTCGCGTGAAGTGGTGAGGTGTGAGACGTGTCTGGACTGCGTTCTTGTAGACAGAGAACGGCTGGCCGTCGGGTAGTTGTCGGGATGCTGGCATGTGCTGCCACCGCCGCCGGACGGTCTCGTTGAACGAAGGCGCCGACGCCATCGCTTGCGCACCTATTCCCTCGTATATGCGCCTGTTTGCCTCGAGATACGCAGTGAAGGCCTCCTCGCTGTCATCGAGCCCTCGGTTGCTCCATTGTGATTTACGAAAGCTCCACCACCGCGCGAACTGCCTCGAAAAGACCGTCTTGATCTCTCCAACCCCAGTCTCTGTGTCCGGGTCGTCGCTGAGCCATGGGAGAATGGCCTTGGACCTGGTTGTGGGCTCAACAAGCATGTCCAACAGCTCCTGGGTTGAGCAGGCCGGGCGGCCGCCATCTTTGATGAGCTCCTCACGACTTGAGACTTCCAACATTTGAAAGCCGATGGGCGGTGGGGTGCTCTCGACCGACTCGGTCAGCGACGGTTGAGGTTCAAGGAGGCTCGGAGGGTCGTCTTGTCTGTCGGCCAAGTTTCTTAGGCGTGTGAAAAGCCCATCGACGTCGAGCCCATCAACGTTGGGCTCCAGCCGCAAGGCCGCGCCACTGCTCAGGAATGCCTCGTCAGTTTTGAGATGCGTCAATGTGTGTGCCGAGTATCGGGAATCCCCTCACCTGAGTTTCTGTTCCAGCTCATCTCGCTGACTCTTCGCAAGTCCCTTCACACCGACAAGACTCGAGATGTCGTATGCTTCGTCAACGTAGTTTCTCTTCAGATACTGGACGAGCTGTTCCTCGTCGCACGCCAGGAGGTCTGTGGCAGTCACAGGGAGATGTTGATGTTGTGCTTTGGATCTAGCAACCGGCATTTAAGAGATTGCGCATGAGGTTGGCGTCGTGGGCGAGTCCAAGTGTGGGCGAGGGGAGGAGTTGGGATGGGCGCCTATTTATTTTTGGCTGTCCATCAACTTTCCAGCAATTGCCTAGGTGTAAGTTATTGTGACCGTACTGTACAGAGTGTCCATCTCCACGATGACAACTTTCCAGCAATTGCCTAGGTGTAAGTTATTATGACCGTACCGTACAGAGTGTCCATCTCCACGTTTTTGTCTCGTGAAGACCCTGCCAAGGCTACGCCAAGAAACCCACAAATATTCCGACGCCAGTGTCGCTTCCAACGTGCAATTTCCCGAAAACCGAGATTAGAAGCAAGCATTTCTCAACCTCGCTTGCCTTGTGACTGGCTAGAGAGTGTGACACAGTACCCAAAGCATCACATTCCAGCTGGCGGTGGCTTGGATGGGCAACACTACCGTAATATCACGAGGTAAGCAGACTCAGCACCGAGGCACTGCGTTGCAGCCATGTTCTGCCACTTGCTCAGAGAATGATGCTGGATCTGTAATGTGGCGTTGGATCGTCCTTTGGAACATTTTCGTGGTGTTATGTTTTGGGTTGACAAGCAGTGCTTTGCTTTGAACCTGGTATATCACCAGCACTAGGCCACGTCGATCACCATAGCCTGAGGCCCTTCCCTACTGCTACTAATTCTAGCTCGGCGACTGTTCTCCCTAGGCCCCGCAGGATTCCCTTGTTTACGCGCCTCCGCCTACATTGATTGCAAGAACAACGGCTGCAGATTCAGAGGCTGCTTCACCAGCTCGGATTACAACAACCGCAGCGGCAGCATCGGTAGTGCCAGCGGCAACGTAGTCGACCGCCATGACAGCGATACTGTACCCCTCTGGCCTCCCAACATTCAACTATCAAGACACAGTACTTGTGTCGTACAACACGCCTTGGCCGGCGACTAATTTGACGGTATCGTGTCAAGATGGAGAGCAGGGCACCGTGTCATACGATGATGACAGCTGTAGGTCATGGAGTCTGTGGCAGATAGAACACTATTTGACAAATTCCAGTGCCTGCCGGCGGTGTGGTCAGCCTGTCTCCCATTGAGGGAACGCTGAACCTGTCAGAGTTTCCTGCGCAATGCCATATCTTGCTCACAGACACAACCGACTCTGAGCAGTGGATAAATGACGGCGTTTTCACACTTACAAGCACAATCGGCGCAGTCACGACTTATGGTGCTTCATCAACAGGACAGGCCCCGACAACGACAACAATCAACGCACAACCCACCAACATTATCTCGCTAGAATCAATGCCGCTTTCTTCTGACACAAACGCTGGCACCCTGTCGGCCACGTTGACGAATGACGGTGCTGTATCACCCACCACCTCAGACACAGCTACCACATCCTCGTCCTTTTTGCCGTCTTCGGTCCGCTCCACAACCACTTCTTCGTCCTCCACCGCTCCATCCTCATTACCTTCCCTCCCAGCCACATCCTCTGATTCCGGGCTATCGAGTGGTGCCAAAGCTGGCCTCGCTATTGGCATCGTTCTAATCTTCGCCGTCCTCGTCCTCGCCGCTTTCCTCTGTTACCGTCGACGCCGCAACAACTCCACCCAGTCCCCGTCTGCTGCAGAGTCTGGCCTCGCAAACGAGCGAGCTGGACAACGAGCCCCGCAACCCCCGTATATCGATTCAATGGCCAAGAGGAGCAAGAGCTCTGAGAACACGGGACCTGAGCGCGCAATACTCCGCCGCAAGATCCTCAGCGCTGAAGATATGCGCCAATCCGGCGATTGGAAACAATTCTTCAGCGCAAAGGCCGCGTCGGCCGCCGGAAGCCTAGGCGGCGCTGCTGCTGCCGTGGGCTCTGCAATCTCCAACTCGAGACCTGGGTCCAGGAGAGTGAGCATTGCACGCAGTAAGCTGGGGACAGCAGGCAGCGGAGGAGTAGGATCACAAAAGGAGCTTCCACACGTCCCACGACTGCCCACCGTGCGTAGCAGTGTGGCAACAACAACAACGATAACAGCACCACGGAGCATGAGCTACTTTTCAGAAAGTGCGGCGGAGGACGGGACCGAGTACTGGAGTACGACCTCGTTGGTTGCGCCGCACCGAAGAGCGATGACGACGCACGCACCGTCATCGTCGTCGTCGTCACCGCCGCCGCCGAACAACTAACTTGGTCAGACAGCAGGTTTGTTTCTTTTCATGCTTTTTTCACTGCTGCGTCCAAGCGATGGTGATGGCATTCGGAATTGTAATAGCAGATGACGAATATTCACTTGGTTTTGATATTATGGGAGGTAATATTTATTGATCTTTTAACGACCGCCGCCGCTGTACACAGTAAAATACCCTGCAGCCTCTGTTTTGTTACTGGGGAACTCAAGCTGCATTTATATCCAATGCAAGGGGAGACGACTCACAATTTCAGGTGCAGCAAGTAAAGAAGACGGTTTGATGGTTGTTGCCAGCCACGAATACTGAGGTGGTGGCTGCTGCTGCTGCTGCTGAGTATACTGTACGATCTCTGAGATCTGTACCTTTTCTTGTTTGTTCCCCTTCTGTACTGGGCGTGCATGGAACGAGGACGAGTCGCTGCAGGAATTCGAGATTTGAGATCGGCGCCAGAGTGTTGCTGATTTTATGTGACAATTCGTGCCGTGTAGATCTGACAGCAGAGCTGGGCGCGGGTCGAAACTGAGGACGACGCCGGACAGGCAGGAGGGGCGTAGAGCCTGAGATGGCAGTGGGAAGCAGGACTGCTACTGCAAGTAGAAATGAGTGACTTGGAAGATGCGAATCAGTTTCCATGGCAGAAATTCGTTTGAGGAGGTAAAGGGCATCCTGGGCCGTTCCCGGGGTGCGGTTCCAGGCTGTTGTGCTTCTGCGGCTGGAAGAACTAGGCCCTGAATGCTTGGTGACAGCCCATAACGGAGCCTAGGAGATGTGCCCAGTAGGGTGCTGGGGCTGTGGGATTGGCGCATATTAGGCCTAAAGCAGTGGCAAAGGGGTACAATCCGAGCAGAATGTTGGGGACGCAGGCAAACCTTTAGGTACAAAATCTATACAAGCCTGTCTTCCCTTCAGGTACAAAATCTATACAAGCCTGTCTTCAATAGTAGTTGTACATGCAAAGACTCCAGAAAACAGGTCTCCCCTGCACTGTTGGATTCGTGATTTCGTTGTGAAAGGACATGGATACTTGCTGAAAACACAGCAAAGGTAATATAGTTCCTCTCACCACACCCTGGAATTGAATGCCCATAGGTTTGAGGATTCGTCATCACATTCAACAGGAGCACCCAAAAGGTTAGGCATGCTCTGTGTGTTGCGGCTCTGTTTTCGGCCAGCCCTGCCTGTTCGTCGCTCCCGCCGTAGATTATTTCGCAGTGAAACTCCAAGTTCAGATCGAATCTCACACCATACAGTGCATGGTGAATGTACTGGCCATGAATTGATATGAGATGTTAGGATAGGACAAGGCCTTGCTTTCAAGCTCTGCATCATCAGTCCAGCATCCTCCTGATCTTGCAGTGAGGTGGCTGAGTCACCACGAGACATGGTGCAGGAACAGCAGGTTCCGACCTTGAGTTTAGATGCTGCAGCTGCATGCTCAGAATCGAAGGTCGAGAATTGAGGTTGTGCCCTTTGATGCGACGGAATTGGTACGGTTCCTTTTTATCCTCATCTGATAGCGAGTCTTCCCACCCATCATCGTCGTCCTCTTCAATGGCAGACTCATCGTCCTCTTCAATGGCAGACTCGTCGTCCTCTTCAATGGCAGACTCATCGTCCTCTTCAATGGCAGACTCATCGTCCTCTTCAATGGCAGACTCATCGTCCTCTTCAATGGCAGACTCGTCGCTTCCAGCCTCCGAGCCCAACATATTGTACTTCTTGCCCGGTTGCACTTTCATCGGCACTGGTGGCACCCACAATTCCATGGATTCTCCTGTCCAGTTGCTGCTGTTGCTTGTATTCTCATTGTCTGAGTAAGGCTGCATGTGGGTAATCTTGTCCCACAAGCACTGCCTCATTTCTTTCAGTTTTCTCCCCTCTGGTATGCTCTGTGAGAGTGTACAGACATTGCATTTGGCTTCCACCAGCTCTGCTGCATTCAGGGTTGGTGTCATAAATGCCTTATGCCAAGAACCCCTGGATGCCTTACGCCTGCCGAGGCAACTCGCTTGGCTGTACTGACACAAACCAGCAGACCATTAGGTAATGGAAAGAGGCACGGAGTGTCAGAGCACAGGTAAGGAGCATGCGACCCTCAAGTCTTTGAGTCTGTACGGCGACTGCCATAGAGAATTTCCAGTTCAAGTCTACTGATAATTCTTTCCTGCCTTCCGTCTCGGAGGACCTCTAACATGCGTGATCCAGCACCGACGCTGGCGAAGGTGGAAAATGTTCCTGTTGCCGAGTGAACTGGTCCAGTGTTTCCTGCGATGGCTGCAATGCACGATGGACCTGCAGAAAACGTAGCAGATAGATCAGATAGTTTCAACTAAATTCAATTCTCCGCTTCAAGAAACACGTGACTACGTATCCACCAATCACAGCTGTTTAACAGTTTGCTCAGATTGAGCTAATCAAATGACAGGCTAAACCATTTGACCCAATCGCTGGAGAACAGGGCCGACCTCTTGTTTCAGTCTTGTCACGTGTCGTTGTCCCGCCAAAAGCATCTTCTTATCGATAACATGATATCCCCTTTCTATCAACAAACTCACCACCATCGAATGCAACGGCTTGAGGCCAGCGACGCAAAACCCTCGCACTGGGATCCTGCTCACCTCTTTGCCATCTTTTGCGTAACCGTTCATAGCCAAGTCTTTTCTCCACCGCCGCCATGTCTAGCGCCGCCGTGATCCCGGACATGCGCGCCCGCGGCTGGAACGTCCACATCCTCTCCGGCAGTACCGGCTTCAACTTTGCGGGGCTCTACCTCCACGACGGCAACGACTCCATCAAGTGGCAGCACGTTCTCGACGAGCTGGCCCTCTGCTTTGACCTGCCTTGTAGCTGGCCATTTGCCTTTGGTTTCGGAGGCTACCTCAATGCCAATGCAGACACTCCTGCCACAACCCTCATTCGCGATACAGACTTCGATGAGTTCGTGCCATCGCCGCCGCCGTCTCAGTCATCAGAGGCGCGAGCCATTGTGCGGTATCACCTTGTGCACCACAAACCTTGCGCCATCAACAATTCCTCCCCGCTCGCAGATCATCTCAAAGGTCAGTAAGCTGCAGCACTCGTCTTGATTATGCTAATAAATCAACAGCTGGCTGTGCAAAACCAATAGCAAGACCCCCTCGTCGAAGAGATCTGCGATACCTCCCCCCAAAAAAACCCTCGACAGATGCACGCATAACACGCTTTCCTCTCCGCCGAACTGTCAAAGCCCAGAAACCGTCCCAGTCACCAAAACGCAGATCTGGCTCAGTGTCTCCTATCAGAGGCTTTCTAGGCGACCCCAGCGACAACAGCATCATGACCACACCACCTGACATGCCCATCACACCCGAGGAGGCCCGCAAGACCATAGACATATTCCGCGCCAGCTGCCTCACCGCCGCCGTGCAGTGTGCCGTGTCTGCGCGGGGCCGCTCCTGGTGCCCAGCACCCAGCTTTGGGCCCGCACTGCAGGCATGCCACATCGTCCCACAGCAGCACTACCATGTGTACCCGGACCCGGACAGGCTGAGTGACCTCGCTGAGGCTGATATCTTCTACAGCTCAAGCCGCCTAGAGGAGGCCTGGAGGAACACATGGTCAGCTGATAATGGGATCCTGCTGCTCTGCCACCTGCATGACTCATTTAACCAGCGCCTGTTTTCCATCCATCCTGACACACTGCGCATCCGTGCGTTTGTGCCGTACGACGTTGTGCTTGACTACCATGGGAAAAAGGCCCAGGTGCCAGTCAACGTTGACCGCGGTGCACTGCGCCATCACTATGAGATGTGCTGTATTGAGAACATGGCGGCAAAGGCACCGCTAATGGAGCTGTCATCTATAGTGTCTGGCACTGTATCGCCGTTCGCCGCCGGAGCTGATGTCCCGTCTCTCCCTTCACCAAGGCTGCATGACACACCCAGTGGCGCAGCTTCATCCACGTCCCAAGCTGCGCCTGGCGACCCTGCTAAGAGACAGAAGTCTGGGCAGGATGACGACATAGAGCTTGAGACGCCGTCACTGGTCGATGACATGTCGCCAGAAGAATCTCCGCGGGTTTGCAAGCGACTGAGGATGTCCCGCGATGTAGTGAACGGCTGGGAGACGCCTGCATCGTACACTGGGTGTCTTACAGACAAGAATAGTGTTGAGTTCCTGGCAGATGTTAATTGGGGTTTGAGGAAGGCTTTGCTGGTGCCACGTGAAAACGATGATGTTGAAAAGCCATTTGAACTCAGGTAGTTCAGGTCATAGGCTGGAACATGGCCAACTGTCAACTGCAATAGACCCTACTGTACCAATTACCACTGGCAATGGCACCCGATACCATCTTTTCTGGCCCGCGCACCCTTCTTTCGATCTTACGTTTTGGGTTCGAATATAAGAATACTCCGCCTGTGCGCCTTCCATGGCTTAAGGTCCTAATTCCCTGTCGCGGCGAATAACTAGGAAGCGGCTTGATTTGACTTGATTTTGAAATGAATCTATGCCGACGATCAATTTCTCTGTTCCAGGCCAGCCTCTGACGTTCCATCCACCTCCTCACCTCCTGGGCCCAGACTCGATTGCTGATCGAGTGCGGGGCGCTTCAGTGGCTGTCTAGTCTTTTCCCTGCCGCGCTCTGTACAGTCGGTGTTTCATGATGGTGCAGTTAGGTTGCCGGCGCGTGTGCTCGGGAAGCCACGCGCACTGGCCATCCAGATATCACGCGTTTTAGGTTTACTGTCCGAGTTCTACGTTGCCTGCCAAGGCAGACAACTTCCCTTTGGGGGCGCAAGAGATGTCACGTGATCGTGAAAACAGCAGAATCTACTCTACTGTGTGCAGGGTCACGTGAGGGAGAAGGCGGCAGTTTCCAACGCAATTACTCGACGAAACCTGCGCGGATCTGGATCAGAGAATAGTAATATCTATATGTAGGAGCAACTATAAAGCGAACAGAGCCAAATTGGAATTGATGCAGGCAAAAGAGAAAGTGGTGTGTGGTCATGTGATCGCGTTTCTTGGCATAGTTAAGAGGCTGGATTATTAGAAGAAGAAGAGTCACATGACTGGGCACGTGAGTGGGCACGTGATGACTTACATAATCATTGGAGCGTTCCAGAGTGTCACGTGATGTCACGTGATATGACGTCTTGAGTCACATGATCTGCTAGATCATGCTGGACCTTTCTAATTATAAGGTCACTTTCAACAACCCTCCTGCCTTATCACTTTCCTCCCCTGCCTATTCCTCACTGTTCATTTTCATTTTACATTATGTACCATCAAAAACACAGCACTGCAACCCTCAGGAGATCTACTTTGTCTCTCCCACCTTGGACTATTTCTACACCCTAACCAAGACAAACACATGGAAAAGGTCAAAGGGAACTATGACCCCCAGGCTGACAAAGTGTCAATCACTGTCTGTGGTGGAAGAAATTACTTTGTTGTGCATAGTCTGGAAGAAATGAGGATTATTATTGTCACACACAAGACATTATCCAATGCTGCTCTTCTCCCAAGTCATAACACTGTGAGTACGTGGTCGGAGCCCTGTTTCTTCGGCAGTGGGCCCCGGGAACTAATTTAGAGCTAGTGGAGCCGCTAACCCATATATACACGTGTAGAATAAGGTTCTCACTGCAATTTCGAACAGTTTCGAGAATCTACCATCATCTACAGTCTGCAGTAATATTCAAAGCAGAGGTAAGGCTTTCTCTCTATGTGATTCACTAACTGATAACGGGCAGGCCGGGATGGAGGCAGACAGAGAGCAGAGCAACAGGTGTACTATTCAGGAGTTGGTACGAAGGACCACAAGAGCTATGAACAGAAAAGCCAGGTCATAATCTGGCGAACTTGGCAGGCTTGGCAAACAACAACAAGCAAACAGAGCAAACCCTGTAACACTAACAATGGCAGTCTCCAGCCCATTACCAGAGCCTACAACACCAAGTACACCCAAAAAACAGCTTAATTTCCGTCTAACTCGCGATGACCGCCTCCAGATCCTCTGTTTACGCCGCGCCAACCTCACATATAAACAGATTGCTCTCCAAATTGGACCTCACTGCTCTGAGAGAGCTGTACGATACTGCTTAGAGCAAGGTCGACCAACTCCTCAACACAAGAAAAGTGGTCGTTTTCCAAAGCTTCATAGAGATGAGCTTTGGAGAATTATCAACTTTATCAAGCAATCTCGTCAAAATCGTCGAATGAGTGCAAAGGCTCTAGTTCAGCATTTCTATCGAGAGGGGGATATTAGTCCAAAGACCCTGATCCGTTCTGTCACGCGGCAAGGGCAAGACGAGGAAAACACTGCAACGCAGTCAAGACTTGATCGATTAGAGAGCACTACGAACAACAGGACGTTGGCTAACCCACTGCCGAAGAAACGGGGCTCCGACCACGTATCTTTGTGCCAAAACAATCTTTCCTGTCCCACCAGTATCAATCCCGACACCGAAACGACTTTTGAATCATGCCCAATAGTGTACAAACACCGTGCCCTTTTGCCTGCGCCGTCACTCGAATATGATGCAAAACGAACGCTCAAAGTGCTGTACAGGGTAGTCGAATCTCTCAGGGTATTAAAAGGTGCATGTTGTCAACAACAGGTGTCTGTCCGGTCGATGGGTGGGTGCGATGTCGGAACAGGTGCTAGGAGAGTGGTGGCCTTGGGGTGCAGACAATGTGAATATGGGGTACTGCTTTTCATCCATGCTTCGGTGGCGGCGGAGGCTTGGGCACGCCAGTGCTGTGCTATTGTAGGCTCCACGACCCATGTCTGAGTGATTGGAGTGTTGTTCAGATTATCAGCTCTGTCCAAGGGCACTGTTAGAAAGGAATATCCTTGCCATGACAGAGGTAGATCAAAGATTCCAAGACATCATCACCCCGGCTGACCGACCGAAGGAGGCTAGAGAAAATATCAGGAGTGTGAACTCTTGATATCATCAGCATTCTGTAGCCACATAACATTCATTAGATGTGTACCGTGGGGTGAGAACCAACTTTTGATGACTGACTAACTGACTCTCTCTCTCTCTCTCTCTCTCTCACTCCCAGCCACATATATATATGCTGAGGGACACTGAAAAGGAAAAAAAAGTCCAGATGTCGAGTTTCTTGTCCAGAAAACAAACGCGCTCGCAATTGCAGATTATGTATATAATATATATCAAACATATATAAAAAAAAATACAAAAAAAATCACCTCTCTTCGGCTTTCTCTTGCTCTAGATTCCTGGTCGCATTTGCTATAATTCCAGCAACCTTGTCGATTTCCGCCCTAGCCCTGGCCAGGTCACCCGAGTCGATTGCATCTCGGATAGAGGGGAAATATAGGTCGTCATCACCATCAGATCCTCCTCCTCCTCCGCCTGTACTCCATTTCTGTGGTGCAAAAATGACATGTTTAAATTGTGTTCTGTTTTCCAAACCTCCGCCCTCGGACAGATCCAAGAGATCGGACTCGAAATTGCAGAGTTTGTTATTGTGGTCTTGCCGCCTCACCGAGAGGTCCGTGCCCTCGAAACCGTTCTGGTTGTAGATCTCGACCATCCATTGTTCGTGGAAGCGATCGGATTCGACGGCCACGTCGCGCAGCCGGTTTGCGGCGCTCTTCAAAGGTGACAGATCAAGACCGTCGCCGTCGCCGTCACCACCAAGAGAGGAAATTTGAACGTGCTTGGCCAGGTCGTCAATGTGGACTGCGATGGCGTCGGCATATGCTTGCATGTTGAAGGGCAGCACATGGCGGTCGGCAAGGTCGAGGATGATCAGGGCCCAGATCTCGCCCAGGGCTTTGTGATAGCTCCAGTCGTGGTCGCCAAATTTCTCTATCCAGTCCCAGTTGTCATAACAGCTGTGGTATGGGAACCGATCTCCTGAGAATTTCAGATCAACCGAAGACATGCCTGCAAAGTGCTGGAAGGCCACGTAATCGCCGCCTGCACCAAGAGCCTGGATTCCACGGCCGCTCTTCTCCCACGCCTCCTTGACCGATTCTTTCGACGATGGGTCGTTGACTCTTCCAACGGCATGGTAGATTGCTGATTTGAGGAGCGGTGACGCTGCGGTATGAAAGTCGGTACCCGTGACACCAGCGTCGACATTCACATAGACTGCGCCTTGCTGCCTCAGCTCGTCTATCCTGTTCTCGACGTGCTCAGTGCTGCCGATTTGGTTGTACTCTTCACCATCCCAACTGGCGAATTCGATAGTGCGGAGTGGTCTCCAGCCAATGGTCAAAAGCTCGCCCAAAACACGCACGATCTCAAGCATGATGGCGGTCCCGCTGCCTGGGTCAGCGCCTCCTAAACACCAAGAATCCCGGTGATTGCCAACGATGATCTTCCTTTCCGGTTGCTCCCAGCCAGTGATCTTCCCAACTACGTTATAGATGGGTTGGTAGACTTCTTCGTCCTGCTGGTTCTTCAGAGATACGACAGGCAACTTACCATCTCCGGTCCAATACTCAACGCCAGGATCTCCAACCCAGTTGTCACCCATTTGCTTCCCCCTACCCTCCAATGCCCGTAGCAGCTGGCTGCCATCCTGCCACGACAGGGGGAGCGAGGGGATTTTGTTGAGTCCGTGAACTTCGTCTGGGTTGGCCAAGTTGAGTCTGTTTCGATTTTCAGGTGTCGAGGCCCAGCCTGGGCTCAGAACATCACCCACAACCCAAGACTTCAGGCCGACCGAGCCTCGCTGCACTCCATCTTCAGGCATGAAGCGGCCTTCGGGGAAAGTAGGGCCACGAATATATCCATCCTCGGCAGCATCGGAGTAAATGATGCACGCCTTTGCACCTGCTAACTCTGCGGCCTTGACCTTGAGCGCTCGATCACCCTGGGAGCCATAGTAGCGAACGAGGACAATGGCATCCTTGACCGAGATACCCTCGTCCTCCAACTTTTGGAAGTCTTCGCGAGAACCAAAGTTGGCATAGACAAGTGGCCCAGTGGCCTCACCGCTTTTGGAGAGACCGTGAAAGACATAAGTCTCTTCCGCATCTTCTTCAATCTGAGCCTCCCACCTCAGCTCGTCTGGCTCGATGATGGCGACTTGGCGGCCGTCCTTTCTTGGGTAATTCATATACACGTCGAATCGTTCCATCTCAACCTCTTCAAGCCCTCCGGACTTGAACAGCTCTGCAATCCATTCACCAAGAACATAGTTACCCTCTGTCCCAGCCATGTGGGGAAACTCTGTGATATGCCGCAAATACTCTTGTATTTTGCCATTATGGTTCATGTGGTCTTGGACATATACTCTTATAGCTTCAGGGTCGAAAACCTGCGCTAGTGCCATTTTGTTTCTTGCAAATGAGAGCACATCTGAAACAACTAGGACATAGACAATGCCCGTGATGAGGAAAATGCCGAACAGGCGGCCGAGAATGATGACGCGATTTTTGTTGATGGACTCGTAAGGAATTTGGGGGAAACGAAAGGTGGGTATCCAAGAACGGAAGGATGGCAGTGTGAGGGATGGGAAGGAGGCGGAGAAGGGGAAGCGTTTGCGCCAGAGCACCGATCGGTTGGAGGAAGAATCGCTCAGGGGGTCTTCGATATCCATTTGCTCCATTTCCGGGCGCAGGTCGGTTGCATTGCCATGTTCGAGCCCATCAAGGGAGTCGAGACTGGGCCGTGCAGACTGGACGGTGGGGGGATGATAACTGGAGGTAGGCAACAGGCCCTGTCGCTCGGCATCGTCACTGATCTCTTCCGGACCCATTCTGGACTGTGAGGAACTGGGGCGGGACGAGGCAACCGCCTCCTCGTATGAGGGGATAGGCAGCGGTTCATAACGGGCGTTGCTGTTGTCGGGAGCCATGGTGGCTGCAAGCGACCTGCGACTGTTTCAGGAGTGCAGTCCCGGAGGACGCACTTATTGGGGCTCAACTATTGTCTGTTCATGCCGAGGCGGCGCAGGTTCGTCAATCGGTCGTCAATCGGTCTGTTCCCAGATCATGCGTGTGTGTGGCAGGCAGCGGACCCTGGTTGCGAATGATGATAACTTGGGGCCTTTGGTGGTGCAGTTGAAGGTGAGCGGTGGTCTGAGCTTACGTTGTCGGCTCGGCGAGACTTGGTCCATTTGACTAGTTTGGCTTGTTTGTCTAGTATGGCTGGTTTGTCTAGTTTGCGTAGTTTGCTCATCTTGGCAGCGCCACACCATGACATAATGGATTTTCCTATACGGACATACATCGCCGTCGTTCATTCTCTTCCGGCGCCTTTCTCCCCCTTGCGATGAACACCCTTGTTGCTGTTGTTGCTCTTTCCCGCCAGCTCCTCCCTAGCCGCCAGGGCCGCCTCGGCAATTGCTCTGTTGCGATTCCGTCGGGCCACCAAACCCGCAGAGCGATTCTTCACATACTCCTTTGCTGCCCGAGTCTCGCTCTGGCCCAGCTGTAGTCCATACAGTTTTGCCAGCCGCCGACGCTCCCGCACGTACTCATCCTTGAGCTCATTGTCTGGGGCACCGAGTGACTCAAGAAGCAGTAAGTGGAAAAAGGCCGGTACTTGGGCAGAATGGCCATCACGCATGATGAAATCGCCACGCATGGTGTCTCTTCCACTGTCCTCCTTTCCCCCAGTGGGTTGCCCAGATGCAGTTGGCGCTTTATGCTTTGATGATTGTGCGGAGCCAAGACCTGTGTCCTGCTTCGTGCTCTCTTTGTCTAGCGCAGCTTGTGAAGGTGCAAGGGGTTTGCTTATTGCCCTGCCACTAGTGCTCATGGTGATGTTGGTGCTGGCATTTTTGTTGATCTTATTCCCACTTATTCCTTTCTGGTTGACAGACACTGTTATTTGTGGAGCTTTGGCGCCTTTGTCTTGGTTGCTGGCTATGGCTGTTGTAGCTGTCGTGGTGGCGGCGTTGATTTCGTTGTTATTGCCTGGCGTCCACTTCCACGAGCCTTGCTTGATCACATGGTTGATGACAGTGCTTCTGCCACTGCCACTGCTGCGACGATCTATGGATGTTGTCGTATGAGGCACAAATGCCCTTGGATGGGCTGGAGGAACCCTTCCGTTACCAGATGGCTGGTTTGGCCATCCGACTTGAGCAGGGCCCGAGTCAGCGGCGCGATTGGCAGGACTGCGGTACGGGAGTTGTGGATGTTGAGGAAGAGGCATCATAACTAGAGGGATAGAAAGAGCAGGTAGAGGTCTGATGAGTTTTGAGGATTGGGATTGTTGTACAAGAAGGAAATTGGAAATTGGTGGAGTTGATTAATTGAGATGGCAGGAATAGTCTCATTGAATGGGCATTGTTCTTACTCGGCAACTAGTAGGCAAAATGAAGTGACTTCACTTCAGGGCCCAGCAACATGGTGGTTGCCTAGTGATACCTGGTGAGAGGAATGAGCCTTTTTCTTCTTGTTGCCACTGATGTAGACTGACAACCACTCTTCATCTCCTTGCCTGCCAACTGAGACATCCATCCCCATTATCAAGTCTCCTGAGACACCCATCTCCATTATCAAGTCTCCTAAGATACCCATCTCCATTATCAAGTCTCCTGAGACACCCATCCATTATCAAGTCTTCTGTTCTCCATTGGAACCACTTTGTCAATCATGGCATCCTTCTTCAAGCATCAACCAAAATTCAAACCTCAGCATAAGAAACAACCATCGACATCGAGGGCCTTGGATCAGACAGAGAAAGCCAGCCACGGCGACAATCAGCAAAAAGATGATGTCTTGTTGCTAAACAGCAAGAACGAACACCACTGCCCCTGTTTCCTTCCTGATTACGGGGCCATGCTAGGCTGCGAAAACGACGACTGTCCCTACCAGTGGTTCCATCCGAAATGCCTGGGCATATTGAGAATGCCAGATGAAGACGAGGCATGGTATTGCCCAGAGTGCAGGGACACTTTGGGTGTGAGGGAGAAGATCTGGCGACTGGAGGAATATGGAGAGAGGATCGGAGAGGCCAAATGTGCGAGGATCAACCTGGATGGTGTGATGGCTGTGACGGCTGTGAACGAAGGGAAGTCGAAGAAAAGCCTGGGCCGCTCCAAATAAGGTGTGGTCAGTGAGGTCAGTGAGCTATCAGTTGACTCCAAGTTGGAATAGCTGAGAATGTTTTGCGCAATCACTATGTGCCAGAACGAGGAGAGGGCAGCAAAGGTTCTTGCGTCTGTGGTTAGAATTCCTGATTCCAGAGTCTCATCATGTAAACCGCCGATGTCGTGCTCGGCTAGGGCAAGGCACGACCCATTGCCCAGTATTCATGCTATGGCCAGTCATCCTCTAGCTATTTCATCTCTGCCGAACTCCTTGCCTGTGAAACATGACCATCAGGGGAGCTCCAGCTCATATCCGCCTCATGTTCATGGCTGGAACCCCACGATGGTCTTCGCCGTCTGCGTCTAACTGAGGACGCGAGTTCAACCCTGTCTCGGGCCCGGAACCCGACTCGGGCACTGTGTCTGATTCTGAGTCTGTACCCGAGTACACATCGCCATCGTACTGCTGATTGAACTCTTGATCCAACTCTGCTGGATCCAACTCCTGATCGAACTCCAGATCGAACTCTGGCTCGAACTCTGGCGTGTAGAACCCTTGATCGAACTCTGGATCGTCGAGCTCTGGGTCTGCCCCCGTATCGATGACACCAGGCATAGTCATGTCTGGTTGTTGTACAGTCTGACTCGTTCCCAAGCACGATGGACCCGTCTTGGGCTCATCCAGACCTGCCAAGCGCCCATCTGCGTAATACCTGGCGATCAGGGGCGTGGAGCGACATAGTTGCGTTTCGAGCTCATTCAGGGCTAGGCGCTCCGGGGTCAGGAGGCCAGCTGCTTCGAGATCAGCCCTACGGAGAGGTAAGAAGAGATGCCAATCAAGCCGTGGTAGGAGCCACTGGCCAGAAGCGTGTATCTATCAAGGGCTGAAGACCAAGGACAAGGACTCACTCGAGGAGATAGACTATGTTGTTGCCATCTGGGAATGGGGGGTTGCCCTTGATGATGCATGGGATGTATCTCCCATTCTTGGCCTCCTGCTCTTTTGCATCTGGCACACTGGGGCTGGCTGGATTTGTTGGGGGAGGAGTGCATGCCATTCTGCTGGAGGTGGGGAGGGATTGTGGATGGAGGTGCAAGTGAGAAAGAAGGAGTTGGAAAAGCAATGGCAGTTGTGAGGCATGTCCGGCCATGATGGCGGTTCTCAGAGGACTTGACATCAAGCAAGACTATTCCTACCTTCAGCTTCTAATGGCTGGAATTCTGTTCCTGTATTCAATGTGAACTGACTCCTTGTCCTTAAACCTGGCACCAGCTACATGACTGGCCCAGAGAGTATTGATTCTCTGGAGGAGGCATTGTGGTTTCTTGGGCTCTTTCACTGTTTGACATGACAAGGACTCTGTTTCAAGGTGTGTGGTGTCATGAGTCCTGAACAGAGCAGCTTGAAGGCATAGATGCTCTTGGCTGCTTCAATGGCTCTGTTTCAAGGTGTGTGGTGGCATGAGGAGTAGCTTGAAGCCACAGATGCTCTTGGCTACTCCCATCTCTGTCTCTTGTACAGGGCACTCACAGGACCTGGGCTGAGCTACAGAAAGACTTTGTACAAAGTCAACGTGGGAGTAGAGTTCTGCTGTCCACCTGAACCCATTGGCGGCAGAGGGAGACCCACGGCTTCGGATGAGTCAATCTCGAACCATGTGGGATCCCTGTGTAGCGGTAGGCAGAATGATGGTAGCTTCGCCCACGATGTTGCCTGCAAAAGGTCTGCAAAAGGTCTGCAAAAGGTCTGGAAAAGGTCTGGACCAGTGGCTGTTTCCAAGGCCATCCCAGATCTCGAGATCTGCCTTACGGCGGTGTTTGGGAAGCTACGGATGCGGCGGCCCAACCGGATTGGACGAACCGCTAGCGTCCGGACCTGTGCTTGGTTACGGTTAAGCGCAGTCACGTGCGACAGGCCATCAGGATATTTCGGCCTATCAGCCGCGGCCCAACTCGAACACGTTCAGCCTCCGTGCTTTGTCTTTCCAATTTTAGGTTGCCAAGATCGCTCCACCCACGCACCGGCCACTGAGCTGCGGTTCTTGGGCGCCCCCACAAAGCGGCCGGCTAAGGTGTGGGGCCGTTCAACAGCCTGTTTAAGATTAACTGTCATCGAGCCTCCTGAATTGCGGCCTAGCTAGCGGACAATCTCAAATTTGGGTGTCGCCATGCCACTTATGACGGACGGGCTTGCTGCGCGCAGGGCTGCGCCGCGGGCCTGGTGTGGCCCGATCTTGTTTAGGTCCAATATACCCACGCCAGACCTCTCCTTTTCGTCCCAAGTTAACTAAGTCTCCTTCACCCTCCCTTGGTTTTCCTTTTCTCTATCCCTGGTCTTGTTTTTGCTCGACAACATGGCGGCTTCCATCTCACCGTCGGTGTCGGTCTTCATGACCCAGATGTCTTCGTACATCAACCAACACAACCTCTCGACCGAGACGCTCTTCCAGCCCGAGACTGCAGCAACAGTGGGCAACATCATCTTCACCCACAAGTGGCTGATTGGCACTGCCATCTTTGCCCTCGTAGCTGCCATCCGTCTGTTCCACTACTTCTTCATCCATGACCAGCCTCCCCGCGGCTCCGGCCTCAAGCTGATCCCCGGTCCCCTCTCTACGATCCCCTACATCGGACGCGTCCATGACGTTGATCCCAATGCCCCATGGTTTGCCATGAAGAAGTTTTGTGACCAGTATGATGGCGTCTTCCGCAACACCATCTGTGGTGAGATGCATATTTGGGTTGGACGGCAGGACCTCGCGGCCGAACTGCTCTGCAAGAAGGCGCGAATCTATTCGTCGCGCCCGATGGTGCCTGCCGTGCCCGGCTCGGATTCGCAGGGCCAGTACCTGCCTCTTCTTGCCCACGATGGTACGTCACAACGCATCATGCCAAGGCTGTGTGTTTCTAACCTTGAACAGATCACTGGCGGAAGCAGCGCAAATTTGCTCACACCGTGCTGACCGCGTCATTCAACAGCAAGTACTATGGCTACGTCTCCCACGAGGCCAAGCGCTTCTTGTACAAGCTTCTTGTGGACCCCAAGGACCACTTTGCCCTCACTGACCGATACTGCGGCCGTATTGCCGCCCGCCTGGGCTACGGCTCGCCCAACTCTGCTGCTGCCCACTGCAAGAACGCAGGGGAATTCATCCCACAGATCTCGCCCTCGGGCTCAATCACCAACCTGATGCCTTTCCTCGGCAGCCTCCCAGAATGGCTCAACCCGTCAGTTCGCATGGTACGCGAGCGACGTGAGAAGGAAGAGAAGCTATGGAAGGGACTGATGAAGCAAGTCACGCTCGAGATGGACAAGGGCCCTGTTCCCATCTCATATGCCCGTGCCTATTTCGAGCGCAAGGAGGCCGAGTCGGGCTCTCGATCTTTCGGTTTTGATGATCATGAGGCCGCTTATGCCGTCGGCATGCTGGTCACCGTCGCCATCTTCACCATCGGAGGTCCCCTGTACTGCTTCTTCCTCGCCATGGTTCTCCATCCCGAATGGCAGGAGAAGGTGCGCAAGGAGTACGATGAAGTCATTGGCGATCGTGTCGTCGAGGTGTCCGATGCTCCGAACCTACCCGTCCTCAGAGCCGCAATCAAGGAGTGCATCCGATGGCGTCCAGCCGTCCCTCTCGGTGTGCCCCGTCTCCTTGAGGAAGATGATGAGTGGCGTGGCTACTACCTGCCCAAAGGAGCGGTCATCCACGCTGTCGACCTGGCAATGGCGCGTGATCCCGAGAAATACCCTGATGCTGATAACTACCGGCCAGAGCGATGGCTTGAACCCGAATGGCCGACATTCCAAGAGCCTCTTACCCAGTACCCCACTCTCATGGGCCACCATGGCTTCGGCATGGGCCGCCGCATGTGTGTCGGCATTGAACTTACAGAGGCCGAGCTCCTCGTTGCCTGTGGCTCAATCATTGGCTGCTTCGAGCTCAAGCCAGAGGTCGACCAGAACGGTCAGCCTCTGTGGCCCGACGACTGGGCCTTCACTCCCAATCTGATTGGCGGTCCCCTGCCCTTCAAGATGGATGTCAAGGTCCGCAGTGCTCAGAAGGCAGAGCGCATAAGGCACTGGTATGAGGAGTCGGTTGCCGATGAGGCTGCCGGCAAGGTTCAACATTATTAGACCGAAGAGATGTATTGATACGGGCAATTTTGGCGTGGCGTCATGGGTGAAGATAATGTTGTCTTTGATGATATGTGAATGAGTTCAAGTACCCCAGTGATTTTGAAGTGGATGCGATTCGATTCAGAAGATTCAGAACCGTAACTCGTAACTGCGTAACTCGGTAGTATTATTGATCAGATATTCTTGGTGACCCCAGGTTGGATCTCCTCGAGGATTGCACTGAGTTCGGTCCAGACCTGCTCTGCAGCGCTGTCTCCATCTGCACTCCTCACAAACGCCGACAGTTCGCCATCGGCCACCTCACCGTCCCGCATATACTTGCCGTGCGACTCCCTCCCCGCCGCCGCAGCAGCCACAAGCGTGCGACTGCCGACCTCGGTCGTGCGCGCAATCAGGAACTTGACCGCGGCGAACGCCCAGCCAGACTCGCGGCCGAGGGCGGAGTGGCAAAGGCCCGGGCTGAGAAAATTCAAGATGACACCGCTACCCTCGAGACGGGGTGAAAGCTGCCGGCAGACGAGAATCTCGAGTAGCTTGCTGGTGGCATACCGCCGTCTCATGACCGCCGCGGATGCTGGCTGATGATCCAGAACCTCAAACGTCGTCGTGTTTTGGCCCCGGCGGTGCTCCGGCAGATCCGTGCTGCCATGCACACTGCTGGTCACAATGCTCAGCCGCGGCTCCACGCCGACCTCGCGCGCTGCTGTCGCCTTCAGTTTCGGCAGCAGCAGTAGCGCCAGCAGGAACGTGCTGATCACATTCACCGTGATCGTCAGCTCGTGGCCCTCGGCCGTTTCCCACCGCGTCTTGGCCACGCCTGCGTTCTCAACCACCGCATCGATCCGCGCCAGCGTTTGCGTCGCCCGCGCCGCAAACGCCTTGACCGACTCGTACGAGGCCAGGTCGAGATGCCACACCTCAATTGAAGATGGGTCGTCGCAGCTCGTCGTGTTGATAATGTCCGCCTTGGCTTCCTCCCCGGCCGCCGTGTTGCGCACCGCGAGGATGAGCTTCGCCGCCTTGAGCCGCGCAAAGTGCCGTGCCGCCTCCTTGCCCAGCCCCACGTTGGCGCCTGTCACAATGATCGTTTGTCCCTCGAACGAGGCCGTCGGCAGCGGCGGGGTGACGAAGAGCTGGGAGTAGAGCATCACCATGGTTAATGATTTGATTAGATTCGGCAGTTAATGGCCTTCTGTGTGGTAGTTAATGGCCTTCTGTGTGGTAGTTGATGGCCTTCTGTGTGGTAGTTAATGGCCTTCTGTGTCTATGTGATAACGCATCTATGTCCGCGACGATGATAATCACAGCAAGTTGTAGATGTCGATGTCGATGTCAGCGTCGGTGTCGTCGTCGAGGGTCTTGGCTGCAGAAATCGACCAGGGCATTGTGAAGATTGTATTGTAGAACCCCTCATATAATTTGCTCCTTCCCCACCACTGCCTCCAAACCTAGCCGGCACAAGTTCACCATCTGGATCTACATATCAAGCTCATTGCCGTCGGTGTTGCACTCGCCAAGGATCCTGTTGGAGGTGTTGATCATCTTGCGCACCACAGTGGCAGACAACCATGGTCCTGTCTCGACGAATCTGTCTGGATCCAGCAATCCTATTTTCCCACGCTCTCAATAAACAGACAGGCTGGATGTTTCGGATGCTGTCTGAAACCTGCCTGACAGGACCCTTTTGCAAATTATGGTATCCATGGGAGGATGTATGATCAAGGCACGCTCTTTTACTGTCCATGACCCGACAGAATTCCATTAGATCATCAGTCATAGCAGCAAGTCAACCTTTTCAGATAACAAACCACAAATCAATTCTTGTTTGAATTTCGATATCTTTTCCTTTGCTTGTACCCTTGATACAAATCCAACATCAGTAGGCCTGCGGAAGCGTACATCTTCATTAGGGCAGCTATCCATATCTCTTCGACTTGAAATTATCCCCTAATTTGTTGAGATTCATCACCGAAAACTTGTACTAGATGGCCAGGAGTTCCATACCACCACACGATAGTGCCAGTACTAGGAATGATCTCCCAGTTATCCTCATCCTCATTCGAATCGCAGCTGCTTGACAGATCGCGATTAAGAACCTGTAGCTTGCTGTCAACATTGGCATTGCGGAAAGAACAGTGTTGGAGCTTCATCTTCTTAGACAGTGGCTTATCAAAACGCACTTCCCCCACAGATTCCATCGTGTTGTTGGAGTAGAACAGCAGAGCACCCAAGCAGGCCTTGCCAACCCTACAGACCTGGATCATTACATCAGTCTCAATCCGCGCCTGGCTGAAACACCAGTCTCGATTGGGACTACCAATCCAGGGACAGGTAATATTCATCTCTGGGGGAATATCAAGGCTATTCAGCCGATCACAGGTAGTAGAAGCTGATATGCCAATGGCAGAAAACCCAGGCACATGTTGATCGGCATAGGTATGAAATAGACCAAGAACAGGTCTGTTGCCGATTGGACGTAATGTTTGAGTTTGAAAGAGAGATCTATCGTGTGGCTTCGGTCCAAAAGAACGGGTCCTTCCTGTACTTGTGGAGATCTATATCAATATTAGCTATGTTCTGTAAGAGCCCAAATCCGTGTATAGATAGAGCTAGAGACAGATGGATAATATACCTGAATTGCTGGGCTGTTTAGAGGAAATCGATAGTCCTCGGCCCATTGGACACCAACAGACCGTACTTCCTCATGGTCATTGATAGGAAAATATGGAAAGAGCAGGATTGAGTTGGAAAAGAGTGACTCCATTTCCGCCATAAACACTTTGAAGGGGTTGTGTCCAAAACCTCGCTTATGACAGAAAATTCCAACTGTTTTGGCATTGCGCACAACCGCAGAGATACCAGATATATTCTGAAAGTCATGGTATAGATATCGGCACCGCGCACCTGGGAATTCTGAAAGGCCTCCTCGTGTGAATCGGAACGGCAGCCCGTGTTTGGGGAAGGATGGTACATTCCATTCAACGATGTCACGCGAGGTAGAGCCAACAGGCATTACTGTCCGGAGAAAAGCTCCCTGCGGATATTAGTATAGACCACACGCTGGGTATAATTAACGTACATCAGAAAAGGCATGAATAGTTAATGCCTTTGCCCCCACGGATCGGAGAGATATGGTATGATAAAAGCAGCCAGGCTCGCGATCGTGGATCTCCTCACAGCTGCTGTAGAGACCACGAACCGCAAAGTGGTCGCGACAAACAATCAAAGCATCGCCTTGGATCTGGAGAATTTGACTGTTGTCCGACTGTCTGTTTGCTGTGTCCATGCCGGTTAGATAACTGTGTCCTTTAAACTTGTCAAAGGTCAGGAACAGGGTCGTTCCTGGCTTGACAGTAATATCCGCAGTCCAATGGGGCTGTTGCTGCGTGCTGTAGCATGCAGCCACCGACGCAGCATGAACGAGGGCGACGAATTCAGGGAAGGGGTCGAGATGTAGGCAAATTTGATCAATGACGGGAAGCGGGAGTCTTGTCAGTATGTCAACCATTGTCCGACTGAGTAAAGATCTGATTGATGGTAGAGGCGAATCATGGAGGTGTTTGCTGATGAATCTTGGCCCATCCTCTGGGAGATATTCAAGTGGTCTTGCGAGTGGAGCGGCCTTCAAAAGGGCATCATAGTCAAGGAGATTTTGCTTGACGTTGCGATGGGAGTAACATATCTGTAGTATCGCAGAGCAACGCAGGTGAGTGTAGAATGTGTGTTCTTCCACTCGACCGAGACAGGTTGGGCACCAGGTCTTCGCGGCATCACTTGGGTCAACTTTGGTGAAGTTAGTACCAGCAGCTAAAACAGACTACACCCCAAGCTTACTCGCATAAGAATCCATCTCGAGGTAACCGCAGAACAGACATCTCGCCCGACCTTTGCGACATGAGCAAACCGTAGCTAGATCCATAACTGCGTGACCAAAGCAGTCTGCCTCTCATGAGGAAGAAAGGGGGAAGTTGATATTGAAAAGGCTTGCCTAAAGCGGTTAGCGTCGTACATGGTCATCTCCCACTCATCAGAGCGGCGTCTGGCTTGAAATGAAGCTCTGCAACATAATCCCTCCTGTTACTGGACTATAAAAGAAGCCAGATAAGCAGTATTCGCCAACTAAATATGTCGGGATGATTACGTTGTCCCAATTCGTGCTTTACTGCAACAACAGTCTCGTGTAGAGACAGCCGATCATAATTTCTGGGAAATATTGAGATTATCCCACCAGTCATGGACAGGAGGAGCTTAGATTCCACCAGCAGAAGATCCAGGCATATATTCATCGGCGCAGATATGAAAGGACCCAAAATAGACCGGTTGCCAATGGGACGTAATGCCTCAACTTAATGGCAGGCTGAACTGAAGACCGACCGACAAACAAGTACGGTTGGCTTGGCAAGTGAGGAGAAAAGCAAAAAGAAAAAGAAAGGGAGGCAGGGTTCGAGCTTCAATCCACCCAAGTCTGGTATATCGTTGCTCTCCACCCACCCTGCCTCCCTCTTGCTCTACCTTCTCACCTGTCCACCCCCACAACAGCAGTTCAGGAGGGAAAAAACAAAAAAAGAATGGTCCCAACTAGGGTCTTAGTCCAGGTAGGTCTTCCTGCCAGTTAGGAACTTATTATTTTTTGTTTCATCTTAACTTTTGCTTTTTGTTTTTATCTTAACTCTTTCTGAATTTTGCCACCCTTCTTTTGGGGTGCTTTGAATATGCAGTTCGAATCAGGTCTTTTTTTTTGGTTTCTGGCGGTCCAGAGGAGGAGTGGGAGCAGGTGGGGTCGGGGGGTAGGGGGGTGTGGGGGGGGGGAAGGGGGATTTGCTCATCCATCAACACTAGACCAGCCAGATTCCTCTTTTTGCCTGATTTCGAACCAGTATTGCAAGATAATAATATATAAAGTGGTTATATATATGAACCTTATATATGTAAATATATATATAAAGTAAGAGATAACCTATAAAAAAGAACTGCTAGAACACACAGAGCGCAAGAGAAACGAGCATGAGTGAAACAGGA